>VZSC01000677.1:167771-187503 GCA_013398225.1 Steatornis caripensis
GCCCCGGGGCAGCCGGCGTCCCTCGGGATGCTCTTGGGCGCGCAGCCTGCCCACACACACCCTGCTGCGTCTCCTGGCACTCAGGGGTGCCCAGGGATGGGCAGAACCAACAACATCCCCAAAATTGCCTTGGACAGCCACTGCAGAGCCAGAGAGCAAATTAGAGACTTCACGCTCCCAGTGTGTCTCCAACTGTAGCACGCACGCACCACACGCACATTGCTATTTTAACGTTTCCTGGATGCACGTCGCAGCTCTGCACGATCCTTCCCGCACACGCGCTCCGCCTCAGCCGCAGGCAACTCCCCTGCCAGCCCCAGGACCATCCCGAGCAAAAAACGCCAGTCGAGGGAAATGGAAGAGCCAGTTTTAGGTTGGGGCTCAGATGAAACACTTGTCTCTTTGTTTCTTGTGAAGTACACCAGGGATTGACCCAAGAGACTTATTTATTCTGCCCTGGAGGGAATTGTTTTGGGTTTTTCTTCAACTGCTAAATAATTCCAGGTTGTTCTTAAAAGTAGAATATGGGCAGCATTTTTTGGCTCTACACTGGCATTCTCAAAATATGACTGTGCATTACAACATACACTGAAAAAAGAAGACCTCTCCATCAGCACCATTAACCACTCGGGCTATATCCTATGTGTGCGTGTGACAGTAAGAGGGATTATGTGCTTATGTCATCCAACAATTTTTGCGTAAGCAGTGACTCCCCACTAAAGTATATGGGCTTGCTTTGCCCATCACTCCACGGGATCGCTGGATGCTCCAACCTCTATAAAAGTGTCCACAGGTACAGTAAGAAATTCGGCCCCAGGCCTTAACTCGGTGCATTGTGCAGACCATAACGGTTTGCTTCTCTGCTGGGCTGAAGCTCACCTGTCCTTTCTACACCACTTCAGAGACAGGTCTTAGGCAGTCAGAGTGCTTGCATGCCTCATGAATAGTAAAATCTTTGGAAATGATATTAAATGTAGCCACAAAAAAAAAAAGCTTTCTTATTTTCATGCTTAAATTTCAAAACAAAACAACATGGCATTTCAAGCTCCCCAACTCAGGAAAGCACCTGGGTGAAGGAGCTTCGTGTACTTTCTTTACATAACCATCAGTAGCTCCATTCCCTGCTCTGAGCTGCAGCTCAGCCACACGAAGGGTGATGAGACTCTGCAAAAAGCATGCTTCCCCTCCATGGCATCTGCTCCACTGCTGCTTTCCTGCACACCATGTGCAGGAGCGAGGAGGCTGACAGGGCAGGCAGCAAGCGTTGCCTTCTTCCATGAATCAGCCGTGGCACAGTGGTAAACATGAGCTCAGATTCCTGAGCTCCTTTTCTGCTTCATGTAAAAACTGGCATTTAGATATTCCAGGTTAAAATGTCTCATAATTGTGAGCAAACACTACTGTGCATATATTCTGCTCATTAATAACATCCTGCAGTTACCCCTTGATTACAGCCTGCTTGCTCAAAACAAAACTCTACTTTTTGACCAAAGTTATGATTTTGGGGGTTTGGTCATTTCTAACAGCTCTTTGGAAACATAGCTGCCGCACAGGCTGTGTATACAGACATGCCCCGACACACGAATCCAGCTGATCCGTGTGAGACACTGAACAGCTTGGTACCACACACTCGTCCTGCAGCGTGCTCCACGCTGACAGGACCAGCCAGCTGAGGACTTAGGTAAATATTCCATAGGGTAGTATAGACGAGCCACGTTTTAAATTACATCAGAGTTTTGACACACTTCAGGAAGCCACATTAAAACCCAACCCTTATCTCCCAGGGATCTTGGGAAAAACATTCAGTCTGTGAACAGTCACAGCCCAGCTTGTGCTACAGCTTCACAGTTGCAATTACAAAATTCTGGTTTAAAAAGTGCTCCTATTATAAAGCTGTATTTTCAATGCTTACAACATCTTGAAAAATGATCCCTCAGATTTAAACTTCTTTCTTTTGTTCTTAGCCAAAAAGCAATCTATTTTTATTTTTTTTTACTTTTTCAGTTCCTTAGTGTGGAAAAAGGGATCTGAACCCTGCACCAGTGTCCAATTTATGTTAGCTGAGAAGCAAGCTCTGTGTTTCGAGGCTTGAAAAAAAATTATGCAGCTTTATTTAACTTTATGTTACTGCACCGTTACACAAGAACTTAATACAGTTTGGATTCAGGGAACAAGTCTGGCATTTAGCTAGCTTCTGTGAGCAATGTCTTCAGAGGAAAATGAGAAGATACACTCAAGTTATTTATATTTGTAATTACCATTAATCTGTATTACTAATGAGGGTTTTGATCCTGAAAATGGATCCATAAACATGGACTCCTGCACCACTATGGAGCTATGATATGCACAGAGGCCCATAGGAAAAATTTCCACTGAAATATATTCTACGTTGATAATTTCGATCCTAAAATAACTTTGAACATCTGATTTAACTTTGTGTGTATTGCTCATCTCTAAGGGTAATAGGGGACACCTCGATTTCTCTTCTTTTTTTGCAATTAATATTAAAACAAAATTTGAGATTGGTATCAGCTATCACAGTGCTCTACCTTCTCATTGCAAATGCTGTTCTAAATACCAAAGTCTAAATTAAATTAATGTATACAATCCAGAACCTACAGAGTTGATTAGAGGCACTTAACTTTATGCATACAGATTTCAATAGGATTACCAATAATACATGAAGTAAAGGGTACATGTAAATTCCACCAAGAACAGTGCCTCTGACTGCAGGCCTGCTGGATTCTTGCAATACTAATGTACAATTCGTAAAACAAGAGACCGCTCACTCGCCACCACGTCCTCTAGCTGCTATTTTATAACATAAGAATGAGAAATATGACAAATTATAGCAGCAACTACAGAAGGCATGGGGCAAAACTATCGCACACATACTGGCAGCCATTGGGGTGTCATGATGGGTGCATCGCATTCGTTGGGATCTGCCCTGCTGCCTGTGGGTTGCCCAAAAAGTAACACCCCGAGGAAGTGCTGAAATTCTGCAGGTATGGGACCACGTCTTGAAGTCACTGGGTCGGTCACCTCCTCTAGACGTAGGCCACCCCTTGCATCCTTTCATCTGCGGTATAGGTGGAGGAGGGGAAAGCGATTAATTAATTAATTAACGAACAAAAAGTAAATCTTTTCTCGCAATTAGTCTTCCACACGGCTATGGCTTTCAGCGAGCTGTGGGTGGCCGGCTGGCGTGTGTCATCTCCATGCCCTCTGCTGGCTACAGCCAGCCTGCCTCAGCAGCATGCCACCACCACGCTGCCCTCACAGCTGGGAGAAGGACCACTTGCCTTGCCTGGGAGAAGATGCTGGGAAGTGCTGCCGGTGACTGTAGTCCTCACTGTCCAAATGTTTTTGTCCCCTGGTTTTATCAGAGCCGTGGCCCCCGTTTAAGCGTTGATAAGCTGGTGGCTATGCTCCAGGAGGACAGGAGATTGAAGCCTCTGCAGTTAGTCATGTCTCACTCTGATGCTGTTAGCAAGGACATCTGAGATAAAGGTTAACCTGTGAGTTTGGGAGAATTACTCTGGTCTTAGCATCTGATCTGGGCTTTACTCTGGAGACTGGGGTAAGGATTGTCCAATAGCTCAGGAGAGCTAATATGGGATCTCTTCCTCTGAGCCATCTGTGACTGCCCTCTGCCAGTCCCCTCTCTCTTGCAGAGGAAGGACCTGGCAGAGGCAGGGTTGAAATGGTACTATCTGCCAGAAGTTTGAAATTTGAGCTGGCATACACTCGGTGACTAGTACTCCCAGACTGAGAAAACCACCCTCGAAACAACTTGTTGACTCATGGGACTAACAGTGAAAAAACTTCCTGCAGTCTAGAAAAATTTTCTATGGTGGACAGATACACGTGTCCCTTTTTCAGCATGACCATCACCTAGACCTCTTCCAAAGTCTGCTGAGTAACACAGCAGAGCAGGAAGAACCTCCTGGTTCTGCTTCTCAGGACATGCTGCAAGATGCCACTACACTTTTAAATCTTGCTCGTCACCGTATCTCTACAGTAGAGTGGAGACTATGCCCAGGATTTTGCCAATGAGTGCTAGACATTCTTTATAAACCGTGGTCCTGCGGTACTATGTCCTATATAACCTTCCCCTTGGAAAATTTCTTCTCCAAAAGGGAGGCTGCAGACTGTGTGGCAGACACCTGATGAGTAGCTCTATCAACCGTTTTGGGAACACTGCTCAGAAGTGAACATCAACAATATTGTCATTTCCGGAGCTGAGGCCAGATCCAGATGCTTAGGGTAAGATGTGCCATAAACAAGGCACTTCTGGGACACACTGCTCCTGAGGAAAGTTCGCTCCAGCACTCCAGTAGCTGAAGTTGTGTGATTTAAGCGCATGCAGTATGCAGCATCCTTTCCTATCGATTATTTCTAATGTTTGCTGTTACAGCACTGGACACTTGTTTCCTGTACAAGCACCTACTCTTTTTTCAGGGCTTTTTTGAATCCCTCTCTGAGCAATATCCTGTTGCTATGAGTTCCACAGGCTAATGGTGTGGAAAAATACTTCCCTGTGACAAGAGCTACACCTGTCCAACCCCCCTTCTGTGCACCATCCATCACGCTGACAGCATAGGTAACTTGGCTGGGATCATGTCAAAGCGTGAAATAGCTATAAAGGCAAAGCATATGTGTTTGTCATTTTTGTCATTAATGGGATCAAGTAAAACTAAGCCAAAACTATTGAACTGTGCCTTGGAAGCCGGGGGAAGCTGGAGCCATGTCCCAGAGCAGCTCAGAGAGGTGGCTCCTGCTTTGGCCCATGAAAAGTGCACGGGGTGAGCAAGGCTTTGCTCTTCTTACTTATTTCTTGGTGTTTGCTGTAGCTGCACCTCAGGGAACATGTTGGGTTTGCTTTCGGGGCCCAAGCAGGCTGCACAGCCTGGTGCAGGGGCAAAGTGTGGAGGGACATTGGGCTGCATCCACCTCAGATATGGGGCTTCCCAGTTCAGTGGGGAACTAGAAACGACCCCCATCCTTCCTTTTAGCCAGGCAAGCGAACCCAAGCAGGACAGATCTAGTGAGCTTTTAAGGCAGCCCTCTGGTGTGATTAGTTAGAGCCTAACATGAGATAAAATCAATTGGAAACTTGTGTGAGTTAGGGCTGCTCTCATCAGTCAGAGTTTGCAGCAGCCAAGTGCAGCATGATTGTTATTAATATCTGCTAGATATATAAGCTGAAATGGTGCTTTACAGTAAAAAGAAAGACAAGTTGCTCTTTCCCAAGAACATATAGGTTGTGGATCCAATTCAGAGCTGTGCTGAGCACCTCGCACATCTCTGGTAATAGGAACTGACTGCTCTTAGGAGGAAATATACTGGTGCCTTATACGCAGGTGCATTTTCTCATGATACTACGTAACACAGAGGGATGCTGTTTAGGAATTTAAAGTGCTGAGTATTACGATGTCTGTGGTCCTGCCCAGGAACTGCATTAGATATTAGCCAGCTCACATGCTATAGGTGACTTAAGCGTGTGCTTTATGCCTGCCTTCTCTCAAAGGAAAATTCTTTATGCCAATGCATTTAGTCCTGCGTAAGTCTGGACCTCAGCATCAGCTGTAGTGCTCACTACTGTGACTGCTGTGATAATTCCCATGCTGCGATACGAATGGGATTGCACCATAAACCCACACACCTTAGCCGCGCTGATGGCCAGGCCTATGTAATAGCCCAATGCATTGGTGCTAATGATCCAGTGTTTATGGTGGCCCACAGCACCGTTGTCATGCCAACAAGATGGTATTCCTCCCTAGAAAAAATAATAATAACCAAATAAATAAATACTTTCCTTCCCTAGACTGATCTGTCTGTTTAATAGGAGTTGGAGGTTAAATCTGAAGGGGAGAAAATCTAGGCTGAAATAACAAGCCAGCCTCTGTTAGATGACAGCACAGCAAAATGTCTTTCGCCCTCTGCATCCCCCCTGCCCTTTGCAGAAGACGCTGCAAAATCTCGTCTCCAGTAACGCAAACCCCTCCTGCAGCAGTGCAGGGGAGTGGGAACTTCTGCCTAATCGGTGCCTCCCTGGCTATTTGGGTCAGGCCAGGGACTTCCACGCTGAACCCCACTATCCTGGCCCCACCACAGTGTGGCCCCAGCAGAGTCACAGCACAAGGAGAGCCTGTCCCTATTGCTGTGACACCACGCGTGAGTGCCCAGCAGCTTGCCTTCTGCTTTGCCCCAGCACATCTGGTGCCCCAGCAGAGATTTTGAACTCTGACATACCTGCCAGGGTACTTGCAGAAGGAAGGGTGCTGCTACGGACCCAACTGAGCCTTGCTCCTCCTTGGGGTCCTCCATTCCCTTTCTGAGAGGGTGATGTGCTCCAGAGCTCTGGCTCTTCCTCAGCTCAGCAACCAAACCTAGTTTCAGAGACCATTTTCACAACCTCTTCTTACAACTTTGGGTAATTTTTGGTTTCATACTGAGATAGACTCCTGCTGATTTCCTGGACTTCGTGCCTGGTTCTTGCTAGTTCCCTCCTGGGAAATTACTCATCTTCCTCCAAGAAACACATGTCTTCTTACTACCAGTCTTTTTCACGAGTCACTTCTCACCTGCATTTCCAATCCCTTTTTCTTGCCGGTCTCTTGTCCTTTAATCCAGCTCACATTGCTCTAGCAGTAAATTATTTAAAGCAGGCAAATACATGCAACAAGCTAGCTTTCTGTCAGACACAAGCCTGTTCAGAAAGTGATAAACTCAAAGTTTCTTTGTCTGTCTTGGCCCAGCTTTATATTTAGCTAGCTTTTTCTGCCATCCAGTCCCAATGCTCCATATCCCATCATCCAGTCCCAGTGCCCCACATCTCACAACCCTTCAGACACCTGCCTCAATTGTTGGAGGAGCATCTCATTGCGTCTGCAGTTTTCCTGTAGACCTCAACCCCTGCAAGGGATCAATACGGCAGATTTTACTGGAATTCACAAAATGATTCAGCACTTCTGCAGATAGCAAGAATGTTAACAGCAAATAAAACCAATAAACCTTGGAAAGGGGCATAAACCCTTACACTATGGGGTAGACCAGTAGCTGGCTTGAAGAGGAAACCGGCCCAGAAATGGCTTGTCCTGCCAGTGTGGTTTCCCCTTGCAAGGTTTCTTGCATGCCTGCTGTGCCTTCTGGCAGTGCCACTACCAGCAGGGGCAGGGCATGGATTAGTGAGGTCTAGGTCTGGTCCATCTCCAAACTCCTGTGGTTTTGACTCTAGTCAAAACTGAAGGGAATGGGGGGTACTTGGGATTCAAAAATTCTATACAACATCCCAAATCAGGCGCTTTAGAGCTGAGAGCCATCACCTGCACACACCATCTCACCCACTTTCTTCTGTTAGCACTGAGACAGTGAGTTAGGTAAGGCAGACACACCAATTCCCACATGCCTATAGTGCATCATGCATAGCTAGGGAGGCTGCGTGGGATTCTGTATTAATTTCTCCCTGTTGCATGTGAAGTATGTGAAAGGCCACTTCTTGTAGTCCTGTGTTCTTTGGATTGTTTTCAGGACACTTCTTTCCATCCATCCTTCCATCGGCCCATCGAGCCACCTACGCACAGCACTGTTCTCCCTCTGTGCCAGTGAGAAACATTTGTAGGGTTTTACCAAGAGGTGCTAAGTGGACTTGACAATTTGTGCGCTCTGTGGGAAATCTTGAGCTTCAGTAGCATCTGGGTCTTTCTCCCATTGATGTTCTTGAAGCTGAGTCACATTTGAATTGTTCTGGAGATGTTCAGGGTCTCTCTCTTATGTCTTCACAGTGCATGGGTAGCTGACCCTGTTGAGTAATGTCATCTCATTAGACAGAAATGCATGTCCATGGAGATAAGGATGAGCTGTCTTCCATAAGGAGCAATAGGTTTGAAATCAGATCTCGGTTGGTCTTTCTCTTACATGTTCAATTGGTGTGACCTCCTTCCACTGAAATCCTTCAGGGATATATTTCAGTGGGCTAATTATAAATTCCCTCTGTCTTGCATTAGCTGGATACAGCATGCCTGGTGGCATGAACCTCTCCCCTCCTTCATTCGTGTTGTGCACCTCTCTTGCTGCAGGCAAAAGTAATTTCCCCAGCTTGGAAATGTGATTTAATTTGACCTTGTTCACACAGGTTCTGCATCTTTTACATTCCCACCCCCAATGATAAAACAGGATCAGAGGAAATTGCTATGATACACAGTGATGCTCTGCCTCGGCCTCCAGTTCTTCCTGTTCCTTCCTCTCCCCCATCCCCTGCTCTGCCTGCCCACCACAGCTGTTTTCCTTACAGGGTACTTTTGACTGTAGGTGGAGGGTGTAAGAGGGATGTGAAACCACACGCTTGTGTCACATCTCCACTGCCAGGAGAGGCAAACTGTTTGTCTTTCGTTATGAACTGCTTCAGGTGTGAAAGAAAAAGAAATAGAGAGTGAGAGTGAAGAGGGAATATTAACAGAAACGAGGGGAGTGCTCTAGCACTCTGTTTCTCAGACATTTTTGTAGCAGAGCTTTACTTGAGAGAATTACCGTCGGTCCCTGCCTGACGGGATCTGGTCCTTCAGCCCTCCACTGCCCGTCCCAAGGCTGCCCTGGCGTGCTCACCTGCACCATCCCACTGCCCAAGGGCTCCTGCCCCCTGGCCTTGCCCTCCATACCACTCGCTCTTCTTCCAACGCTGCTGAGATGGTGAGAATAAATTGTCTAACTTAAATACCTCAGGCCCAAGCTTCCCAGTGGTCCAGTTTACAGGAGCATCTGTGAAGTTGCTTGCACCCTCCTTGCACAAGCCCAGATCTTGTTTGTGGGACTCCCTCCCCACTGTTTTGCATTTGGTCCTCAACAGTGTAAACACTGATCTTATCCAGCGAAGACTGTCTCTTTAGCTGTGCAAGAGTAGGATTTATAATACAGTTACTATTTGCAGAATCCCAAAGCATACAAGATGCTTGGAGAGGCATCGGCTGCTCTGGCTGTGCATTGGCTGTCTCCACTGGGAAACTTGGGCACGGAAACAGCAAGCCATTTTACACCAGCTCACAAAAGCCATAAGCCATGACAAGAAGCACTGGCTATCTGTAGCACTAAGCTGCAGAGCGCTATGGAAGCATGCTTACAATATTTTCCCAGTAATGGGGATGGCATCAATTGTCAGTGAAGCAGACAATCTGGCTGCACGTGTCATTCAGACTTGTTAATGCTCTGCTTCTCGTCTGCTGGCTTTCCCTTTTGTGTTGAACTGTTACTAGAACCTTGGAAAATCTGCTGGTTCCAGTGCCAAATTGTGTGGATCCTCTCCCTCCAAACGGAGAAGATTTTAAACTCACTTCAGGTGTGTGGGACTGTTATTCTTTACAGCAAGTTTCTGAATGGGCTGAGAAATATTTGAGACCCCTTAAGAAGCGATCAGAGCTATATTCAACAGTTCAAGAGCTTTATCTAGAGAAGGTCATACTTGCTCTTTCTGTGTCTGCTTCACTTCAGCAATTCACGTCAAATGGAGTATGGTCTAAACAGGTCATATGCAACCCCAGCTTGTATTGAGGTAGCTTGACCAGACATGAAGGACCTCAAGTGGTCTCTAAGTGACGGGTAGCTGCAAGTGTTGAGCTTTTGCACTGAGAAGAGTGTAGGAAGGGGCAGGACAGATGAGGAGGAGAATATGTCCTCTCACCAGTACTCTGAGAAGTTGGGAAAGATCTGCTGGAGCTGGAGACTGCAGTGGATAAGGACAAAGGACTTGCATTAATGCTTTGCCTCCAGTTTGTACAGACTTAGAAGGAGAAGCGGGCTTTTGGCCCGGGGAAGCTGGGTGAGGTCCTGCAGACAGTAGACTTTAAGGCCAGACGGTTCAGTTCCAAGCATGGGGTATGTTGTCTGCATGTTGACAGGCTGAGCAGTGAATTAGTCCAGAGGTCCAGAGGATGGACAGCTTTGCTTGCTCGCCATCAGCCTGACCCTTTTTCTGTCAACCAAAGCCAGATGCGTCGTTCTCTGGAGCCCAAAAATGATGGCTGGTGCCTTTCACACAGAGACAAAGGTCCACCTGGAGCAGCCTGATCTGAAAACCTACCACCCTGGCTTTAAGGAACAGCAGAAGGAGCTCATTCCTAGTGAACTGGATGTTTGCAGGGCGCAGTGCAAGACTGCCTGTGACTCAGTGAGATCCAGGCGCTGCCCACTGCCGAGTGATGTTCTTGTGAGTAAGAGACTCATATAAACCATCCACGGTTTCTATTCATTTTCCACCACCACCCCCCAGGCAGCTGGTATGAGGCTGAGCAAGTTGCTTGCTCTTTCTGGCTGCATCCATACTCATCTCCATTACTGCACATTTTGGCTCGTGTTCATCCTCTCTCCTGTCGTGAGGAGTTTGCCTCCATCCTTCATCTTCCAGCAGGCATGAGCATGCTGATGCTGCCCTCCATCATCTCACTGTCTCTTGTCTATTTAAACTGTAATGTTTTAGGAGCAGGGACATTAACCCTCGTCTGGATTAGCATCGCTCTAATGTAAATAATATTAGTTACATTATAGATGTTTCTGTAATTAGAGTTCCTATTTCTATAGGCATTTAAACACCTCGTCTCCTCATTTGACAGTTATGTTATTTGATTTGTGTTCTCCTGATGTGGAGATCGGTACAGAAACCCTTTTATCTCTTCTGATGAACGGGTTTAGACTATGATTGCATTTGATTCTTTTTAGCACCGTGTGTAGGGAGGAGCCCACAGATACCAGGTACGATTTGTGTGAGGTGGGATACTGCCACAGAATTTGAATGGAGGTTAAATAGCATGGCAAGAAGCAGGGTTTTAATCAGTGGGTTTTTTTCAATAAGCGTGATGTAAGAACAAATGCTTTCAAAAGCAGGGGATAAGAAAGAGCCAGCCTAGGTTGTGAAGCCTTTTGGGAAGAACACTTGGCCTCCTTGTCTCCGTTTGCCTGCCTTTTGAACACAAAACATCAGTATTTGCCGGTACTCTGAGGGAAGCCCACTCATGAAAAGGTTTACCAGAGATGATTTTATCAGAGAGGCTTGTCTTGGCAGATGACTGTATGTTTTAAATTTAAACAGAGAGGCATAAATAGTAGAAAAGAAAAGAGGGTAATAAGAAAAATATTAAACTGTCCAGCGCAAATCCTTGGGGAACTTCTATTGCAATAACTGACCTCCCATATAGCACCATTTATTTCATACGCTGGCAGCTTTATAGGTGCTTGTACAGCTACAGACGAACACCAATTTGCCAGTGCAGTTTGTTTTGATAACTGTTGTTTTCAATAAATCTATATTAAAATCAAAGGGAAAATTAAATAGACCGAAGTCAGTGGCACTAGAGATAAGGTAGCACATTACTACACTGGCCTCTTCAGCTGGAAGAGCTGTCTGTACTGTCAGTGCGGGTCACAGGTGTGATGAATTTCGGTGGCCTCAGCTGTACTTTTTGATGGCAGCCAACATAGGAGAGAATGTTTGGAGGGGACAGAGGGGGACGGAATTTTGACATCTCAAAGCTCAGCTGCTTCAGTAACAAAGGAGGAGGTCTGGGTGAGGATGCACTATTCGCTCTCACAGGCTCCTTCTCTTGGGTTTCAGAGGACACTTGTAGGCAGAGGCCAAGGTCTCCAGCCTTTGGACACCTCTGGTCTCCCAGGACCCCTTACGTGTTCCCATCCCTACGTGGCAATCCACACAGATCGTACCTGCCGACTCAAAGCAGCAGGAGATGCAGGAGATGCGACCAGTCCCCAGGCAAGGAGAAACTGGGATGTCTGTGCCTAAGGCTTGCATGGACATGGCATGTCCTTCTCCTCCCTACCCCTGGCAGACTAGGTGCCTCCGGTGGCAGAAGGGGAAGTCCTGGTGCAAGAGAGGGAGGAGGGAAGAGGGAATGGAAACTCCAGGAAGAGAGCTGAGAAGGAAGGAAAGAAGAAAGAAAGGAAGGAAGGAGCGAGCTGGGGGAAACGACAGGAGGAAGACTGATGCTGGAAAAGGAAAGAGGGTCTCCAAACACTGGACAGGAAAGACAAAGAGGCAGAAAATAGAATAAACAGAAGGGGAGATGATGAGGAAATTAAAGCAGCGTAGAAAGACAGAACGTATGTGAGAGCAAGGGTCTGACTCTCAGCCCCTTACACCACGGAGTAACTCCTTACACACGTCCCGCCTGGTGAATTTAGCTGTCCTTTGGAGGTGCCTGTTTCTGGACAGAAACGTGAGACCTTAAGTTTGATGAAAGGCGCTGCTTTGGCCAGGAGTTTAGGAAATACTCTAAAGACCAGGCCTCTTGACACTTGGAGCAGTAGTGGCTAGTGCTAGCCAGGTAATTATTTCTATGGGGCAGTTTAGAGGATATTTGGATCCAGGAAGTTTTGCATAGTGCTGAACATCACAGCTGAGTCCAAACAAATAATGAACATAAGAGATTTCATGGTAAGCAGGTAATTTTTTTTTTTCCATCAGACCAGTTTTATACCAGAAAACGCTGATTGGAGTAACTGGAAACACTTCCTAGGATATACCAACATTATCCAAGCTCTTGCTGAGAAATAAGCCAAAATGTTCATGTACTTTTTTTCTCATCTCCTTCTGACAGTATTGTTTTACTCCTGTGTTATACATTTATACCCCTTTTGGTCCAAGCACTTAGCCAAAAACATGAGGTCTCCTGAGCTGAGGGGGAGCCAGGCGCTCTCTGGGCACAATATTTTTCCTTTGTGAAGTTTTACTTTCTTGCCCACAGCAGGGATCAAGCCACCAGTGACGACGGGCTTGTGCCAGGCCATTTTCCTGCCAGCCATCAGCCCTAGAGCTAGTTCAGGTATTTTCAACAAACACGTTCCCTGTGCTTGTTTGGGTGGTGCTGGGTGCTTCTCTTCTTCACGGCTGCTCTAGTCTTTTATGCTTATCTTTTAAAAGCACATTGAAAAATTGTGGTCGAAAAGCCCTCATCCTCCAGGCTTGGGGCAGGGATCCTTGTAATTCCTGATATTTGGTTTCATGAAGAAACTTAGCTGTTTTAATAGGGATCTTATAAAAGGGTGGAGATTATGCCTGTCGATATAATATACGGTATAAGGAAACGTAACTGCGTGGTGTAACGGATGGTTTGGACTTCTAGAATTACATAATAATAAAAGAAAAGAAATATCAAGGTGGTAAAGTAAAAAGAAATATACTATTTTTATTTGGGAATATGTCATCAGATTAAAAAAATCAGAGCGCTAAACTTTCTGTCCCAGCTTAGGTCAAAAATCATATTTTTTGAAACCTCAGAATTTCCCAAGGGACACAAATTCCTTTATTATTATTTTTGGCCAGCTGTCTTCCATATGACTGCCCGTGAAAAGTATTTTATCTTGAGTTAAAATCCCACACATAAAAATGTCTCTTTACCTTCCAGCAGGTGTGCTTGTCCTACGGGAAGATTTGCTTTATCAGCAGTTTGCTCCTCCAGGAGAAACGCTTAATTTTAGATGTTTTTTCCATTTACACTTAGAGTTCAAGACACTTGAGCAGCGGCTCAGTATTGGGTGGCCTGTGCAGGCGTCAGAACCCTTCCTTTATACACTGCAACCTTATTAGCTAAAATACTGGCAAAGAGATTTCGGTGAAGTGTTTTTTTTAATGTCCCATTAAAAATGTTTAAAATGTTTTAAAATGTCCCGTTTCACTGCTGTTGATGCCCTCACTTTGAAATACAGCTTTCCCATGACGGCATAGCTGTAAAACACATTCAACTTTCTATTTTTTTAATTTTTTTTACTAGTTAGCAATGGAGTTTTGCTATAGCCATTAAAATATAAAGAATAAACTGCACCCAACTGTACAATATTGTTTTACCGGCATTTATAGTGATAATATAAACTGTGAGGGTTAAATCTGAATTTTTTTGTGGATGGCATTGGAATATCAAGATTAAGTGTACAGTGCAAGCACAAGTGTTTTATGACATATAATAATGTAAAAAAGGTTGTATTTCTTTAGCAAATTGGCATCGCTGTTTGTCCTTCTTTCTTTGTACTTCTTGGGTCTGATTTTTAGGGGTGAGATTTGGAAAAGGCACGGTAGATGATTCAGTAGAGCTTCCTTGAACCAGAATCGGGTTGGCACCAACGGGACATTTTATGGTGCCGTAAGCGGCTGGTTTCAAGGTTCCCACTGCTCCTTTCGGGAGGCGAGCCCACAATTTAATGCATCATAGCCTCTGGATATTTCTCCTGATCTTCAGCCTACATTTCCATTTGGTCAGCTGTCTTGTGGAAATGCTCTGGTCAGTGGTCATTTTATCTTGTGCTTCGGTGCTGATGCTTTCCTGACAAATGTGAGTAGTTTTTCTGCTCATCACACGTACAAAGAGGGCGTAAAGTGCAAAAGCTGGATTCGCTGGGCACTTTTCACTCTCCCTCCCTAACCAAGCCACCTACCCAGGTGTGTTCCTGCTTTCTGAAGCCCATATATTGGTGGTCGTTTCACGTCCAGCACCAAGCACCATGCGCCTGAGGCGGTCACACCGGACCCTTGCAGAGGGGACCCGCAGTGGCATGCAGCCCAAACTACACAGTTGTTTGTGTCTGCTTTGCATTTCACACTGTCCTCTTCTGCTCTTGAATAATGAGGGAATTTTTTGGAGACGGGACCAGCCTGCCTGGCCAGCTTTGTGCAACACCTTGCGTGTTCTGTCACTGTGAGGTCCAGCAGGGAGCATTGTGTCCAAACCAGGAAAGCACAGGCTAGAGAAATGTGATGGTCCTATGCATCAAACCCCAGAGCTTTGCCCAGATCCAAGGTCCAGCAGATCTTCTACAGAGACGTCCCAGCTTGATGTCAAACATCCAAGACTCCCTGGTCCTCTGTTTAAATAGAGTCCAGTCAATAGCCACTTTCTGATGTCCTGCTATATTTTTCTACTGCATTTTATTTCCTAGCCTGCCAAAGGCTGTCCCGCTCACCTCTGTTTTAACTGGAAAAGGATTTCCACCCCACGGCCCTGATTCCGGCTGAATTAATGGGTTTTGAACTGAATCAGCACATTTGAAGTTGAAATAGATCCCCACTGAGTCTGTACATTTTTATTACTGTGCAAGGAGTGCTTAGGAAAATAAAAGGAACAAGAAACCCCTAAGAGTGGACCACCCTGTTGAGGGGGGAAATATAGAAATCAAGCATGTTTATATGAGTGATATTTATAGGGTAAAGTGGCAAATATCGTACGAGGCCTTGGAGCCCAGCTCAGGAATACCATGTGCCAGTCTGGGTGCTCACGTTCAAAAAAACTTAATTGAAACTGGAGCAGGTGCAGAGGAGGTCTGCTAAGATGGCATGGGAAATGGAAAGCCAAGATGGTAAGGAGAGGTGAGAATAAAATGATTTGTTCAGCCCAGCAAAACACAGATGACAAAGATGACTGGGATCTGAGAGCTGCCTGTAAATACACCAGCGGAGGAAAACAAACCCCACAAGTTAAAGCAAGGGATTGTTTTGCCAGAGTAAATTACTGTAAACTAGCTATGAATACATCTTATCTGGGAATTAAAGGAAGTTTCCCACCTATCAGGCAGAGAAGACCTAAAGAACCCTTCTACTTGGGTTAGCATGGGCAAGTGAACAAACATGTTTGAAGATGGCAGTTGATAAATTTACTGGGATGTTGAATGGAAAATTATATTATGAGACGGGGGGGGACTGGCTCAGTGTCCCTGGGACTCCTTTCCTGGCCTATACTCCTACATGTGGATTGCTTTTATGATCCAAAATCCTCATTTGCCTTTCCTTTGCTAAGGACATAAGCACCTTTAAAATCTCCTGTCATCACCCAAGAGCCCTGTGCTGCATCTGCAAACCTCCTGGCCCCACAGACCTGCTGTTGCTGCTGCTCCCAAATTCATCAAGGGGGTCACTGTCTAACAATGAGACACACTTGCTCCCACCGGGGTTGAATGAGCTGCTTTCTTTCAAAACACCCTTTAATTGAGAGCTAGGAATAGCTTTCCATGATGACAAGCTGTCATTAATATCATTCACCAGAATGATACCCCAGTGATAGCGTATGTGTTTAGAGGAAAGGGGAGAGAGAAACCCTCTGCAAACAAATGTTTCAGCAGAATACATGAACTGCGCTGTGGTTTCAAGAATGACAACATGAATATAAAAATGTACGTTGTGAATATTAGTATTCCCTTAAATATGTGTTCACGTTGGTTAATGAGTCCCACCGGTGGCGTTAGTAACTGAAGGATTTGGGTTGGCACATTATTAACTTGTTAAGTAGAAAACAGTGATACAAGACTACTTGTCATGTGTATTATAAGACATTTAAAAGTTGCATTCAGCACAAGCAGCTGAACAGAACTGAAGGAGCCACCTTTAAAATGAGGTGACGTTTCTTTGTGCCGTAATCAAGCAAAATCCCATTGCTTTTAAGAGAGCTGTGCTCCATGGGCCCTGGGAAGGAGCCACAGGCAGCAGGGCTGGGGAGGCATTCGGTGGGACCCTCCCTCCTCCTCTCTGCTAACCCAGCAGCAGGCAGTGACTGATCCTTCATCTTTGGCTAGGATGGGCTCGGCCCTTTATTCACACAGAGGATCCCCTGGAGCTGCCACGTGGCATCAGGCTGGGGGTTTATTCTGTATTTTCTGCCTTACCCTGCCCCACCAGTTTGCTGCTTTCTCATAAAGCCCTGTCCATCTGCTAGCTCAGAAGTGGCTGCATATCTCTGCTGAATGAAGTGATGCTTTGTTAAGAAATTGCTGTGGTTTTAAAACAAATAAAACTTACAGGTAACTGTAGATCAGGCTGCTGCCTCTGCTGGCAGCAGCACAGGGGATCCAGCCATAGGAGAGGCGGGCAGAGCTGGAAGCTTCGAGCTGCCCTTTCCACCCAGCGTTTCAAGATAGTCCTTCGTGTAAATCAGGCCAGGCCAGACATTGCCCCAGTGTGGACCCTGTTTCCTCTGGGCTGCTTCTAGCCATCCCAAAATCTCTAAAGTGGAACAAGAAGTTAAGACACCAGAGCTGCTCCTGAAACACACTCACTTGTTCTTGGAATGACAGAGGCCTGATTCTGTTGGTCCTGAGGCGATGGTATAGTGAGACTGGCATGGGCAGTGCCACCAGGAACAAATAAGGTGACCCTGATCAGCAACTATCAGCACTTTTGCCCACTTTTCCCCACCTGCATGACCCATGTTCTGAGCATTGCTTGCCCCGGGGCCCCACGGCAAATGTCCATCTTTGCATTTCATAGCTCTGCCACCGACTGAGTCCCTTGGGGAGCGCAACTGTTCCCAGCAAGGATGCTACAGGAGCCATGTGCATTGACGGAGAGGCCACGGGATGTCTATTGATCACCCTCATTCATTTTTCCGGAATCCTGGAGTGAGCCAGATTAATCTGTATGTGACATTTTCAGTGGCCTGCAGTGTTCATTTGAGACATGCACACTTACATAAGACAGGCTCAGATATGAAAACTACAGAAACAGTGACAATATTTAATAAAACATGGCTCTCCTCAAACCGGTTTGGGTGACTTCTCTGGCAGCTGATAGCTGTGCCAGAAAAAAAGGACCTCTTTTGAAAGTGCAGTTGCTGAAGGCAATTGCATTGCTGTTCTGCAGTCTTTGGGGGACAACTTGTATGGATCTCACAAGGGTCACCGAGCCTCGCAGAAGCCATGATGTGGCCCCTTGTTATTGCAGATGCTCAGCTGGGAAAAGGGGTTTCCCCCTCACAAAAAAAAGAAGGCAGGAGGAAATACCCTGCCTGCTGCGCTGCCTGACAAACCTGGGAAACAGCACCAGGCTTGGCTGATGAAAAAAGGACAGGTATGCATCTATGAGCCATTCATTGTTTATCTAGACTGAGGAAAAAAAATTTTACTGATAGATAAGAGGTCAGCAGTGAAAAGGCCTCCTCTCTCATCCTCCTAGAAACACAGGCAGCCCTAAATTTCAAGCTCTGGGGTTGCGGTGTAATTTCAAGCACATCTCAGCCAGTTTCCGTCCCTGATAAGGAGGGGCACGGACAGAATGCTCAAGAAACACCACAGTGCAAAGGCCCTCAGTTCGCTCTCCCGGGCTCCTGGCGAGCCATACATCAGTCACCAAAGGCTTGACAAATCACAGCTAAGCTTAGGAGTAAAACTTTACATTATCCTTGCTTATGTGGGTGGGATGCTGAGAGATGCCAAATCTAAGAGGGCTTAAAGGAACTCTTTCTATTATTAAACGGTTTGCTGTTGGTATTTTTATAGTTCTGACATGCTACTTTCATGATTCAGGCCTCCCAAGTTCAAGGCGGCATACAGAGCAAAAAGAAAAAGAGTCGGCAATGCAATTAAAGGCAGAGGCACCAGGCAGATCCAGCCAGGTAGCCAGGAAAGTGCAAGCAGCCCGCCTCGTGTGGAGCGGCAGTCAGTGATCTCTGCGCCCTGGTGCTTACCTTTGTCCACTATTTTTAGACAGAGAGACAGAGAAAGGCTTAAGGCATGATTTGAAGAGGACAGCAAGATGACGGCAAGCTAGGACTGCTTCCAGCTGTGGGCAGAGGACAGGTGAGGTGGCCTCCAGGATCCCTCTCAGTCCTAACTCTGCACATCGGTGACTCTAGAGTTTGCTCTTCACACACGTGTGGAGTATCAGGGATGGTGCAAGGGAATGGCTGGCTTGAAATGTGGAGGCATGAGTTAATGTAGGGGCAAGGAAGGAGGCAAAGCTGGGAACGGCCCCAGCTAGTACGTTGTCATTGCGCTGTCCAAGGGTTATGGACAGGGTGGTAGGCTAAAGATTAGGTATCCTTGCAGGTAAGATGTGAGTGTCCTGGCTGATGATGCCAGCCACGTGCACAGGGAGGAGATGCCACAGCTTTGGGGTGTCTAGCAGATACTGGGCAAGGTCCAGCCACAGTTTTAGGATGAGAGCACTGCATGAACACAGAAGAAGTGGAAGTTGTTGACCGATGTCAAAGTGGGATGGACGAAAGCCAGCCCCAGGACTGCTGAGAGACCTGATTTTGACTTAATCCAAATCAAATGGAGGGAGGAAACATTGGCCAGCGTCAGCTGCAGTTACTGCTGCAGCCCTACCTGGGCACCATGATGACCAACAAAAAGTTACGAGCGTGGGCAGCATTGACCTGGTCGGGAACAAAGTGAAGCAGCGGTGCAAGCTCAGCAGCAGCCGGGGGAGGGGGGGTAGAGTGGGGGGGGAGCCGGGCGGGAGACCCCTGCAGAGGCGTCCCTGGTGAGAGACCTGCGCCTACAGGCCCACTGCCCTGGCACTGGGGACGTGGTCTCGCTGCTCTGCACCCAATGAACGCCATGCATGTGTGACTTCACATTTACCCAGGGTTTGCTGAGGACCAGAGTTGCTGGGGCCCGGGCTGAGCACAGAGGAGAAGCTTCAGGGGACAAGGAGAGGTGGCACTGGGGGACACGGTGGGATGGCCCCTGGGGACACACATGGCCCCGGGGACAGGAGGAGGTGAGCCGGCGGCAGGGGAAGGGGTGGCCGATGGCCACGAAGGGGGCGTCCACTGCGGGCCGGCGCCTGGGACTCGGCGGGCCCGGTGCGGCGTCGGCGTCGAGGCGCAGCCACGCGGCACGGCACGGCGGGGGCGGCGCTGCGGCGCCGAACTACAAGCCCCAGCGTGCCCCGCGCCGCAGCGTGTGGCGTGCGCCTGCGCGAGGGGGCGCGGCGGGGAGGAAGCCCCGCCCCCGGCGGCGGCAG
>VZSC01000677.1:188160-292849 GCA_013398225.1 Steatornis caripensis
TGGAGCGGGGTCAGGTGTTCTTTGGGCTTGAGGAGGGGAAAAACCTGCATTCCCTGGGAGCGGGGCCGTGCACGGGGGGAGCGAGAGGCAGCGAGCGTTTGTCGTGTTCCTTCTGGGTTATGGAGGTTGGTAGGCAGAGGTGGGGGGGGAGTCAGGAGGTTTGAGAGTTGTTTAAGATTATTTTTTCATCCTGTGAGATTGATCTGGGCACCAGTCTCAGACCTTGAGACCGAAGTAAACTTGAGAAGGTTTGGAAGTACAGAATCTGTTTATTTGGTTCCCAACTGGCAGTAGGAATCTCTTCTCCAGTTCTTTTCTTGCTGCTGTACTGTTACAAGTGTTTCTGCTGAACTGAGGTGTATGAAAAGGTGTCATCATTTACTCCTTATGTTCTGTCTTTTACAAGTTGTCTGTCTGGTGGATTTACGGGCCTGTTTGCTAATAAGTCTGACACTTGTTTTACTACTTCTTTGCTGATCTCTTTTCCTTATTGAGCTTGTGGTGTCAGAAATTAGTGGGTTGGCAGCTGCTGCTTAGTCTGAACTCTAAATATTCTTTCAGCTGCGATGTAAGGGACTAGTAAGTCTTCTAATAGGTTAATGCTTCCACTGTGCTTCGTGAAGGATGAGGTACGCAGGGCTCCGGGCAGGTACATCTCAAAGGTGTTTGTCCCGTCAGATGCTGTTAGACGGTTGTTTGAGGATCTTTTTTTATTTTTATGTTTTTAATGGTAACTTGAATTTGTTTTATCCCTTAGTTGCTTTTTGCAACATTGTAGCATCTTACATCACTTTATGTTAATGTTGGTGTTTGAACTTTTATTTCCAAGAATGAACTGTTCTTAAAATAAGGAATGTGTTAGAAGTCCAGTTGGTTACTCTTCAGTGTGTGGGCTTGGGAAACATGATTTCAGATGGTTTTGTTTCCCTTTTCAAGTACTGAATTCTGTCCTTTGCAACTGAATTTTCATGTTCATTTATAGGACTAAATGCTTGTCTTGTTTCAAAGAGTGACCCTTTTATGGTTCTTGTTGATCTCAAACTTTGGGTTGCTCTACATGAATGGTGTGTTGGGGTTTCTTTTTTTTTTTTTAAAGTTAATGTGTATAGCCAGACAGATTTGAGTGTTACCAAAATCCAAAAGAAGAAACCCAATAAAGCCTTAAGAAGAAAATGGTTGTGTGCTTGATGCTAAATAAAGAAATCCTTGGATTGAATATACACAGATAAGACCTAAAGTTTCTGCTCTGCAGTTGAGAGATACTTAACTTCAGTTTGATTCCTTTAGGAGGCCCAGTTGCAGCTGTTTTGGTGCTTATCTTGTTTTGTCTCTGTTAACTTTGGTAGGCCTTGATTTTGGCTTTTTTTAAAATTACTTTTTTTCCCCCCTTAAATTTTTGAAATGGGAGCTCTAGAAGAGAAGTGAAGTTTTTGCACTTGACTCTGCCCCTGTATCAGTCTAGTAGCCACCTGCAGTAAAGGGCAATGAGACTGCAGAGTGCAGGTCTGGTGAAGTTCAGGTAAACAGTGTAAGACCAGCCACTGTGGCTGTGCTTGTAGAACACTGAAGGCTATTAAGTAGCTGTGCATTTTTCACAAGTCTGTCCTTGGATCTGAAGCGTGTGGTGTTATTGCTGGAAATGGTCATTGCAGAGATTCCTGGTGTTTTACTCTAGTAGTGCTGAGCTAATATACCAGCATGGTGCAATGGCAAGCAGGGGAATGAGGGGAGAAGAGGACAAGTCGTGGCTCTCAAAGCACAGCCTAGAGCAGAGGTGCTGGCAGTTGCTGCTAGATACCATTTGGCAACTTTTCTCTCAGTTAACCTGTGCTGGCCACATGCCAGCTGAGAAGTTGTATTCTCTCCAGATATGTTGTGCATACTTCATGCACATATACTTCACTCTCGGGGGGTGGGGGGAAAGTGGTTTTTTTACATTTCAGCTGTATTTGTTACAGTCATCACTTATTCTGTGATATTGAATATTAGGATCAATGTCTTTCTTCACTGGTTTTCCAGACTCATTGAGACTGAGTTTTGTGAAAACCATGCCCCGTTGTAGCTGCTACCCTGCTTGGAGCATTTGCTTGTCTACCAGGACAGAGCTTGGGCAGAATACAGGACTCTTAACACTTCTGGAGTTCATTTGTGAAGATCAAAAGTCACCAGTGTGTTGAGCAGTGCAACTGTTGTCTACCTGAAGCCAGGCTGAGATTCATTCGGCACTCTCAGATGTTAACCTTCAAGTTCAGTTTTTGGATGACGGTGTTCAGCTGTATAAGTGGTTTGAACAACTGTGGCATTCATGTCTATGAGAATGAAGTAATTATGCATGTTAAATTCCATTAAACAAAGGCTGGCCTGCTATGTCTCCTTTCCACTAAATTAGGCCAATATGCAATAATAGCTTTTACTGACTAGAAGTGTAGTAGCTACAAATCTCTTACTCCTGGCACTGGGAGCACTGCTGTGGCTTGAGAGCAGTGAAACATAAATTTCAGAACTTGCTCCAAAGACCAGGGCTGGGAAAGTTTGAATGGAAGCTAAGATGTGTTATGTTTTGACAGCAAATGGATTGACCATTGGAACGAGCTGTCTGAAGGTAGTGGCGGGCCTCCATACTTGATGCTGCAATCCAAGGCCAGAAACTTTTCTGAAAGATGTTCAAGCCTTTGGGCTCAATTCGGGAGTAATGAAGTGGAAACTTTATGGCCAGCATTATGTGAGGTTCAGACAGGATGGTCTGATGGGCTTTCCAACTTCAAGTTTTATGTGTTTATGCTGCTAGAGCCAAGATACCTTCTCCATTTCCTGCAAAGCACCACGCCATCTCAGGTGTCTGTATCCTGGTACGCGGTTTGGTGAGCAGCTGAGCCAACCAACAGCTCCCAATAAGCTCGTCATTCTCCCGCTTCTGCCAGTGCGAGCCCATCCCCTCCTTTAAGCTTTGGCACTCATCCAGCCCAACCCCAAGCTGATTTGTCTCGCTAAACCAGCAGGAAATTATATTGCTTTAATTGTGTTTCATTCTGGCTGCATTAATCCTTTTGTAGGTGCCTGTGGTTGAATCAGCTCTCAGAGGGGCCAGAGAAGCTCAGGAACTGGTGTAAGGTCGTCAGCGGGAGAGTAAGACTGAGAGGGAAGGACAGGCCTGCCTCCATTTGGCCTCCCAGAACTATTAGCTTGGTTAACCTCATTTTGTGTAGCTTAACCCTGATGCGTTTTCTTATGGCTCCCGCGCAGAGGAAGAAGGCTGGACTACAGGGTTCTTGGTCCGATCCTCTGCAACTGTTGTTTTCCGTTAATACCGAATCCACTCTTCCACTGCGGCTCTCCAGTCTTTTGCTGTGTGCATCTCTGTTGTTGCTTCTTTGTTTTAATTTTGTTGTTTCCTTCCTCTGCATCTCCCTTAAGTGACCAGTCCTTTACTGTGTGGAATTTCTTCACACTTCAGCTTAGGCTCATTTGCCTATCCACAGTTACTCTTGGAGAAGGTTTAAAAATACACAGCAAATGCTGTCTTAGGAGACCAGTCAAGGAGCTGATGAAAGTGGGTTGCCTAGCAGAAGTGGCCTAATAAAAGTGGAGTGGAATTGTGCTGTGCATCTTTGGGATGGCTCCTGGGTGGTCTGTTCAGACGAGTTCATGTCCTGCTGGTGTGGAGTCTCGTGTGGGTTTCACTGTGTTGTCAAGTGAACTGAGATGTGTTTGTTTCCCAGCCTCGTAGGGTGCGATAGCCTCGGCGAGTGCTTCCCTAAGTAATCAGCGCCTTCGGCCTTGCTCATTGTGATCTCACAAGCCATCATGTATGTGATGTCACAATGGAAGAGATTCTGGTGCTCTGACATATCTGGTGGTGCCTTTGATGTATCAGCCAAGGAACACAGCGGGAAGAATGAGCTCAAGAAATGGGAGAGACCTTCCTTAACCCGCGAGTGCCCTCCATCTGTTAGTCAACCCTTTCTGAGTTCACTCACCTCTTCCATAATGCCCATATAGAGGGAAGCTGGTGCCTATAGAGAGTGAATTATTTTTACTTGAACTACTGAGATGCATGTATCTCCCAGATGAGCGGTTGCCTGACACTGCTCCTGTAACCCTCATTCTTCTCTGCTGTTACCCTCACTTGTATTGCATCTAATTTTAGACTGTAAGTTCTTGAGAACAGGGACCTCTTCTTTTGTGGTGGGAAGAGGCTGGGTGTGATTGCAGAGTGCTGTAAAAACAAAATTATTAATGCCAAGTTATATCTGGGCTGAGTAATGATGGGACAGCACGTAGGCATCCTGTGGCAATGCTTTGGGAAAGTTACGTTACGGATTTTCCAAAAGATGTGCTTGGTTGTCTAGCAGTGCTCGAAACAAACCCAGCCAGAAGTGAAGGGAGTGTAACCACGGAAGTGTGCTGGATTCCTCTTCAAGGGATGATACTGTGAGGTTAAAGAATTAAAGAAGCAAATTTACCTGTCTAAAATCATGTGTACATTATTAAAACGGTTCTAAAAGCTTTGTGTTTTGTTGTTTGTTTTACTTTTTTTTTTTTTGCAAGTTTGGACAGTGACAGTGGATAAGCTGGTTTTGTTCAGTCTCTCATTTCCAGCCTTGCAGGCTAGCCAGGTGCTGTCATTTTTGGACTGTAGTTCATCTAATGAAATATTTGTGTTTAGGTTAAGGTTGACTGAAAAAAAAATAATGGAGTTATCTCTATTGTTCTTCAGTTATATCTTCACACAACTGAAATATGGGCTCACATTTGACCTCTGAGTATGCATTTGAACAGCTACCAAAATGGAAGTCCTGCATTTTTTGTTATACTCTGTTCCAAGTGTTGCTAAATGTATGCAAATTTTGTTCTACAAAACCCATCTTTATTACCTTATCTTTTTATTCTTTATAATTTAATAAAATAAGACACTATAATTTAATAAACAAAGACTAGCCTGACTTACATTTTGGATTGGTTTTGGTTGCTCTAGCCTTGAGTTCAGTTGTCTGTCGGAGGCCGGGAGTCACAGCTGCCCCTACCCAGGCTTTGCACAGGGAATAAACTGAAGCATAAGTCTCCCAAAACTTGCTCGGTTTTATTTGTTAATTTTAGTTTGTCTTGTCCTTTAAATTAGTGTGGGAGGTTTTATTGTTTATTTTTTTAACGTGGTGGAGGGCCATATTGCCATAACAGAGTAATTTAATGTGTAAATAGAGCTTCTTGTGAAACATGATTTCTTGGGTTGCCCCTCCAACCTGAGCTTCAGTGTTTGTCTTCTTTCCCCGTCCCTGCACCAGCTTATCAAACTGGACAGTGAAGGGGAATATTTTTGGGTTAAAGGTAAGCTGTTGAAGTTATGTCTTCTCTTGCTGCCCAGTGTTTTTAATTAGATGCGGCTGTAAAAAGTAAATATTGTTATGTGCAAAGGACCCATTAAGCTCAAGTTCGTAGGGTAATTTGCCTTGCCATTGATGAATTTGAATCCTCTGCACCTTGCGTGGTGCACGTCTCTGTGTGTGGCTTTGGGGCTGTCCCACAGGTGGGGGAGAGCACTTGCAGTGCCCTGCTGGCTTTTTTCACGGGTGTCCTTCATGTGGCAGGCGTTTCCCATCCTATTCCTTGCCTCTTGCGGTTGCCGCTAAGCGGCTTCTTGCGTGGGAAGAAGCCTGGAGCCCAACAGCCGATGGTGCAGATTCTCCACTTTGCGCTCGGTGGGGCCCCTGGCAAGCCGGCGGCTCCAGCTGGCACTTGCCTTTCTCTTGGCTTTGCTTACTTGCTGGTGATCAAATCATCGTGCTTTAGTATTGTGTGCTTGGACCACTAACAAGCAAGAGCTGTGGTCAGCCTGAGCTTGTCCTGTTGTCTGCAGCTGATATCCAGAGATTATTTTTTTATTATTATTTTTAAAAGATAGTCGCTGATTATAGCCAGTGATGTCACGTGTGGCATGCACTGTTACACAGCATGTAACGTGAACTTTATCTTCCAGCTGAAACCCGCCACACGTGGCCATTTCCCATGTTATTGGGTGTTGCAAATGTAAAGTGCTGTCACGTTTTCCTAGGTCTGTGCACAATCTGTCAAAATAATTCCTGAAGTCCAGCCTCAGTTCATGGTCCCATTACATTTCACATGTATCTGTGTATGGAATTGGAGCTGTGTGATATGAAATACTAACCTAGTAGGATTGAATGCCAGATGTGACAACTTGCACCGTCTGAGATTATAATCTGACCCTGTGTGCATAAGAAATATATATGTGGTGTTTTATGTAGGTTTGGAAATGGAGTCACTGAGCATATGGATTTATATGGATAGAGCTGGGTTTCTAATTTTTGAAGCTGTGTTGCTTACGTTGTTGTCTGTTGGAAAAAATATGAGATAATGGCTAGCACTTTGCATTGTCATAGCCGTTATAAATGCTTTACATAACTTCTAATAAAGTGTGTTTGCTCACCAGCTACCTTGTGCCCTGAAGCACTCTGACCTTGCCTAAGAAGATGATGTGAGGTCTTCCCAGGGCATCTAGAGCAGTGGCTGGGTAAACATGCAGTTAAAACTTCATTTGGTTGAAGGCGCAGAGTTTGCGGTGGGGTTGCTCTTATTTGTATGCTGTCCGTGTAGGGGAATCGGTGTGCAATACCCCACCGACGCATCTTTGTTCAGAGCATTGCTCCCTCTGCTACATGGGAGAGTGGGGAGGGAGGCTCCTTTTAGGGTGGGGAGCCTGATCCCATCGTTAGATGTGGACCACCTAGAAGAGTTGTTAGTGTAAACGGGCGCTAGGTGTTTGCTGTTGATTTCCTTCTGCTGATGTCGCGCAGTGCGTGTGCGACACAGGCCTGCTGGGCTCTGGAGTAGTGCTGCTGCGTCCATGTGATGACATGCCTGGCTCCTGCCGAGTCGACTGGTTTACCTTTGCGGTGTTGGACTCAGTGGCTTGGGGACCTGTGCACGGTGCGGGCCAGCCTGAAGATTTGTGGGATTTGTGTCTGATGCCCTAGTCTTGCCAGTTAAGATACATTAGAGCAGTACCGATCTTGCTTTGTGTGGGTGGATAATGTATGTTTTATTGCCTGTGTTTGATACAGGGGTTGGAGCCTGCCTGCCTCCTCCACTCCAACTGTATATTTTACTTCATGCAGTAGGCTAAAGACCAGGTTTTACTGCAACTAACTTACAAGCTGCTTTATTTTGAGATATTATATTTGCTGTGATAGGCCTTTAGATTCATAGCTGGTAGCTTGAAGATTTAAAGCACTTATAGCTTAAATATCTGTTATCTGGGGCAGGTTAGAAGTGAACATAACTAACTTCTATTTGGCTGTAATGCATTTATTAATGACCGTAAACACTGTAGATGGAAAAGCAATAGGTAGAACTGAGCCGTTTTAAGATAAATGCAATGTTGGGCTCTTTGTTACAGTTTTGTAATGTGAGTTTTCAGTTTTCCGAGTACCTGCTGCCTGTCACACTGCTTTAATAAAGCAAGCAGCCCACAAGACATGGACGCCACAAGGTGGGATGCGTTCATGCCATGGAATTGGCAGTGTGGGCACTGGCTCAGTCTTAAACATCTCGGCTCCTTTGATTTTTGCCTTTCACTCAAAACCTTGGAAAGGGAACGTTAACCAAATGCGTGTTTACTTGAAGCACACAACCTGCTCAGCCGCAATTATCTCCTAATCTGGTCCTGCTGAGTTTCTCTGGTCTCGCAGGTAAATACAGATTTAGCTGTTATTCAAGGCATATTATTTACCTCATTAAGTGTGTGTTTTGGCACGTGCATTATTTACCTGCTGGACTAACGGATGGGAGAGAGCAAACGCTGTCTTTTGTGCAAACAGCGACTTTGTTCGCGGGCGGCAAGTTCTCCGTTTTGCCTTGCCCGTTTCGGCTCTGTGTCTTGCGGCGGGTGCTCCCTGCCCTTCATGGCAGAGTGAAAAGTGAGCGCAGACGCGGGGAGGGCCTCGGAAACCGGACAGGTGGGTGGCACATGGTGTGATGGAGCTCTTGCCCAGAGCCACAAATAGTGGGACCGGCCGTGGGGATGGAAGTTAAATCTCTATGTAGAAATGTGTGTATATATATATATATAGTTAGAGGGGGTACTCCTATCCTTGTTCAAGAGGACTGGGTTGTTGCAATTTGCCTGTTTTGCTATGGGTCGCTGTACCCAGCTATGTAACGCCTGCATGAGCTGGACTTGACCTCTCATCCCAATAAATCTATTAACAGCCCCCAGTGACAATCCTATCAAGTTTTTCCTGCAAGTTTTTAATAGAAGAAGGGTAGGGAGGATATCCAGGCAGTCTCACAGTAATTTATTAAGTAGCATTTGTTAAATAGATGCATCAGAAAGTGATGGCTGGGTGAGGTATTTCTTTGCGAGGGAGGCTGTAACCCGTAGAGTCCTGCTTGCATTTTACAGTTCCTGCAGCCCCTGCAGTTCACGTGTGGGTTTGTTGAACCAATATCCTCTGAGAAATACCTGAAGTAAGAAGTCGAGTCAAATGTAGCACTAGAATCGCATCTCTGAGAAACAGAGCAAATGAGAACGTCCCTGGGGAGGAGCCTTCCAGCCACCAGATATGTGCATTTGTAACAGCAGTGGGAGGTTTCAGCGTGTCTAACAGGCGTTTTAGGGCCAGGCTGTTTGGATGGGTTGTAGTGTTGATATGTGTATTGCTGTATTTAATTCCTACCGTGTGTCAGAAGTTGCATTGTATATGAAAAGATGAAAGGCCTCCTCCGAAATTTCAATGGGATTTAGATCAGTTTTTCTACATTTAAGTGGTTTGTGTTGTGTTCTGCTATGATAAGGTTCAGCGGGGGGGTGTAATCTGGTGCCTGGGGCCATGACTGTTGTGTGTCTCATAGTTCTTAATTTAGAGCTGTTTGCAGAGGTTAATTTCCAGTTGCCCATGATTCTGGCCACCTTGAGCTCAGTCTGAGTGTCATTTGTCATGCTTAGAGCAGGCTACTGTGTTATTTCAGGTTTGTAATGCTGGAACTTCCACCGGGAAGCACAGAGAAAATCCCTCTCAGAGGAGGACAGCAAAGAGATGCTAGCAGAGACGAGATGTATGTGTGCATGAGTAACGTGAGTCTGTCTTCAGTTTCAGATGCCTCTGGATGTTCAATGATAGCACTCTTCCATACTGGAGCAGCAAAGTTTTCCCAAAACTTACTTCCAAGGACAAGACGAGCTGTGTGCTCCCTCCTCCCAGCTGGTGCTCTCAAAGAGTACAGCTCCATCGTAAGCAGGAAACTGGCATCCCACGGCTTTGGAGCTTCCATGGCAGCAATGTCATCCTTCCCTCCACAGAGATATCACTACTTCTTAGTGCTGGATTTTGAGGCTACATGTGATAAACCACAGATTCATCCTCAGGTAAATAGTCAAACCTGTTAATTATCCCCTTGCAAGTTGCTGCTGCTGTTCTGAGAGGTGGAAGGGGAAAAAGAAAAAGCACAGTGCTGGCTCACTCATTTTCCGCTGGTTTGTCCCACCTCCTTTGTGTTACTCATCCTCCAAGGCTCTTGCCAGTCACCTGCTGTCTCAGGAGCAATGCCAGGACCGTTCAGTGGGAATGAAATGAAGGAGCCTGATTTCCGTCAAGGAAGTGACAATTCATGTGTTATCAAAACCAGCTTTAAGTCATGTATGCTTGTCATCTGCCTGAACTGACTGACCTGGTTTTGGCTGGGATAGAGCTAGTTTTCTTCTTAGTAGCTAGAATAGCGTTGTATTTTGGATTTAGTATGGGATTTTGGTATATAATTTTAATATAATATACTGATGGTTTTAGTTGTTGCTCAGAAATCAACTTCCTGTGCTTTACTAGTGTGCAGGTGCACAAGAAACTGGGAGGGAACATAGCCAGAGCAATGGATCCAAATAGGCCAAGGGGATATTCCATATCATACAACGTCATGCTCAGCATATAGATGAGAGTTGACCGGGAAGTGTATCTCTCTCTCTCTCTCTCTCTCTCTCTGTGGGAATTGTGGTTTTGGGGTTTCTCTCCTCCGAGATTGCTAGCCAGGGACAGGCTGGGCATTGGTCAGCAGGTGGTGAGCAGTTGCACTGTGCACCACTTGTTTATGTATTTTATTATTTATTGTCATATTTTATTTCAATTAATAAATTGTTTTTATCTCAACCCATGAATGCCTTTCTGATTCTCCCCTCCATTCCCCCAGGGACCAGGGGAGAGTGAGCAAGCAGCT
The DNA here is from genome assembly GCA_013398225.1 of Steatornis caripensis. Classification (NCBI taxonomy): domain Eukaryota; kingdom Metazoa; phylum Chordata; class Aves; order Caprimulgiformes; family Steatornithidae; genus Steatornis; species Steatornis caripensis. The sequence goes on from VZSC01000677.1 coordinate 198,379, forward strand.
GCGTAGTATTTAGAGTTGCCTGCTGGGTCAAACCACAACACTGGCCAGGGTCTAAAAATTTTTGGCTGGGAACTTGTATTAGTAGAGTACTCATGGCAGCCTTATTTGATTCTGCAAGGAAGAAGGCTTTTGGTAGCCAACAGTTTTAGGAAAAGAATAGTTTGAATGATACGAATATGTTCAACATAATAATGTTTCTAAGTGGAGAGGAACAACAGTTTTGACCTGTCTGATCTTGCTGAAGTTATGTTGTCTGAGTGTTAACTCTGTTAACTCAGGAAGAGTTCAGCTTCACAGAAATTTTCCAGTGCCTGACTGCTTGAGATGTACAGAGGTTTTTCTGCAGACAGTTCTTCCATAGTAGCATAGAGCATATTGGTAAATATATTTTCAGTTGTCAGTAGGATGGACCTAGGGTTTACATTAAAATGAGAAAAACATGCAGAAAAGAAAGGGAATAATACTGGGTTGGTAATGAAGAGACAGAATTTCTGAGTCTCTAAATTAAACTCAAGTTTCTTACTCTCCTCTGCCAAGCAATTGGCCTCTTACTGGTATTGCCAGTAATATATACCATTGGGTCAGAATAACTTCCATTTGCTTTGTTTGAAATATACTAAAGGCTAAGTGGTTTTCAGTGTGGTATCTCATTACTGAAGTGACTCAATGCGCTGTGCTCGTTTCCCAATGCAGCTGTGGTTTCCCTTGGGCTTGTCCTGACAAAGGGATGCTGCAGGTTGGGATTGACTTGACTCCTCTCTTCCCCAGTAGTGCCTTGGCAAGTGCCACCTGCCTCACTTTTTTTCCTGTAAAAAGGGCAGCAAATTCCCTGCTCTTTTGCTGGGTCTTTGTGGGAGGCTGTTTTGGCTCTGCATCCAGTTCTGCTAGCAGGGTCTTAACCACTCTCCAAGTGAGATGTCAGGCTATTTCCTGCACACTCCGCCTCGGGTGCACAGACCTGTCAAAGCAGTAAATTGGATCTACCTTGTCCCTTTGGATATGGGTTTGGTCTGTGCACATTTTGATGCAAAACCATGATGCATGTGGAGCTAGTTTACAGCTGGCAGTAAAAAGGAGCATGAGTGGAATATGATTACTACTGTTTTAAGGAGCTTTGTCCCCAAGTCCTTGCCAGGGAAAGTAGTGGTGTGGGCCAGTGCAGATCTACTATATATTTTGTTGGTGAGATTGCACCTTTAAGGTGGAGATGTTCTTCAGTGTTGTTTTTCCAGTGTTCAGTGTCTGTCTGCATCATGCCGTGTGTGGAAAGGGCTGTCAGTCCCTCACATCCTCACCAACAAATTAGTTTGACAAATAAAGAAATGGCTCTTGCTACATGGAAAACAGTGTAGCTGGAAAGGCTGAAGCTGCCTGCCAAAATTGGGCAACTTCGTAAAATGAGAATTTAGTTGATGTCCTCATCTACATTTTACCATTTTGCTGCCCAGCATGGCTTTTGTCCTCTTTGCTGCTAGGCTGTATGTCATGTTGAGCAAATTGTGCAGTGTATTTCAGTGATGTTTTGTGCAAGGTTTTGGTGGCAGGATCTTTCACTGGAGCAGTGGCAGACAGGTTTTGGAGGTTTGGTCTGAGGATAGATCTGAGAGCTAGGAATGGTCAGGTGCTGATCTTCTTCCCTGTGATCCTGATCTTTCTCCTGCTTTTGTTTTAATACCTGCAAAATAGAAATCGAGATGCAATTAAATTTAAATGCATTGGGATTTGATGAGGAGGCTGCGTATACAGAGCTAAGCTGTGATCCGGGTTACTTTAAGTGGGCAGGCATAGCTGTAAATTTAGCCAGGTCAGCCTAGAAGTCTTGCAGAGTGCACTTGCCACTGTGCAGCACACTTCACATTTCTCACTGACTGCTCTTCAAAATATTCCAACTTCTTAGCAGAAACTACTGAAAGAGCTATCTTTTTATCTACACCAAGGTGTGTGACTGCTGTGTCTGTTCTCCCTCTCGCCATATTTACTTGTGCTCTTCTGCAACCAGCAGCCTCGCTGGCTCGATCCCTGGGGAAATCCTTCATGCTGATTCTGGAGCCTTGAAGACTCCTTCATTTCCATTCCCTTTCACGCTGCCCAGTCTCCCTCTGAGGTCTCGTGGTATGGCCTCCATAATGGGGATCAAGGAGGGTCAAGGACAGCGGTATTCCCATGGGAAGCTATCGGCGTAGTGGCTCCAGTTCCTGGGACTGCTGGCTGAGTGCTTCATTGCTGCTGTCCGTTGCTTTACCACTTCTGGGTCAGTTGTGAAGGGTCCTTCATGTTACTGGCCATACACCCGCAGAGGAATGGTAGCAGCTTTGCAGTCCTGATTTCTGATGGCTTTCAACAGATAGGCCCCTAAATCAAAGTGCGTGTTTATATGCACAAAGAAGCAGCTTAACTTTATGGAGGTTTTGGATGTATTTATGAGTAATGAGACCTTCCAAGAGAAGAGAAGAAGGTGTAGGGTTTAACTGTGTTGCCCCAGGTGGATAGATGGGAAAACCTGAAAGGATAGAGGCACAGTCTGTGTCATGTAGTGTTTCAGCCAGCCAAAGGTCAGTAGGGGTTGACAGTAAGGAATGTTTATGGCTGGCCCCTCGCATCTCTTTAAAGCTTACCTTGTGCATTTGGGATTTGATCCAAAGCCCAGTGGGGTCAGGTGGGAGCTGTTGGTGGACCTCAGACCATGATGGTGGTAGTGTGCTTAATTTTTCAATTCTGTGAGGTTTTTTTCTCTTTACTGTCTGCTAAGAGTTTGTAAGTGCCTGCTGCTTTTTTACGCCGTCAGACTGTAGAGCCGGGTACATCTGGTGCTTTAGCTACACAAGAGAGGATGCATTAGTAAGTGGGAGTCTCACTCTTGTGTCCCTTTGTCCTTGTATATGCCGGTGTTTATGGTGGTCAGTGCTTTCAGTGACTGTGTTAAGGAGTTCCCCAGGCTCGGATCCATAGCTGCCTGTATCCTTATTTTATTAATGCAGTGAGCGGATGTGCCTCTTTCAGTCAGCAAGCCAAGTATCTTGCTTTCAACTTCAGCAGAGTGGATGAAAAGTGATGATTTTTTTAAATGTAAAAAGTCTGAAGGTAGAAATCAGATCTGTTCAAAGCTGAATTTGAAACTAGGCTTCTACACAGGATGTTAATCTCTACTGTTATCTATTAAAGCCACTTAAATGAAAACCAAACAATATTCAAGCTTTATATGTCTGATGCCTGGAAGTGTAAAATAAAAGACTATCAGACCCTCTGAACTGGCAGAAGGAGCTGGACCTACGAGCTGCTGAGCTGCTAAATGAGCTTTTGGTAATGATGGAAGTTGCTTTTTTCATTTCGCTTTTTTCAGGTTCTTTACTTCAGTATCTTAGAGTCACTCAAATTTGATAATCAGTTGGGAATTAGAAATTTGCCTCTTCCAAACTCTCTGTAAGAGGAAGGTATGAAATATTCAGATCTTTTAATTGCTGAAGGAGGTTGTGACCAGAGGCAGGAGAAGAAATTGTTTACAGATGATACTTTCCTTGTTCTCTTAAACAGCACATTTTAGATACAGAAATATTTTGCTATTTTTCCTTAGTGTATCCTACATGTTTCAAGTTTAACATGCATTTTGATTGTTGTTTTGGGGGGAATTTTTAATTATAATTGCTGTCACATGAAACCGGACATACCTGGTAATTTAATAAATACAGAACATCGCTCACCATTTCAACATAAAACTGTAAACACTGGGACTATGAATAAGCATATGTTTGATTACTAATTTATTTTTAAGTATACAAACAAATCTGGATGATCATAGTGCAGTTCCTGATTGGCAAAAGCATATTAACAAGTGGGAGCCAGTCTTTTTGTAAGATAATGTCAAGTACAAATGTGCGACAAGGTTAAATTGGTTCAGGCTGTGTTTCCTTGAGTGCTGGTGTAAAAGAGCATTAGAAGGGTTTTCCCCTGAACATCCATCTTATGGTTCTGGCTGGCAGTCCCGGGCAGGTGCAGCTGGAGTGGCTGTGATGATCACTGCCTCTCCGCCACCCATTCTGCTCTACTCATGGTCTCGTTGCTGTGGCAGGGACAACTGAATGATGTGTCTCTGCTCCTGAGCCGCTGTGATTTATAGACTGACCTTGTAATGGGAACAGTTGTTGATTTCCACCGAATTTAGGCTGTAGCAACAGATGTGCAGTCACTGCCAAGCTGCCTGCTCAGGGTGAGTAGATAGGGGATGGGCAAGCCGCATTGGGAGCCGTAGCCTATGCTCAGAGGGCTTTCAAGGAGGAATACATCCCTGAAATCACAAACCTGCTACAGGAGGAGGTTATGGAGGAACCGCTGGGCAGCCGGCTGTGAGGTGTCTTCTGCATGCTCTTCAGTTGGTGCTCCGCGGAGCCTGTATCAAGGCTAGAGCTGAAGGCCGGGGTGGGAATGCGGAAGGTGGCTCTCAAAGTAACGGAGATTGTCACTGACCTACCCAGAGGTGGATGATGGGGATGTGCCCATGCCTACCTATTCTATTTAGCAGCTTTCTCCTTGTGTGGTTTTTGTGTGGCTGTTAAGCTCAGTGCATTAGAAATCACCTGCCAAAACCTTTATTAAGGATGATCGTGAATTGCTGAAAAGTGAAGAAATTCAGTCTTGTTTCCCATGGCAACTTTAACTCAGCACTCTTATGCATAAGTATTACAGTGGAATATTAATCTGCAATTACCTGTCTTCATGCATCTTAGGCTTGGGTGTAGTTTTAAATACTTAGCTCTCAATTCAGCGTCTTACAATGTTGTTTCTAGAGGAATGCCATTAAAAATGCACGTAACGGTCATTTAAAGTCTTTTTTTTCTTTTTACTAAAAGTAAGTAAAAAAACCTAATTTATCATCTCTTTGCTAATTATGGCTGTTGTTACGCTGTTCTGTTATGTCGGGATGCTTTTAAGTTCCTAGAGTGGCAGGAGATAGTTCATATAAAAGCTGTTTCAGATGGGTTTTTCTGTTCACATTAATTTTTTGAACAATCTTTTGAAAAAACTTTTTGAGGCCTTGTAGCTAGTTCGTCTGAACAGTTAAAAATCTTGCAAAGAGCCTGTGAATATCCATAGCTCAACATCCTACAGGGTGCATCTGAAATTAAAGAGATGCCATTCTTTTTTAATCATGTTTTCTGTGTGTTATGTGCTTCATTGCAATTCTGTTGCAATCTGTAAAATCTTATTTTGACCAATATGGAGAATAATATCTTTATTTTAAAAGATGTAGAGAGAAGACCAGTGTTCCGGAGAAGCTTCTGCAGCGTCTGAGACACCAGGTGTGGTGTAACCCTCAAAAGCTGCATTCTCAGTAGTACTTGTTTTGCCTTGGAGACCTCCCTCAGTCTCCGAGTAAGCAAGGACAACCTTGCTGTGACCCATATGAATCTGGCAGGGTAGGCTATGGCTTCAGGCAACAGAATTAGCTGTATTTATTTAAAACCCGATGAGCTAGAGAACATGAATAGTTACTGAACCCAGATCTCCTGGAGAGCGCAACCACAAGACCACCAGGCAAGTCATCTGATGTATGGAAAAAAATTCAAAGCAATTTCTTATTTAAAGATATAAACCCAGCATTATTATAGCAACAAGCCTAAAATACCAAGGCACTCAGGTGGCCAATTGCTGCAGTCCTAACCTGACCCAACCTGCTTAGCTTTCAGCTGGTTATTGACAGGCCGATGAGATGACTTCTTTAAAGCAATCAGTCATGTTGCCCTTTCCCTCGCAGTGTGCGGAGACCCCACATCAGTTATGCATCCCGGCGTGCAATTCCCCACCTGTGCTGTTTGAATGCTGTATCCTTAGCTGTGCAAACATTACACATCGTTTAGGTGACAAGTTGCAAAGTTAAGTAGACTTGTTGTTACAGCAGAAAGTAGTTGAGCGGCAGTCACCCTGAAAAGAAAAGATCCAGGCTAGCTCAGGAATGTGCAAGTCCGCTGTATGGTGTCTAAAGGTTTCTTCGCCTCGCCGTAAAGCCGCTGGTGAGGGTAACGTGCCACTGGAAATGTTCACACCGCATGCATTTCTGAAGTGAAGGGAATGAGTGCCATAGGTTTGTATGTTCGCTGCCCTTGTCCCGCTGTGTGCATGGCCCTGTAGGTCGCCAACGATCGATGCGTGCCTGCTGCTGTTTTGCAGCCTCAGAGGCATGGGGCGGGGTGTGGGTATTTTGCGTCGCTCCCAGCGTGGTGTTTTAAAACCAGGCAGTATTCTTCCATGGTGTGGCATCTGTCTAGAGTGCTGCACAGGGATGATGCTTCTCAGGCTGCGTGGTTCCTGGGACATGGTCTTTGTTGCACTAAGGCGATCTCTTAGTTTTGAACAAAACCTTCCTGGTAAAGCGCAGCTCAGCAGTTACTGAGGGGACAGGACATGCCTAAGTCTCATGTTTTCTTCCCCTTTGGGCCAAGCTGGCTGTGCAGCCATCCCTGTGTTCTCTTTGTCGATCTGTGCACTTGTTGGCTGGCAAAATAGCTCTTGGTTATGTTATTTGGTTCCTCTGTGCCAGGCAGAAATGCACTGTCACCAGCAGCTAGTTGTGACGTTTGTAAAACCCTGAGTGTTCATTTACATGCACTAGCTTGCGCTTTCTGCCCATCCCGGATGTTTTACTGTTGTTGGGAACATTGATCATTTGTGCTGCTCAATACCAGGTAAAGAGGTTGGGTCTTGAAATGATTTGATAATTGTGCAATGAGGACTGCACAGGCTGGTTGCCCGCAGTAGAAAGGAGCAAATGTGAAAAAGGATATAGCGTAGTTATCTTACAATGGAAAGGTAATATTTGGAAAGGCGTGTGTGCTGTTTGTAATCTGGTTTGAGTACTAAACTTCCCACAAACTGTCATGCTTCAATTGTTGTTGGCTGTGTCAGGGGAGATTTTCTGAGTGGTTAAATATATGTCAGTAGTGCTTGAAGAAACAAGTTGAAATGTTGATGTCTGTTGCTCTATATATCTCATCCCAGGTGTGGAAAGAGGAGGGAGGTTCTGCCTTATTCGTAATGTCTCAGTGCTGCTGGAAAGATCAAAATAGCTTTGTGGATTTTGGCAGGTGAGCTGATGCTAATGTTGAGAGGCAGGAACCGGCGTGGGAGCAAACCACTACTGAAAGTTTTGTTCAGGGTGGCAGGGCAAGGGTTGTGAGCCAGCTGTCGAGATTTCAGGTACAATGTATGAAAGAAGTCCCAGATGCAACAGCAATAAGTTTAGGGGGGAAATGTAATTTGTGAGACATGTATCCTCTTTTTCTTGGCCCTCTAAGAAGAGACCTCAGCTGGGGAAGTGTTTCACTTTCAACTCCATACTTCAAAAAAAAAAAAAAATTGAGACTGTTTCAAGAATGTCCAAATGAGAAACAGTGAGTGTGACCAGGGGTCTGCAAAACACAACCTGTGAGTGCAGGCTGGATGGCATTGGGGTTGTGTATAGTGCAGTGAAGAGAAAGGTGTGTATGATGAGGTCTTCCGTTACAAAAACGAGCAAGGTGATGTTCTGGCTTATGTCTGCTGTGGGTAGGAAGAGCAGTCATGAATTTAAACAGCAGCAAGGGAAATTCTGATTAGACATTAGGAAAAACTTTCCGACGATAAGACTAATGAAACAGGAGGATAGAGTGCCTGGGGAGTGCGTGAGTCTCTCTTATTGTAGTCTGTAAAAACAGCCTAGACAAAGTCAGAAATGATTTAGGGGGAGGTGATGCTGCCCTTGGGCAGGTGCATGGACTAGATGTCTCTCTTAAAGCTCAGGCTCCTGGAGGCATGTGATTAGATAGGAATTTCAGCTTCTATTAAAGGAAGAGAAATGGTCTCTCACCCTCACAGTTGTAAGGAAGCACCTGAAAATAAGAGCCAGGTTTGATGCCAGTGCAGAACCCAAAATGTGCCTCAGAATTTATCTTTGAGGAAATCTGTCCTGTGGCATTGGGCTCCAGTGCCCAAGTGTTGGGGGCAGGCAGCAAGGTTCACCTAAGAGCAGGGGGAGGAAGAAACCTTGGATATTCAACGATCAAGCAGCAGAATTTGTCTTCACATCATCTTATCCCAGTGTTTGATGATCTTTCTGTATTCCTGCTGGTTCTCTCGTGTTTTGATTTTGATGTGTTTCCCTTCATGCTTTTCCAGGATATAACAATTGTTTAAATACATTGAATTGTTGGGGGTGTGCATATGTGTACTTTAAGCTCGGTAGTGATGGAAAAAAGAAGTTTGAGGGTCAGCTGCTTCCCTGAAGACCTTTTGACAGGGTTAATCAGTACATGGAGTAACTTACCCGGGACAGAAGTGCAGAGAGACTCGTCGCCATGTGTGCAGGTAGGCAGCCTTTGGAAAGTCAGCATAGCCCTGATTCAGCAGAAGTCCTGCTGTCCCCCGCTGCAGAGGTGTTGCCTTTATGGTACTTGTTTTGGTTAGTTTAATACAAATTTAGGATTGGGGAAAAGACCTATGAGGTCATCTTGGTTACTGCCCCTGAGGGCTAGTGCAAGGCTGCTCACTTGGAAGTGGCTTTAGTTAAAATAATAATTAAGGCAGAGGATGGAAATCTGGGGAGGCAGATCTGTTAGGCTAGTGCTGTCCTTACTATGCCCCTTTTAGATTTTAATTGCCTTGGAAAAAAAAGGAAAATCACAAGGCTTTAAAAGCTCTGATTCTTCCTGCTCTTCAACTCCCCGCCCCCTCCCCGATCTTGGAGGCATCAACTCTCATCTGTCAAAGTGTAAATCAGCAATTAAAACACAAACAGTGAAATGCCAAAGATGACCCGAAGCACAAAGCAACTGACAAACAAGTCCGGACAAATCGACGGATAATTTATAAGCATTGCCCTAAAATCTAATTATTTGGCAATTCGAATTTGCAGCCGGCCAGGGCTGTGCAATAAATTTAACCCGCCATAAATTATTTAGGAGCAGCCCATGGTGTAAATCAAAAACACGAGTGTTTGTTTAAGAAATAAGCTCCTTGTGCATAAAATTACTTTTTTCTTTAAAGTGGCGGGGCGAAACGTCCCTCAACAAAATGAGCTGGTGCTGAGCCTGTCCTCTCTCCACAGAGACTCCCTTGCCTCTTCCGCCCTTACCTTTTTTGAAGGTGTACCTGGGTCTTTTGGTAGGAAGTTTTATACTTTTCTTTACCAGAAAAAAATCCCTTTCTCAACGGCCTCTGCTTGTTTTTATTGCATTTTGAACAGTCAGCTCTGATTTTTATGGGCATCTTTTATTCTTGTGTTTATTAAACTTCTTCACATGGGTGTGGGCGCAAGGGATAAATTATTCTCTGGTAGTTTTTGAACTGAACGGGCCAGACGGTCTCCCTCAAATATATAAATCAGTGTCCTGAAGTGTGCCCTGTCCACTTTGCATGTGGGCTTCTGGATTAAAAGGTTTTGAGAGCTGGGAAGTTCTTGCTGGGCACTGTATTTTTTTTTTTGTCTAATGATGTTAGTGTTCCTCAGATCCAAAATGATAAGCAAAAAGATTCCTCTGTGGTGCTTTCTTCTCTGAACTCGAGATCTGTCTGTTACAGGAAATTATTTAGCAAGTGCAGTTGTGTACTTGTTCATTTATTTTATTAAGAAGATTAAGACTGCTGAATTCATGCATCCCTGCTCCAGTGTTAAAGGAAGGGGAGTTTCATTTAGGATAGTTGGATAGGGGAAGGCTGGTTTTATAGCAGTGCTTTCACATGCCCTTATGAATTTTTCAAATCCCTCTTAAAAGCAAGTCGCTAGCCATTCCGCAGTTACCGTGCAGCCTCACGCTGGTGCTCAGCTCACTGGCCTGGGACAGCCAGGTTGTGCAGAAGGCTTGCATCTGGGACCTCTTTTTTGGGAGGAACTTTTTTTTTCCCCTGAAAAGGCAGAAATTCTGAGCAAGCTGTCACACAGATTTGCTTGAAGCACCGTGAAATCATAAACGCAAGATTGTTGTAAAGAGAGCGGACCTGGTAATGGATATGTATAAGCCTCCGGCTCTGTAGGTTCCTATTGTTACGGTGTTTGGGGGCGCAGCTGAGGGGAGGGAGAGGGTGCCGATGTCTTTTTCTTTAAGCGTGTTAATATTGATTTTAGAAGCTCTGTGTTCCAACAATATAAATGCAAATGCCTTGTAATTGGGAGCCGCTTGCAGAATTTCTCAACAGAAAACATGTTCAACTTTTCACGACAATGAAAGGAAAATAAAAAGCTGCTTATTTATTGCTGGTGGTTTGAATCTTGGATTTCCTTTCAGGATACTTTGCAGTGCTAAATAAAATACCTAATTGCAGTGCTCACAAAATTCAAATGGGTACATTTGTTCTTCTGGTAGCTTGTGGCTATTTGCTGCCTCTGGACACCCTCAGCATTATTTCAGCACATCCATAACTTCTGGTTGTGCTGTAAGGAAGAGCTGAGGGCTGGGGGGTGAAGTCTTAGAAGCCACAGATGCTGCTGGCACAAATCACCGCTGAAGTTGGAACATGTACTCAGTGTTGGAAATGGAAATGTGTGTGGATCTCAAGGTAGCACTTGTGGATGATCAGACTCCGATAAGAGAAAGGAAGTGTCAGGGAGCCCCTTCTTTTTAATTCCCCTGGGCTGCTCACCTCCACCTTTCCCACCCGGGAAGAAGCAGTGAAGGTCATTGATGGTGGAGATGGAGCTGAGCATGTTGAGCTCACCGGGCTGCTGTGAAATGTGAGAGAGCGCCCGGCTGCCTTCCTGCGTCGCGCTCTGTTGGGGGTTGTGTGTGTGTGTATGTCTCTAAGTGCTCACCATTTCATAATAATTGCTAATGAAATTCTAGATCTGTAATAACATTTTGGATATCTAAAACAAACCATATGCTTGTAAAAAAAAAAAAAGAGAGGAAAAAAAGTGGAAACAGATCAACTTTAAGCCATAAATTCTTGGTAATAGAGGCCTTTTTTTTTCCCTTCCTCCCCTTTCTGTTTATGTTTGATAGATACTTTTGTTTCTGCAGGAATGTCAACTCTTAATTTCATGATGTATCTTGGGCTTAAGAAAATTGAATTTAATAAAGGCAAAAGATGAATGGCACCTTTAAAGGTCCCAACACTTGTCTTTATTAGCAGGACAAACTGCAGGGTCTCCAAACACTGCTTCTCTCCAAATGAAAGTTTAAATGAAAAGTACAGCAGTGTCACAGGTTAAATTTCATTGCAGGACTGGCTAACGTCGTTAGTGAGGAGTGGGGCTGATTTCATGGGGCTGGTATCTGTTGCCTTAGATACCAGTGGAGCAAACACTGCCAGAGCCTGGAAAAAATCTCTGCTATAGGAAGTGTGCAGATAAACAGCCTTTTGGGAAAGGTCCTTTACCACTTGCTTCAAAAACTGACCAAATGAGCCCAAAAGAGTGGCTGCACTTTCTCCTGAGACACTCAAGTCGCTCCTGGGGTTGCAACCCCGCTCCTGGCCGTGTGCTTCCCACAGACCTGCAGTAATTCTGGGTATTGTTAAGTTTTCCACATTTTTTTAGTACGGCTTTTTATTTCCTCTGTCTGTCTTAATCCGACCCTCCAGGAAGTGTGTTTTGCCTTTGGTTCTGGAAGGCGAGCACGCCTTTGTGTATCAGATCAGCAGCAGGGCTATCTTTCAGTCTCGCTTTGCATCCAGCCGCTTGATGGCCCCTGAGGATATTTCTGGTCCCTTAGGACCGATCTCAGTGTGGCAATGCAGCCCTGCTGTGAAACCCAGCTGGTGCGTGTCCCTCTCCAGGAGGGAGAACACTTGTCTTGCCCTGCCGTGGGCTTGCGCGCTTCCATGGTCACCCCCTGCATGGGGTGCAGGCATAAGAGCCAATGAGCTGCCCCAGCCCAGTTTGAAGGATGGAGTGGTGTTATCCTGGCATCGAGCCTGGCTCTGCTACGATGTCCTGTCAGTTGGCTTCAAACTTTTCAGTCCTTTTTCCTTCTTAACAGAAACGTGCTGCGCTCGGAGCCTGTCTGTGGTAGTTGTTTTGAAGGGAGGATCAGCTGCGTCCAGTGTTTCTTACACAGGTTTTCTGTTGCCGTGGGTTGTCCTGGGTGGCTGCAGCTGGTGAGTTTGGCTGCACCACAACAGGCGATCAGGAGTGATGCTCAGGTGTTCTGCCTCTGTGTCCTCCTCCGATTCCAGCCCATGGGTGCCGTTTCGTTTCTTTCCTCGGGACAGTTGGTGGCTCCCGGTGGGGTGGTACAGCTGCGGGGAAGGATCCTCTGCTCTGCTGTGCCTGCACACCACGCGCCGAGTGTGGCACAGCCGACAGTGGCGAAATGGTTAAGCCCTGTGTCCTCTGCAGCTTGACTATACCTGGGCACTTCAGCGCTCTTAACACTTTATTTTAATTTTTTTTTTCCAACTTTCCATCTCCGTGGCACGTGCTCCCCACGTGCCCTGGTTTGGGCTCTGTGCCTGCTGCTCCTGGGAGCTGTTCTGCTGCGGGCCCTGTCCACCATGGAAATCGGGTGTTTCTCCTGGCTATTTAAATTTTTTGTTGTTTCTATTTACCACTCATCCTCTTGCCCTGCCCTCTGCCTGCTGGGGTGGTGATGTCATCAGCTCAGATGTACGACCTCACGGTAATTTCCACCTGCGGGTCATGAGGTTTGCAGCCAGCGTCCAAAAGCTGTGTCAGTTCCTCTGCAGCGGCTGCATTTTTCACATGCTAATTTTACTCGCAGGAGCTGGATTTTTTTTTTTATTTTTTATTATTTCTTATTTGTCTCTTCCAGATGTTTTCAGGCAGTTTTTTTTGTTGTTAAACTAATTCCATTCATGTTTTAAAAATTTATGAAAGCACTAATAAAAATGTCAAAGTGGTAAAAATGTTAGCTTTTGCTCTGCTTTGATTAAATTTTGCAAACTGTTTTTGAATATTAAAAAGCAATATTTTTTTTATTCTCTCTCCCGCTCTCTGTTTATCTCCAGAAGTGATTTGAGAGGCTTGTTGCATGGATATCACTCAGTGGGCTCATTTGCACTCCAGAACCTCAGTGCCATGCATCTCTATTAAATAACATAGACAAATTATTCTTTAAAGACACCAAACAAATTGTCACTTCTCCTCTTACATTAAACTGGAAGGAGGAGAGGGAATGGAGAAGGAGGGGGGTGAACACAAAGGATTTTATCGCTTTTATTCAGTGGGTGGCTTTTTTAATTTCATGTATATTTTTTAATAATTGAGAAATCCATCGTAACTGGATTTGTTTAAACTTTTTATTAACAGGTCCATGTAAATTTTTGATTGCTGATTATTCAAATAATTGAACATTCTTCCGATGAAGAAGGTTTTTATTTCCCTATCAGCATAAATTGGCTACAAAGAGGAAAATGAAGAAGGCCTTGCTACTGTGCTGTATCCCATAGGGATGGGTTTCGAGGGGCAGCTGCCAGCTCCTCTCCTCACTCTGTTGGAGAAGAGCGATGCTCCTGATAACTTTGGTTTCAGCCTCTCCTGGGAAGGAGGCGCTTCATGCGGTAGCTCCTGTTGTTTGTGTGGTGGTGTCCGAAAGGACAGCAAGGTGGTGGGAGGGTGGGACTGGTCTTGGGGAGGGCACAGCCCCGGGGATGTCCCTGCTAAATGGATGTGAGGCCACTGCAGAGTGAATGTCCATGTTCCCTGGGTGGTGCCAGCACGTGCGAGTGGTGCCAGACCGTTCTTCCTTAGGTTTGGCTTAGGTAGCAATGCGTGCGGCTGCAGTGCTGAGCACAGAGGCATCCCTACAGCCCGCCCCAGCTGCTACAAGCATCAGAACTGTCCTCCTCTGTACTCGAAGCGTTCGATGTGCTCTGTGCTCCGGCACCACTTTCCCCGTCATAATGCGGAGCTTCATGTCAGGTTTGGTTTTGTGTGGGACTGCCAGGCCACTCTTTTTGCAGCCAGCTTGGTAATAGAGATAATTTCCAGCTTCACTTTTTTGTTTGTTTTAAATGAACAGCTGCTTTTCTTTTTGCCCTATTCAGGAAATCATCGAATTCCCTATCCTGAAGCTGAATGGCAGGACGATGGAGATCGAATCCACCTTTCACATGTATGTTCAGCCTGTGGTGCATCCCCAGCTTACGCCCTTCTGTACAGAGGTAAAGTGCAAAGGTTCCCTGGTGCTCCAAGAGTCTCCCTGGGAAGCAGGTTTCCATTGCACCAGGGGTTGGGGTCACCTCTTCACAGTGTGGCTGCAAGGCAGCATGTCGTGCCAGCCTCGAGTTAAGGACAAGGGGAATCATTTTTTGTCATTACAGTAGTGTGTAAAGGCCTCAGTTTGGATTAATGAATAACTCTAGCTACGCTCTGCTAACTAAGATAAGTTGTATTTCAGCTAATGAACATCTAACTGGGTGACCACAAAATAAAAGCACTCGTGTTAGCTGATGCTCAAAATCTTGTAGCCTCTCTGTAAGCTCTTCGTGATTGTGCTGTGCTGCTCTTTGGTGGGGAAGGTCAAAGAGAGCATCACCCGAGGGTAGAAAGTGTCGTACGGCCACATGGTTCAGAGGCTCTAAATGACTCTCCTGTGGGCCTGCCTGTTGGGATTTGTTGAGTCCTTCAGAGTGGTAGAGTAACCCACGTCTGTATTTTTAAGACTTTCTTTTTGATGTCATGCTTGTGGGGCACTTGAAATGATTGCTGGAGAAGTGGCCTCTTGTTACTTGGTTACTCTCATTGCTGAGGACAGCCACTTTTGAGCTGCGGCCACCTTTCCCCAGATACAGACGAGAGGATGAAGGTGGTAAATGTGATCTCTGATGGTTCAAAGGAATAAGGGGGCAGGGGTTGTTTTGTGGTTTTTTGTTTGGTTATTTTTTTCTTTATTCAACACAAAGTTAACTGTTTCTGGAAGTGTGTTCTTCCTCCCAGCAGTAGCCATCAAAACAAAGTTTCAAAGTTCCTTTTGCTTCGGGCTTTTTTACTTTTACTCCACTATTTTGATGTTGGCCAGCTCAGTGACTACAGTACTGACTGTGGGAATCAGGGTATCTGGGTTCATCGTTCTGTCCCAGTCTCATCCAGGATCATTGAAACTGTGGTGTGTTTTCTCCGACCTCCATGGCTGCAGGTTTAGGTCCTTGACGTGATTGTCCCATGTGTACTAACTTGATGAAAAATGACTCCTCTGTGTTAGGTGGAGTCCCCTCCAGGACCAACCAGCCCCTTCCATGTTTCCACGTTGTAGAAACAAATACTTTTCTTTTTTTCATTCTCTTGTAACTAAAAACCAGCTGAAGGTATTTTATTTAAACTTTAAAAATAAAAAAGACTAAGCGCAGACAACATTATTCCCAGGTGAGAGGCTTTCAGAAAGCTATAAATGTGTGAAAACAGAGGGTTATAATGGAAATGGTTTTGCAACCTTAATACTAGAAGGCTGGACAACTACATTGGCTGTCCTTATGCCTGTGAGGCTTGCTGGACATGTGCTTGTACAAATGTGATAAATCTCCCAGCTTGCATCTTTGCTAAGAGCGGTGTCATCTTCTAGAGTAGAGCCCAAAATGTCCGTTTTGTATGTCATCTAAATTGTAGAGAGAAGTTGTCTCACTTATTTAAGTCTCACCAAAACTCCTTTGGAAATTCCTCTGTTGCGTCCTTCCGCCTGTGCTGCTGAATGCTGCAGCTCTGTTGTTGCATGAGAGTCTGCACAACTTGCTCGGTGTGGCTGTCCGAGCTGAACAGAGCCTCCAGCCTCCTGCAGCCTGAGGACATTGAGAGGTTCGCTGGGTGCCAAGCTCGTGACCGAAACATTCAGCCCATAAAATGCCCCAGCACCGCAGTGCTGGTTTCTCTGCCCACTCTTGCTCAGGGGAGCCTGGAACAGCTGTTTGTTTGTGTGTCTGCAAGTTTCTGTCTCCTGTGTGGAGCCCTTGAGCAAGTGAGACCGTGTGTGTTTGTTGGCTGTCTGTTTGCAGGAGGCCCCAGGATGGGCATGGGCATCCCAGCTGCAGCATTGCACTGCAGATTCTGCCACTGACTTCAGTCTGGTGTCTTGTGTCCAGAGTTGGATAAAAAAGGGCAGTGCTGAGGCCAGCAGGCAAAATGATCCCAGAACCCCCACCGGTGTGTATCAAAATGGTCCAACTCACCAGGTTTAGCAAGTTCTCTGTTATTAACAGCATGAGGTAGGGAGCTGGTTTTAATCCTGGCCTGGAAGGCATCAGCTCCTGGGAAACCCCCAACTGCACCTGTGCTGCTGGTTGTGCAGCATGGCCCCCGTCCCTCCTGGCTTGGTGGCCGCCCCTGCCTATTGCAGGGGCTGCCATGAAGTCCAGGGAGTGGGATCATACTGGAGGGGTAGCTGGACTTGTCTCTGGGCCCTGTGTCTGGGGCTGACTTTGAAACCCTGCCCTAAGAGACACAGGTAAGCTGGCCGTACTGAGGACCTTACTAAACAGTTTCAAAAATATCCTTCCGTATTTGCAGCCGCTTGTTGCGGAGGCTGTAGCGGCCACATTGAGTCGTGTGCGGTCGGTGTCTCCTGCTCAGAGGTGCAGGAGTCAGCCCCGTGCCGCTGGTGTAGGTTCCCCTGAGGCCTCGGGGACGCAGCCGGGGCGTGCTGTGTGTCCAGCTCCTGCGGAGCCACTGCCTGCACAGCTCCAGCATTTGCCATTGACTTTCAGCTGGTTTATGTTTTCTGAAAAATACCCATTTTGCTAAATGCCAGTAAAGGGCTTTGTGTAGGCACCTCTACTTACAAGGGGTGAGATTTATTGGCCTCTTTGTCTACAAAGAAAGACCGGGCCTGATTATCAGATTGTACACCAGAGACAAGTGCTTAGGTAATCAGCAAACTGTCTTGGAGTAGAAATACGATGGTTTCCCAGATAAACTCTGTAGGAAAAGCAGTGGTGTTGACATTACACGGGAGCCTGTCTGCTGTGCTGCTGCTTTCCCCTTTCCCCTCCGCTCGCTGCCTTTGCAGGGAAGCAATAGGACTGCTTGGTGTAGACTGTGTGTGTGAGGATTACCGGGGTTGCTCGATGTTACTCCTTGGGTCTGGAGTACCTCTCACATCCCTCTTCCTTCTTGAAGGACAGCACAGTCCAGGAAGGGTGTCTGCAAGGGTGGAGAATTCGTGGTCACCTCAAGGCATCCCTTTGCTTAGCTTTTGGTGTGTCTGTGCTCTCCCCTGGTTACAGGAGATTCCTCCTGCTCCCCACACCAGTGGCCAGCAGCACGTCTTCCAGTGCTGGCTCACTCTGGGGCCCTCATCTGGTCCCCTTTCTCTTGACCTGCTTCTGTAAAACAACAGCTCATGAGGCTTGGCTATGACAAGGGATGTGCTGAACATTTAGACAGAGGAAATGGAAAGTGCTTGCCAGTGTTGCAAGCTGTTGTTGGGTATATAAAGCTCATTATGCCCTTTTGGAAGGTGCAAATGCTTTGTCTGATGCCCAAGAAAGTTCATGCTGGGAGCTTAAGCGAAAGGTTCCCTCTACACAGAAGGTGCCTGTACAGGCTTTTTCATGGTACTTTGCTCTCTTTTTATGATTAATTTTTATTGATTTTTTTCCTGAAGAAACATACAATAAAAGTACAAAAAGATAAATGCCTCATAGCTTGTGTACGTTCCCAAGTACCATATGCTTCTTAGTCAGTGAAACTTTACAGTTGTGCAGTTTTTGTACTTTATCAAAGCTGCAAGACCAGATAATGCTGCAGAGACCCAATGCACTAGGTTGGGTGTTACAGATGGACGTAACTGATAACAGAAGGGATAAGAAAAGGTGAGAGTAGAAATCTGGTCCCCTTTGAGCACTCTCTTGAGCACTCTCTCACCTGTATTGAAATGTACCCGTGGAGCAGGTGTATCTCTTTGTATTCACATGTGCGATTTCTGCAGCATGAATCTTGCATACGTGCGTGCCTGATGATGTGTTCTTGTACGGCTAAGTTGGTACTGTGCTTGGCCTGGCAGGGAAGGAGTCTTGGGCAAGATCAAGCAGTGACTCTTTGGTGGGACCTCTGTGTCCACTGTCCTGTCCCTCCCTCCCTCCTTCTGGGAAGCATCTGGATGAGGCCATTTCACCCTGTCCTCTACGGCCATCAGGGATGTGGCACTGAACAGATGCAGTCCTGAAGGTGCTCGGAGTGCTAGAAGCCATTTACATCAGTGCTTGCTGTGATGCCAAAAGGTTGCCTGTCATCCTTAGTGCAGGAAAGACATGGATCTGTTGGAGCGGGTCCAGAGGAGGGCCACAAAAATGGTCAGAGGACTGGAGCACCTCTCCTACGAGGAAAAGCTGAGAGAGTTGGGGTTGTTCAGCCTGGAGAAGAGAAGGCTCCAAGGAGACCTTATTGCAGCCTTTCAGTACTTAAAAGGGGCTTATAAGAAAGATGGGGACAGACTTTTTACTAGGGCCTGTTGCGAAAGGACAAGGGTTAATGGTCTTAAACTAAAAGATGGTAGATTCAGACTAAATATAAGGAAGAAATTTTTTACAATGAGGGTGAAGAAACACTGGCACAGGTTGCCCGGAGAGGTGGTAGATGCCCCATCTCTGGAAACACTCAAGGCCAGGTTGGACAGGGCTCTGAGCAGCCTGATCGAGTTGAAGATGTCCCTGCTCACTGCAGGGGGTTTGGACCTTTAAACCTCCAGCCCAAACTATCATATGATTCTGTGATCCTCTCCCAAAAGCTCATCTTTCGGCCACTTCCAGAGGTTTGATTTGAGCTGCCCCCTGAGAGGCAGAGTTAGCACTTTGCACTAGGCGAGCTGTCCACCTCTGCCAGGCGAATGCATAGGGAGAAAGACAGCAAGAAAAGCGAAAAACAAGCCAGTAAGCTTTAAAAACTGCTCTAAAGAGCCATGTGTTAATCTCTCAAATCTATTTGCTTCTCAGAGTATGGGAAGTCTGTAGGTAGCAGCTGCTACCCAATTAAAATACAGATTAATATAAAAACAGTTTCTGGAATATAAAAGAGCGTCTGTGTTCCTCCACTTCCTTAAAATTCTACCTCATAATGGCTTGATGAACTTGAGAAACCCACCTAGAGGAACTCTGCATTCTTAAAATTAAAATACTTTCCCTATAAGGTATATATTACAATTCCATGGAAGTCACTATGAGAAAATAATCTTTCCACTTACAGCTTATTCAGTGAGTCAGGTATTTGGTATTCATTAAATGTAATTACAGTTTAATTGGAGTTTAATCTCTTTTTTTTTTTCCCCTTTCTCCAAGTTCAGTGCTGTAAGACAAGCAGCCAAAGAAATGGAGAGGTAGAAATCATTGAGCTTCTTTCAATTGCCACACATTTAATAAAGCAGAGTCATGTGGTTTGCAAGAGGGCTTGTGTTTTACAAGTGGATTGAGCTGGTCTGCGTGGAAGAGTTACTCCTAGGTGGTGGGGGGGCTTTCAGCACCTCTCAACTGGATGCTGTGGCTCCAGAGGCTTGGATGCGTGTGCAGGCAGCAGGGTATGCTCCTAGGCTGTGTTTGACCTTTATTTTATGAAAATGTGTGAGATGTGTAGCTTCAGGAAAGCGCCATATGAAGTTAAATCCTGTAGTGTGCACTTGTTTTAATAATGATTTTTTTAATTACTTAGGTGCATTGATGGCAAGCCACTGACCTCCGATATTCAATATGTTAAAAGACAGTTTTGTCAGTTGGAAGGCAGACAGAAAAGTTATCTATTTTCCATGTGCCTGAAGCTATCCTGGGCAGACACAGGCAGAGGCCCATGAGACTGCATCTTTTTATGCGTGTGCCTAGCTTTAAACAGCCAGGCAGTCGGAACCTCCTGAAAAACAGAGTAGACCAGGGTTCTGGAAGAAAGTGGTTTTCTTCAGATTTGGGGTGGGCTATGGGAAAGCACAGGTGCTGGCTGCCCAGCGCAGGCGGGAATGACGGGGTCCACCCTGAGTCTCACTTACCAATAGTGGTCTGTTCTGTTCATCTAACACTGTGCATTTTTGGTATCACCACGATAGCAGAGGAATGACCAGAGACCCCGGTAGTTACTGCTGCCTGTGTAAGTCAGGGCAAAACTGGTGAAATGCGTGTTGAAAAAGGGCAGCGTTTTGGACATTGTGGATCCCGCTCTGCTGAGAGTTTGCTGTTTAATGGTCTAGGTATGAGCTCCCCTACATTTCTGTGTTTGGGATGAAGCCGTGCCCTTGCCTGTGGCCAGGGAGCTGCTAGGATCGCTCTGCTGTGGCTGGCTCCTCAGCAATGTCCATGTGGGTCACAGGAGCATGTTTTGGTTGCAGTGAGATGGACAGGAGAGGAGACCTCTCTAATGATCTTTTCAGTGCTGCTCTGACGCCTGCTTTCTGTTTGTCTCTCGTTTCAGCTGACTGGGATTATTCAAGGCATGGTGGATGGGCAGCCGAGCCTCCAGCAAGTGCTTGAGGTAAGCAGAGTAACCTTTAGTTCCCGAACTCTGACCTCTGGTCCTGTCGTCTCCTCTTCATCTCTTCCCCTGCACCCTCCCCTTGCTGAGAATCGAACCGCGTAATTTGACTATGATTACAGCTTCATTAGAATAACATTTGCTGTCACGTTGGTGACATGCTGCTGAGAGTATTGAACCATTGATCTGTCATCTCCAGCTGTTCATGTCAAGGGTGCTGACAAGATATCCAAACTGCTGCCAGTAGATAGGAGAAGAGGCGATTCTTGCTTGAGCCAGTGTCAAAGTACCAAGACATTGCTGGAGACCACTGCTCCAGGAGCTTCTGCCTTCGTTTTCTTTCCCCTCCCTCAGCACTTTATTAAATTAATTTTTTCTACCTATTTAAATTCTCAATAATACATGTAGTATAGAAAGAAAATGCCTCTAAAATCTAATCTGGAGGATGTGTGAATGCAGATGTAGCCCTAATAATGACGCCTGCTTGGTGTTGAATTCCTACAGCATTTAGGGCTTAATGAGCTTGGAAGTGTTTCTCCATCAATAGCTTTTGTTGATAGTCAAATAGTAAAGGAAACCTCCTCAAGCAGAGCCCGCTTGGGCTGCAGGTTGGTGTTCAATGCATCATCTCTGTCAGGATTTCCGCTGCTGTGTTACCTAATTGTTCCTAATCAGAATAATTGCAACAATTGCTTATCTGAGGAAATCAAATTAAAGGCTTTAAAATCCTCCGTGGAGACAGCACTTCCTGGGCGCTCACATCAAGGAGTTTACAAAGGTTACTGCTGCTGTCCCTTGCTCCAGTGAGCCTGGTGCGGGGCTGGCTGGAAGATCCCGGCAGCCCAAGGGAGGCAGAAGTGTGGCCGAGGGGCTGGATGCTGCTTTGGGAGGGGGGGCTTACTCCTGAGGGCTGTTGTGCAGCCGGTCACAGAAAGAAGCGTTGTCCTCTGCCGCAGAGGCTGTGGCAGTGACATGAGGCTGAAGATGGTGCTCTGCGAAGGTGGCATCTTGCACCCATGCAAACTACCAGCTTTCCCTGGTGTTCTCCAGCGGTGCGTGTCTGTAAGCATACGGATGCCTGTGCCTGCTTCCCCAGGAGGGAGAGCCCTCTTTCCCTTTATGGGTGAACGTACATTGCTGCCGGAGTTATTACAGAAAATGGTTCATTCTCTTTCTGTGGGAGCTTCTTTGACTGTGGAAACATTTCTGTGGATTGTTTTTATTTGGACCGAAAAAGTGTTCATACACTAGCATGTTTCTAGGTTAAAATGAGATTTGGGTCACGCAGCTTCTGGGGCATACTAGTTTATGCAGGAGCGGAAGGTGTCGAGTGAGGGAAAAGAGGAGGAATTTGTCTTGCTGGAGCACGCTGGAAATGCTGCTAGTGAGGCTACATAATAGCAGCTAACTGCCTGTCACCTGCCACCAGAAGATTTTGGGCACATCAGTTGCTAGTTCTACCTGGAATAAGTGTCTACGCAGGGGTTTTAGTCTAGGTTAGTTCCTTCTTGTTAATCCCTGAGGTGGATGTGCATCCTACAGATTAACGTGGCCCATTTCTGAAGTGGATCCGGAACGTCTGTTCCTATGGGAAGTTGATCAGGGATAGTGGATTCACTTTAAATACACAGTAGCCTGAACAAGCACCTCCTCAGAAATGTAAGGAAGAAAGAGACCCCCAGCCTCGGGAGGAAGGGGATGTGTGGCTTTGCTTGTTATTGCCACACTGTGCCTGTGGGTGCCCAAGCCCTTCCATTTCTCCCCCTCTCCTGTATCCCCTTGGAGCTGTGTGAATTGGAGCATATGAGAAATGCTGTAGGTGAGGGATGCTGTCCCAGGATGCCCGTGTTTTCTCCTCCCTGGAGGGGACACAAGTTACGCGCACTACAAGCCCATTTGGTACAGGTAGAGGAAAAATGAAGGAAGAATGCCAGGCAACATCGCCGTTGCGTTGTTCAGTTAACATCGCACGGCTTCCATCCCTCCACAAGCAGAGCTGCTGTGGTGTCTGATAAGATCATCTCTGCTCTGGTTGCCTGATGTCTTCTATCAGAAATCTTCAAAGGTCCAAACATGCTGTTGTTGAGATGGCAAGCAAAGAGAGAAGAGAGAGAAGGAGAGGGTGGATAAGATCACAATTTTCTTCTCTCTTGATTGCAAGCGGCTTATCTGAGTTTAACTGTTGTGGCTCGGCCTGTGTCTGCAAAACTCATCCCCTTTTCTTGCCTTCCTTTCAGAGGGTTGACGAGTGGATGGCAAAGGAAGGCCTCTTAGATCCCAGCGTCAAGTCGATTTTTGTGACCTGTGGAGACTGGGATTTGAAAGTGATGTGAGTATGGAAGGGGAGGGAGATTTTTCTGGGCTTTATAGCTCCATGCTTGCCTGTAATGCGTACGTCTTTGTCCTTACAACCTTCCGACTGTCCCTAGCCTTTGTTTCGTAGGGAAATCATTGTTTGCCATGCATAACTGGGAGTGGAGGGCTGTTTAAGAAGACAGGTAGGTGCTCGGCATAGTGCAAGATCACTGCCAAGGATAGTCCCGATAGCTAATGAATCCTTTCAGAAGCCCAAGAAAGGTTCAAACTGGAGCTTTGTGATGTTTTCCCTTTTATCCAATATACTTTCCAAAGGGATGGATATTTCTGAGTGCATATGTGGAACTCTTTCAGTACACCTAAATCAACCAATGGTCCTTACCTGACTTCTGTATGCAAGGCTTTCTCTCTGTCATCTTGGAGCCCTAACTGGATATGAGTCCAGTATAAAATGGATTCATCCAGTAAATGAAGAGAGTACAAGCCACGTCTGGCATGCTTCATTGGTGTTCTTATTGTTAAGGTCATCTTCATCAGCTGGGCGACTGTACCTGGAGAGTACCAGGTGGGGACTTGCATTGTGTGTTGTGGTTTAACCCCAGCTGGCAACTCGGCCCCACACAGCCGCTCACTCACTCGCCGCCAGTAGGATGGGGGAGAGAATCGGAAGAGTAGAAGTGAGAAAACTTGTGGGTTGAGATAAAGACAGTTTAATAGATAAAGCAAAAGCTGCGTGCACAAGCAAAGCAAAACAAGGAATGCATTCACTGCTTCCCACCAGCAGTCAAGTGTTCAGCCATCTCCAGGAAAGCGCAGCTCCACCGTCTGTGACAGTTACTTGGGAAGGCAAACACCATCACTCTGAACGTCCCCACTTCCTCCTTCTTCCCCCAGCTTTATATGCCGAGCGTGATGCTGTATGGTACAGGATATCCCTGTGGTCAACTGGGGCCAGCTGTCTCGGCTGTGTCCCCTCCCAACTCCTTGTGCACCCCCAGCCCCCTCACTGGTGGGGTGGGATAAGGAGTAGAAAAGGCCTTAGCTCTGTGTAAGCTCTGCTCAGCAACAACTAAAACATAGTGTGGTATCAACATTACTCTCATCCTAAAGCCAAACCACAGCACTATACCAGCAACTAGGAAGAAAATTAACTTTATTTCAGCTGAAACGAGGACAATTGGGATCTGCAAGTATCAGTGTATGTGCATGTTTTGTTACGAAAATAGCTAGACCACCAACCTAAAAATGTTATTTTAAAAAATGGAGTTAATTTTCTAAGAATTAGATTAGTCTAATCTGTAAGGTGTTTGCAGATCAGTGTCATTGTGCTGAGTGCAGTTGAATTCCTATAATCTCACTTCAGCTTTTCATTTCCTCAGAGTGCTGGATAGAGACTCCTGTTGTTATCACACTGGTGTAAAGCATGGGCTTGACACATCCAATGCTAAACTGACATCCACAACTTGTTAGTAGTGTTACTTGGTTTTCACTGTGACATTGGCTTCCCCAATTGGAAGCCTAAATAAACTGCACGCAGCCTGGGAGCAATCAGCACCAGTTCTTCCTTGCGGAATGGTCTTTGTAGAATGGCAGCTCCTTGCCTCTTCTTGGTGTGATTAGTGAGACATGAGAGATGAGGACTGAAGCAGTAGCACAACCGCTAGTGGAGACACGAAATTTGCCATGCTCCAGACAGGAGTGTGGTATGCAAGCTTCTGAGCCAAAATGTGGGTCTCTGCTGGCACCATGTCCAGAGCTGGTATATATCGCCAATTCCTGTGTTATTGTTTTAAATTGAGTGAGGCTTATTTTTTCTTTATATATCATGATAAACTTTTATTAGAAACCAGCACAAAGACAGCTGTAGGGATGTGCTAAACTTCTGTTTCTCATCTGTCCTCTTTTCTTAGTTCTTTACTCCTGTATTGCTGTTCTGAGAGTCCAGTTTACCGCTTTTGGTGACAGTTGTGAGGAATAGGCTTATCTTTGCTCAAAGGTCATCTTTCCATTGCTTTCACAGCAGAATAACAAGGTTCCCAGATAATGACATCCTAACTTGGTGTCTGTGTGGAGTGGGCAGCCTTCTTGTTTTCGGGATTTTTTGCTTCAGAGCTCTACAGTGGGCAAATAGAGGTAAAGATGAGCCCCATTTCTGGTGAGCCATAGAGATTTGGGGTGAGCTGGCTCAGCAGGACCTGCAGTTCTGGAGCAGACATAGTCAGTTTGCCATTTGCAGCGGTCTCTCGCATGGATTGTGCCTCACTAGTCAGCTGGAAAAGAAGACTACACTCCTGGCTATGAGGTTGCAGCAAGTGGTTCATTTCTCCCTTTTCCTCTTAAAAAAATTTTTTTAAACCATTAACTTCAGAATTCAATCCTGAAGCATCTCCAGGGCAAAGCAGAAAATACGTTTTGTGTTTCCAGCCACATGGATAGCAGGAGTCTGGCTGCAGCCGCCCGGTGAGTAGCACATCACGCCGCTCCGTTGCCGATTGGTTGCCGCAGTGTGTAGAGTCACATCTGATTAGCGCTGTGCCAGTGAATGAGACTTGAGTGAGGAGTCCCTGCCAGCTCTGACTTGTCTCATTTCCCATTACTTTTATCCGTCACCACAAATGCCGAGTCTCCCTCCTGAACTAATTAAGTTTGCGTCTGTTTAGACACATTGCCAAATAGGGTTTAGCAAAGCAGAACTGAGCATCTCTTTTTAAAGAGGGAAGGCAGAAAGCTGAAACAAGACCGCTCAGACAGGGAGATAGAGCCTCAGAGATGTGGAACATCTAGGAGGTATTCCAGGGAATCACCCCATGCTTCACTACAAGTCTTGCAGTGTAGCTGGTGCTGTTTGTTACCGTGTCGAGACCACACACTGGGCACAACAGGCACTGGGATAGTGGGAGGGGAGGCCGTGCTACTTGTCCACGTTTGGAGATGTTGGTGGAAGCATTGTGTGGTAGAAACCCCACTGGGTTCTAGAGGAATTCAGGACAATGAGGTAAGCGCAGCGCTTCCTGGCTTAGGGAGCGGCGACCTGGGGCAGGTCCGTTCCTAACTCTGCTGCTCCTTTTCTTGGCTTCCTTAGTAATGACAGCTGCTTGCACAGCTGCCTGCGAAGCAAGCTGCTGTGCTCTTAACCAGTGTCTTGTGTGGTTTGGAGTTCCTGTCCTCCATTGTCCTTAGCTCGGCTGTTGGTGGGAAACAATGCAGCCTTGTTCCTGGCTTCTCCAGCAATGACCTGGGCATTTAATTCAGCTTCTCTCTGCATGTGCTGTTGAAGAGCTGAGGCATGGTATCTTCTGGACAGGCCTATCTACTGTGAGTGCTTCTAGTAGGTGCCACTGGTATGTGCCAGGGTGCTGGCGGGCACAGTGGGGTGAGCAAGCTGGGTAGGAGGGGAGTGGCTGGAACAAAGAGGAGGAATCTATGGGCTTGTCAATAGTGGATCTGGAGACAAAGTGGAGAAATAGCCCTGTCAAAGCCAGGAGTTGCAATATGTATAGCACTCCTAGCTCGAAGAAAAGCACTGGAGGAATAGCAGTTGTCAAGGTACTGCTCTCTGCTGGTGGTGTCTAGCATATCTGAGTCTGCAGGATTCAAGATGGAAACAGCTGCTAAAGGACCTGTGAAGCCTCTGCCTGGCTTGAGGATCTTCAGGGAATGAGGCACTGTGTGGCCACAGACTTGATTTCTCTTGAACATTGGAGCTTACCTGGAAGATCACAGAGCTGTTTGTCTGGCTGCCCTCTGACAACAGGGAGCACAGGTCAGAAGGAGCTAGTTGCCCAGAAGAGGACACCAAGCATCTGGGGAGGGGCTACTGGAGGTTCAGCGTGAGTCAAGGTCTTCAGCCATGCCACCAAAGGCTTTGTCATGGGTGTCGTGCACCATCAGGAGAGCCCCATTAGAGGCATTTGGTCGCTGCTGGAGAGGGCGCCTTGCGCAAGATGGCTCAGGAATGGAGCGCTGATCCCCTACTGGCTGTGCTTGGATCAACCGGCTTTCAGCGCTCCGTGTGTGTGAACCAGGCTGGAGTCGGGGAGATGGCAGCTCTCCTGCCACCCCTCCCCTTCCCACTTGTTAAGATGCAATTTCTTTAATGAGGAAAACCTCTTGAGTAGGAACATCACCTTTCTGAAGGCTTGTCCTGACAAGGCAGTTCAAGCCGACAGAGTTGCATATCAACTTCAGCAAATATCAGTCACTCATTACAGAGACTCTTCTCGCCCCCAGCCCCCAGCAACACCCCTCGTTCCCAGACAAGGGGATGAATCACACTCCTGCTCTTGAATACATCATGACAAGTTGTGGTTCTAATGAGAGAGGGCCATTCATTCTGGGTGGAAAGTTCCCTGCATCGACACAGAAATGTTATTAATTAAAGAGAGCTACCTGAAGCAAAAGATGAAAGGAGCACCAGACCTGCCAAGCTAAAATATGAGTGGGGATACAGCCTCGTTAGGCACACGGTCCTCGGGCCTCGAGTGCTCAGTGGGAGAATTCCTTTAGCCTGTTGCAAGGAGCTATCCTCCAAGTTTAACAGTGAAGGAATGGATTCAGATACCTGGCGTAGTCTGCTTTAGTGCTTAGACCTCATCCTGCACCTAGGATGGAACTGCCACTAGTCATTAAGCACATTGCATTGATGTGGCATTGGATGGTGAGGGGAATGTGCCTCTGAAAGGCTGAGGGGGCCACTGACCGCAGGAGATTGTTTTAGTGGAAAAGAGGGTACTCGGTGTCTGCCAGGGTTGAGCCCTTGTAATGTAAGCTCTTTAGTGTGGTTTGTCTCCTCTGAAATGTCAAATTGCCTCCCTCCGTGTGTGGAACGGGTCTACCTGCTCTTAAGCACAATGTGAATTGATCTTGGCATCCGAAGAAGCATTGTTACTGTGTGTTCGTAGCTACAGAGCTGAGATATGGTGATGTTTAAGTGACATGCCTATGGTTGTGCAGGCAGGCAGAGGCAGAGAAAAGAGCTGAAGCCACGTGTGCTGAATCTCAGACCTGCACCTTAATGTCAAGAGCATCAGTTAATCCCTCTCCTTCCAGTTTTGGATCATTCTGCAAATGCATTGAACGTACCTAAAACTGCACGTACGCTTTGGTCTGTATACCTCTGACATGAAGATGCTTGTGCTGCGCTTACTGTGGCTGGTCAGAACATGCTAATTTATGTTTTTACAGGAAACTACTGCTCAAAAGTTTTTTATTTTCTTAAATAAGTGTTAAAAGGCAAGTACTTTCTAATATAGTGATAAAACACAGTGAAGTGTCTTGAAATGTTTATAGCCCTTGGTGTTCTTCCTAGTTGCATATTAGTAAATTCTGAGCAGTGAATTATACCATTGCTTAATTTTGTCTTACTGTTCTAATTCTTTCTTTGCAAGTTACACATGCTCGGACGATGCTTGCCTTCTCAGACCAGCTCTAAGTGTGGCAATGGGTTGGTCTTTCCAGCCTTTGGTCGGGGAGGCTTGGTTTGAGATCAGCCTTAGGTCATGAATAAAGAAGGATTGATGGTGTTAGTGTTTCTTGTGCATGCTGTTCTTTATCACAGTGCTGGGAGGGGGTTGGTAGTCTCTGCCTGGGGGAGAAATTGCAGACAGGCACTGAATGGAGTGAGTGGCACCATTTGGGTAACCGTGGGGAGAGGCAGGAGAATGCGTAGGGTGGGCTGGTTGGTGGCAGGAGGGTATGTTCAGAGGGAGGTGGTGTTGTTTAACCCCAGCTGGCAACTCGGCCCCACACAGCCGCTCACTCACTCCCCCCTGGGCGGAGGGGGAAGAGAAGCAGAAGAGTAAAAGTGAGAAAACTCGTGGGCTGAGATAAAGGCAGTTTAATAGGTAAAGCAAAAGCTGCGTGCACAAGCAAAGCAAAGCAAGGGATTAATTCACTGCTTTCCACTGGCAGTCAAGTATTCGGCCATCTCCAGGCAAGCAGGGCTCCACCACGTGTGATGATTACTTGGGAAGGCAAACGCTGTCACTCTGAGTGTCCCCACTTCCTCCTCCTTCCCCCAGCTTTATGTGCCAAGCGTGATGCCGTATGGTACGGGATATCCCTGTGGTCAGCTGGGGTCAGCTGTCCCGGCTGTGTCCCCTCCCAACTCCTTGTGCACCCCCAGCCCCCTTCGCTGGTGGGGTGGGTTGAGGAGCAGAAAAGGCCTTAGCTCTGTGTAAGCTCTGCTCAGCAATAATGAAAACAGGGATGTTTTCAGCATAAATCCAAACCACAGCCCAGTACCAGCTGCTATGAAGAAAGTTAATTCTACCCCAGCCAAAACCAGCACAGGTGGCTTTGAGAGTACCAAGAAAGAGCTGGTAACGAAAAGATAACATAGTAATCTGTGTCTAAAAATAATAGAACAGTTCCTTTCCAACTAAGATCTTTGAATGAGCTTCTTGTTGTTGCTTTTAGTGGGAATCATTTTGCTGACCAAGCCTGTGGTGTAGCTCTTCACCCGATTACACTGGCTGAAGGAAGAGGGTGGTGTGAACTACAGTGCAGGGATGGGACTGAGTATCCAGGGTCAGGAACCTTTTGAGTCAGCTTTGCTGATGGAGTCGTTCATGTAATTACATCCTAAAGTGCTTTGCCAGAGCTAAGCAAGGCAGCCTCGTGAGCATGCTCTTCTCTAGCACTTACAGGAAGTAGCACTGACCCCGTTCGCTTCTGCGACCCTGCAGTCCGGCTTTTTGTTTTTAAAGGAAATGATATCACTTATGCAAAATAAATTTTGGATTTTAAGATTCCCACTCTGTACACTCTTATTTAAAATGAGTATAGCACGCTTGACTTTTGCTAGTGGTTCTGCAGCAGTTTCCCTGGCTGTCTCCTGTTCTTGCCTTTGTTTGAAATCCACTGGTTGCATGAGCTTCTGCAAGTTATGTTGTCGGAGATGTGTGACTCTGGGAATGCCTTTGGGTCAAGCTTTGGACATGAAATCTTTGCGTAAGGATCATCATGCAGTGGACTGTCACCCTCAGGTCTGCTACTTGTCTGGCACGTCATAGCAAAGACATTTGTCAGAGGCAGGGCTGTAGTGGCCACATACTTATTGAGCTGTGATGCCTGATGTGCTCTAGGGAGCAAGGACTCTGCTGCCTGGGAATTAGGACCAAAGAAGTTGGAAGCAGAGTGAAAGATGGTGGAGAAACTTGGAATAAATTTACAGTATAGTGTGGAATAAGACAGGCATTGCACAAGGTACTTCATTTCCAGCACTGAACTGTTGGGATGGGGTAATGAATGGAGAGGGTGGATTTTCCATCCCTGGGTAACTTACCTTAAGCTGTGTTTGGAAACTGTCATGCTGAACTGAATGCAAGCCGTTGGTGTCACTATCATCTGCTCATACAGTAAGGAACCATAACTCCCTCTGCAGCAGGAATTGCTAAGGTGAATTCTGTGTCCAGTGTTATAATGAATTGAGGCAAAACTGTCTCAAAATCAATGGGTCTATTATGGATATTTGGTAAAAAGCACACCCTGGTCTCCGTCTGTATGAGAGCCCTCTAATAGCAACTCAACACTGTGGTTATCCTGTGCCCTGGGGAACTGAAAAACTGTTTGACTTGGGGACCTGAGAGGATAAAGCACTGGAGGGCTGTTTGCCCTCTGAGTTTTGTTGTCCGTGGCATGTGTGAAAAATAGGATTAGCTTCATAACATGTGAATCTTCTTTATTCCTTCAAAAAGCTTAATTTTTCTAGTTTTAGACAGCCATAGTGTTTCATGCTGGGGCTAAAATGTCAGCTGTCTCCCTTTGGATCCCAGTTCTTCTTACTTCCCAGCTGAAGCAAAGCAGTTGTGTGTTGGCGCCAGTGCTGCCTTTCCAGTGGCCTGGCTGGGAGTGGTGCTCTCATGGCTTCTCTGCTTAGAGAGCTCTGCTTGAAAAAATACTGCCAGCCTGGGAGCAGCGTCCTTCCCCTTTCACTTGCTCTATTCAAGCCTTGTGTAAGTCGGTAGCTTTCTTGGAATCATTTTATTTTGTTTGTGTGTTTGTTTCCTGTTGGGAGCCATTTTCCAGGATGGGTTCAGTCCCTTTCCTCCTGAAGCTTCTGGCTGGCAAAGACCTACTGGGCCATCTTGAGGTCATCCCTGGTATTTTCCCTCCAGCATATTCTCACATGCCTTGTCCAGCGGCTCTCCATATCCTGAGGAGTGGATGGCTGGGTGTGCGCAGGACTCTCCAGAGGATGCAAGAGCTGCAGGCTAACTTTTTGAGCTGAGTCCATTCCGTGTTGGCGTCGCGTTTTTCTGTGTATTTGGCCACGGTGCTGCGCTCAACCTGGCACCCGAAGACAATGTCTTGTGCTCAGAGATTGCTCTGGACCAAGTGTTAGCGATGGCACGAGGCACACGGAGGTGGTTAGAAGAAAGAGCAGAATAGAGGAGTTTGGGGGAAGACCACTGAGGAAGCAGTGTGATGTGCTGGTAGGGCTGTGTGTGGGAGGTCATACTGCCCAGGACTTTGTCCTTCCCTGGGTCCCACCAGCTTTGTCCGCCTCTCTTCGAGCAGGGCTTTCTCCTCCTGTCTGCCCAGCCCCTATTCTCTGGGACACCCTTTGACTTCCCTCTGTAGGTGCCTCTTGGTCATCTCTAATTTCCCTGCTTCAGTTTTTCCATCTGGGTGTTGAGCCAGGTCTCAGTGCTGACCATTGTCCAGCGTGCCGGAGGTGCCTGGGCATTGGCTGAGTTCAGCTCCACGCCGCTGTCTGGAGTCACGTGTGTCCCCTGCAAACCAGGCGGAGGGAGGAGGCTGGTGGGAGGTTGCCAAGACCTCTCCTCCAGTTCACTGTGCTCCCAGCTCTGAAGAGAACTGTTACATTTTATGGACCATTTAGCTTCCCAATGGTGATCCTAATTCTTCACAGCATGTATGTGCCATTTCTTGGTTATTAAAAGGACCCCTGAAAAGGAGCCAATGCTCTTCCATGCAGTTAATTGCAGGAGGGTTTTGCTTAGGCTCGAGACTTAGTATTCCCAAACTCTCCCTGTGCTGAGAGGGGGAATTAACACCAGAGTCTCCCCGCAGCTGCAGGGACTGACCCTGTGTGCTGTCAGTAAGCATGCAGAGCAAGATCGCTTCTGCTGGGAGTAATTCAAACTTTGAATTGCTCTAGAGGAAGTCCACTTGCTTTCTGCATAGAGATCAAGAGCACTTTAAGGGCTGGCTGGCCAGGTGGCTCAGTCTTTCATCTCTCTGTCCTTATATTGTGTGACACTTCAGGTGCCAAAATAGCTTCCATTCCTTGGGGGCCCAAGCAAGCTCTGCACTTACTGGGAAAGGAGTGATTACCTTGGACGGACAAGTCAGCCAAAGGATGGATGGCTGCAGTTGCACAATAGGTGTGGGATGGATGGATGGATGGATGGATGGGAGGTGGTTCAAGGGGAGGTTCTTGTCAAGTCACTGCGCTGCATATGAGAAAACAGAGACAGCAAGCCATTAGGCTGTGTATTTCAGGTGTGAGGAAGCTGCTGAGGTCCCCTGGCATTGCGAAATGCCACGTGAAATGTTACTGCCATGTAGAGCACAGCAGTGTGTCGGAATTAATGAGACCAGTGCAGGGAGAGCGCACGTAGCTGGTCTGAAGGGTTAACGTGTGTGAGGGTGATAGGCTCAGGCAGGGGTTTGTCATCAGGGTTGCTGTGCTTGGGAAGTGCAGTCTAGTGGCAAGACCACATGAAAAGAAATTGGAGCTTGCAAGAACATTAGAAGTCATCAGTTGCCAAGTTTTTTTGCATTTGCTGCAGGCCTGAAGAAAATCGCTGGCTTAAGGGGCTCTAAGCACCTGGGTCTTGCACTGGATTTACAGATAAGGTGAAATTAGGAGGGGGCTAAGTAATTAATTCCTCTTGCTGTGACCAGGATGGGAGATGATTCTGACTTGCCACTTCTCCTCAGAAGTTTCTTCAGAAGCTGGTAAGGACTCTGGTTGTGGAACCTGGG
Source organism: Steatornis caripensis (assembly GCA_013398225.1). NCBI lineage: Eukaryota > Metazoa > Chordata > Aves > Caprimulgiformes > Steatornithidae > Steatornis > Steatornis caripensis. Next base: position 231,008 of record VZSC01000677.1, read on the forward strand.
AAGCAAAGAGGATCCCTGGGTGCCTGACAATTCCTTTTCTCTGCTGGTTCTTTCTCGCAGGCAGCCTCGGGCTGCCTGTCTCTTTGTTAAGAGAGTGACAGCAATGTGACACCGTGAAAATAATTACTAACAAATCATGGTGGTGACTGCAAACAGCTCGCTGTCTTCAGAGGCATGTCAGAGAGCATTAGAGCAGGGCCGTGGGAGCGGCAGAGCGGCTAGGGGCTCTTTCTCTGCTCCAGACTGAGGGAAGATCTTTGGAGACCTTTGGCGCCCGCCACCCCCACATCATTCCCTTCTCGTTGACTTTTTCTTTCTTTCCTCCCTTCCCTGCCTTTGCCATCAATAATTAAGCCCATTAATTGCACAGTGAGTTCAGGAAAGCTGCGAATGGTAAGACCAGGCTTCTGCCTTCCCTGGATTCAGCAACCAGCCACAGAGCAGCAGAGGAATTTCTAGAGGGGTATTGTGCGCAGAAGGACATCCAAGCTGTGTTTCCTGTCTTGGAGCCCTTGTGTGCTGCTTAGGGCAGTAATGTTTATTAGCAGTGTGCCCCTAGAAATTCAAGGGTTGCTGGTACAGTTGGAGAATGGCCTATGTCCTTGTCCTCTCGAGCCTCCAGTCTCAGTGAACCTGAAAGTAGGTTTGCATTTGTGCAGAGCATCACTGGCATCTACAGCAAAAAAATGGACAGAGGAATGAGAGATCCTTCCAGGATGCAGCTGGGACGGTGCTTATCATTGTGGCTGAAGCTGCAGGTGAAGATGATCCTTCAGAGAATAAACAGCAGACAGGTCATGAGTGAAGAAGGTGGTTGGTACCAAACAGAGCAGCTGGAGGAATCTCGGCCGGGATGAGGTCACTGTGACTGTTTTGGACCAGAGATCCTTCTGCAGAGCTACATGGACAGAGTCTGAGGGGAAACTCTCTATAAAGCCTCTGATTGTATTGCTATAAAGCTCCGTCCAAAGGGAGGGTCGAGCAGAGATACTGATAGGAAACTGGAAAGCAGCTGCTGGCTGAAGTGTCCTTCAGCAGCACTGATAATCAAACCCCTGGGCAACCTTTGAGATGGGGGCTCACAGCCTCTCCCCCTTGTTCTTCGTGGTATCTCACCCTCTGGTCTGAGAACAGGCCATGCCGTCTGGCAGTTACCCGTGCAGATGAGCACCCTGCAAGGGGAAGCAGAAGGTGCGGGTAGGAGCCCATTCCCAGGCGCGTGCTCCTCTGAGCAGCCCTCTTTCCCATTCCCCTAGTTACTCAAGTGATTTTCCTGGCTGTGACATCTGTAAATAATGCTGCTGGCATATCTAGCTGGATGCAGAGTGGCGATGGAGGGGGGAGGGCTGGAGCTGAGGGTGGCTGTAACAGCCCCTCTCCCCAGCTCATACAATATTTATGCAGGGCTGGGAGTTGGCGGCACTGACCTGCGGGTCGTGCTGTTAAACAGCTCCCGCAGCCCCTGCATCCTAATTGCTGCACTTGTCCTTTGCTCTGGAGGATTCGCGGCTCCTTCTCTCCGGCGAAGCAAATACTAATGGCAGCTTGTGCTTGGAAGTGGGGAGCGGTCTCTTCCCCAAAATGAGAAGACAAACTTGTTTCCTCTCATGCAGGTGTAATTTGCAGCTGTGCAGAAACCTGTGCTCAGACCCTGTTAGATGATGTGCCAGACTCCTCGCTGCTGCCAGCCTGGAGGCTGTGCAGAGAGCCTGTGGAGCTGTTGTGTGTGTAATTTTGGGTTGTGTATCATCAGAGGGGATGCAGAGGGGATTTATCCCATCCCACTTGCTCCTGATAGGATTCTTCTCTTTTTAGTGGGGAGAGGGAAGGAGAGGCTATCTCTTGAGAGAGTAGACCTGGATGATGTGGTGCCAGAGGAGGGCAGAGGCGGTGCCAGGAAAGATAAGGGGTTCAAACAGCATCACAAGATAGAATGGTGTATTTTCTTGTAGATAACTGATCTGCTTCAGTGAGTGGGAAGAGAGGTGATGCATAAGGCTGGACAACTTCTGTGTGGGTGAGGGGCTCATGCCACCTTTGCAAGCAGTGTGGCCGTGGCTGGAGGTGGAGAGGTATTTCCCGTGGCAGGCAGAGGCTTTCAGCTGATTCAGGTGGTTCAGGAAAGCCCAAAAGATGAAGGTCTTTGATTGCTAGAGCTCCCATGGTGTCCCCCATGCCATTTGGCTGTGCTCTGTCCTGCTTGGGGCTTCACGTCGGGTGTCTGCGAGACCGGTGACCCGGCTGGCCACCCACGTCCCTTGTGCTCCCTTCTGGAGTTGGCAGGTCCCCTTTGTGACTGGAACAGTGCTGTTTAGACTAGAGACTAATGGCATTTAAGTGACATGATTGTATTATGTTAAGCGTCTATAGGCTTTACCATTAGGCACTAAGCAGTTTATGACTCATAGCAGAGAAGCCCTTGTCCTGAAGAGTTTATATGCTGAATGATGTGGACAGGCCAGGCATGGAAGAGGCAAGGTTTCCTCCTGCCTGTCGCACAGCAGGTCTGAGGAAGGACTGGGGCAGAACGTGTCTTCTTAGTCCTAGAGCAGTGCCATGATCTAGGTCTTGCATGCTGCGGTTTCCTGGAGAAAAATAGTTTTCCAGTGGGGATTGTGCAGTGGGAGGAGAAGCACATTTAATTTTAAGTTAGTTTTTATGCGTGTTTTGGTTTTGAGGGGGCTTAGACATGATGCTTTGTGGGTGCATCCATTGCATCAGATACACTCCCTTACTCAGTGTGTAAGTATGTGACAGTATTCTGCAGCAGGAATCTGAACGCTCCCTCTTAAAACAGCTAGTATGCAGGAGACCAGGCAATTACTAAATTAGTGTCTGTATGAAAGACTTCATCAGAGACCACATAGACAGAGAAAGCACACGCTCTGTGTAATCAGGCTCCGCTGCAGCGTGAATCACAGAATAATTTAAATAGAGACCTCTAATCCAGCCCCCTGCTCAAAGCAGAGCTAACTTCAAACTTCGATCAGGTTGCTCAGGGTCTTCTCCAGATGAGTTTGAATGTCTCCAGGGGAGGAGATTCCCCCACCAATTTGTTTCAGTGCTTTATTACCTGCACAGTGAAGAGTTTTTCCCAATGACAAATTGGAAGTTCACTGGCTGCAGCCTGTGGTCTTGACGGGTGACTTTCACTGAGAACACAGCTGTGTTGTAGGTGTACACAGTATCCAATTCTGTACACTCCTATTCATAAGATGCTGTATAATGTCGTATTTAGAAAGCAGATGAACTGTCATACCAAGCTTGTGTGTAGAAATCTCTTTTTAAGGGGTTTTCATAGTGTCAGGTTCCCAAGGCTGGGGGGGCGACCTCAGCCATGGAGACTTTTCAGTTTCTCTTTCCTTAGGAGCAGCACCATGCATTTCTGATGTCAAAGGAAAGTCTACCCAGTCATCCTTCCTGTCTGGAAGGGCTGGTGACTTTTGGGCATTTGTTCTACCCCTTCACCGATCTGGAGGACTCGGTATGGGGGAGTGTAGAGCTTCTGCCTGCTGCACTCCTAACCTCAGCTGAACCATGGAGCCAGCAAGCTCTGGTTTTCTGCATGGTAATTAAGCAGTTATTTAAAAATCAAAAGGCTCAATTCTGATCCTACTCTCACTGGCTACTTACAAACTCAAGGTAGAGTTACTCCAGATTTACTCCCACATGCCTAGCAGCAGAATCAGGCCCAGTAAATAGAGCCATGAATCTTTTTAAGAGAAGCTGTTAAGCAGTAGCACATAGATTTATTGTAGCATCATGTGTGTGCAATTGTTGATGAACATCTTCTGTTGGAGGCTGAATACCTGCTGTGTTACTGCCTTGCTTTTAATGTTGAGATAGCATCTCTGCCGGCACCTAGCTGACGCACAGAGAGATACCCATAAAAGGGCCAGATCTCATATGATGTTAAATACCTTCATGTTTCATTAAGGTTGATGGCAGTGGAAGGCACGCAGTGCTTTGCAGGACGAGTGAGTCACGACGAGCCACTTGCCCTGTGTGCTTTTTGTGGCAGAATTATTTTCCTAGTGTATACATTGCTCTGGTCGCGGTCTGGGCTAACAGCCTTTTCCATTGGCAGGCTAGCTGCTTGGAAACCATGAGTGTTGAGGTTCTTCCAAATTTTGTAGTACCCAGCAAAAATTGACAGAAGAGGGATGTGGCTGTTAGCGTATGATGGGTGATGGATGTTCAGGCATTTCAGCCAGTGCTGCTGTGAGTCCGAAGTATTAAGGCTTGCAGCTTGCCTGTTAAGCTTCCTAGGCAGGGGTGTGCCTGGTGCAGAGAGAGAAAGCAGCGCTGTCCAGAAGGGGCATCACAGAAAAAGAAGGGAAGGTCTGAAAGCGCCAGGTATTATCCTTGCTGCTTAGCCTGGGTTTTTGGCCTCATTACACTAATTCAATTAAAGATAGATGGAAAAAGATAACACACACTCCAGTGAAGGGGTTTGTGTGGCAACTGCTTTCCTTCCTGGGCAGCTGGAATGGCACTAGTTATCTCGTGCATCACCACACCTCCCTGGGCCCTGCAGGCCCACTGGTGCCTCCACATGCCGTGGTGTGTGCTCTTCTCCTGCGTCATGTCTCTCGTATTACTAATGGAGCATGGATGCATTTTAGCTGCTGGTCAACCCTCATTAATATCCAGAGATGACAGGTTGACATTTGTAAAGAAGACTTGCATTGACCTTCATGTTGTGCATCGGTGCGGTTGCCATGCGGTGCCCTGTGCTGGATGCTTCTTCATGCGCTGCCTCGGGAATGCATTTGTGTTAGCAAAGGGACAGGCTGCTCTGTAACCCTTTGCTGCTGCTGGGAGCACAGGCAGCGTGTCTGGATGTCTCTGTATCCCTCTGCCCATCCTGAGGACCATTCTCTGTAGAGCCTCCATCCATTCCAGTGAATGGGACTGGGGGGGTGTTGGGGTTGTACTTGTGGCTCCTAGTGGAGGTTGTTATTTGGGTACTGGGACCTTAATGGAAGATGGTTTCATGCCAACGGTGATGTCCCATCTGCTCCCTTTTCCTGGCTCCTGTCTGGGGATGCAGTAGAAGAAAAGGCTGCACTGCCCAGGCATCCCGAGTGCTGTCAGTCACCCATCTGTCGCCCTACCCACCCCATCCTGGCTGGAGGACTGCTGCAGCCCGCTTGGCAATGACATTTATTAACAGAGGGGGCTTTGAAAAAAGGCAGGCTGCTCCTGCAAAGGCTCCTCACTGTAACTCCATCTCCTCCTCTCACCAGCCCGTCTGAGGCAATGGCTGCTGGGGTTGAAATTCATTAGTGTTTCCTGACAGGCGATGGAGGCTTGCTCTGTCTGTTCCCACTTCCCTGCTCTCATGTCCCTGCTTCACGCATGCTGATGTTTAAAGCTGATGTGCAGCTCATAGGCTTGTTGCGCTGTGACAAGTTTGGGGGTGGTTGAGAGAACGGAGAGGGTGGAAGGAAAGCAAAGAGGGAGGGAGATGGGACCTGTCTCAGGGTTTCTGTGAAAGCCCAGGGCTTTTCAGGCCCTGTCCAAATGTATTGTCTTTCCACAGCTACTGCTTGTGAATTTTAAGTACAGCCGTGCTGGGGTGGTTTGCCCTGCAGCAATGGGGGACAGAGAGGTGTGCCCGTTGAGAGCAGGATGCAGTCACCCGGCAGGGGCTCATCTTGCAGGAAGCAAGGGCAGATGGGCTGCTCGGCAGGTCCGTGGGGCAGAGGAGCATGTGAGTGGGGTGCCATAGGTCTGGCAGGGGGTTCATCCCTCCGTCCTTCACTTTGGACAGGAGCAGAAGGGGAGACTGGCTCTGCTCTTGCCTCTGCTCTGAGTGGCATGGTGATTCCAGTGCTGGGGAGGAGACGTCTACCTGCCAAAGCCTTGGATTATGCACGAAAGCTGCTCCAGTCTAATTTGAATTATTGGGATGGGAGAGTTGGGGGTTGGGGTGGTTTTTTGGAGGTGTGGGTCAGCATGCTTCAATTTCCACAGGCTGCAGCGTGGCTTGAGCTGTGCTGTGTGCCCAGGATGCTGCGCCCCCAGGATTCTGCGCTTGTGTGCGGGTGCCGTGGCATCATGCCGTCGGAGCCCTCCTGGCCTGGCACGGTGGTTTTGGGAAAGCCCAGCCAGGCTTTGTGTGCCTCCATGGGATGCTCCTGCAGCCTCAGCGCTTTGGGGCAGGATCTCACCTGTTTATTTCCCCAGCAACTGAACCTTGCTGGCTGGGACTTACTGTTTTAACCAAGTTTGGATCAACTTAAGACTGCCTCTTTAGGAGGGTGTGGGTTTACCTAAACTGCTATAAATTCCTAGCTTGGCTCCAGCTCACAGGAGGTTCAGTGCAGACAGACGTGGCTTTGCCTGTCGTGGTGCCGTTTCTCTGCTAAAACATCTCAGGTGCCTTAGCATAGGATGTTATTCCCTTGCTAGCTTTCTGTGTTAGGAGAGGGCACCCAAGCTTTCCTCTTGGCCTCGCAGACACCCCACTCTACATCAAAACAGAGCAGCACATCTGCACTGTGTGGTCCAGAGCCATTTCTTGACCAGCCTTGCTTTGAACTAGGGTGCAAGGCTGAGATGGTTTGACAGCTCCTCTCTTTGGCTATGACCTGGTTGCTGTTGGGTGCTCCAGCATCCAAGCAGCTTCTTCCAGGCTTTCCATCCCTCCTTCAGCAAAGAATTTGCCTGCCTGCCTCTTTGCAGCCGGATGCAGTGGGGTTGGCTGGGACACAATTAAGATGTTCTGCATCTCTTACAACCCAAGGTCTTTGGGGTGTGTATTTTTTGGAAGGCTGAGACCAGGTCTATAAAAAACAAGATTTAATGTCCCTGTATCTTTCCCATAGACGGACTTGTTCTTTTAACTGGCTCAACATCAATACACCTAGTGTGTAGAAAGTGGTCCAATTTCTTTGTCTCCTGACATCCTGAACCCAGAAGCAGATGGACGTTAACCAGCTCTGATTAGTTGGGAGAATCAAGCATTAATTTTTTATACGCCAGGACCACCTGAGTGACGGAAATCAATTACGGCTGCCCCTCCCCCTTCCATATTAATGTGGTGGCTCCGAGCAGAGACGGAGGAACCTGTTGAAATGAGAAACCCCTATTTCTTAGTTTGACCCCCTAGATAATTAGGGTTAAATTGATATGCTATCGCACTGGTGACACATTTTATCTGCCTCTGTTTGTACAAGAGGATACAATAGTGGAGGAAGGACCAATTTGTGCCCTGCTCTAGCTAACCAGACTGAGATAAAAGGTGTCACTAGTACGATAACGTTCTTGCCTCATGCTCCTTTATTGTTGCTCAATTTGCCTTTTTTTTTTTTTTAATCCTGTTCTTTTTCTTTCAATACCCTTGGTCATATTTTAACTCCATGCCATCGCATAATGACTCCCTGCTAAATGTGTGTGGAGATAGGCAACTCTGGCTGACAGCCTTCCCTGATAACCGAATTCCAGCCCATCCATCACTAGGCTGCTCTCCTTAACTTAAGGAAAGTGATAACTAAAGCAAGGCCGTTTATCACCGCCGAGCTGTGCGCTTCTTGCCGCCTTGGAGAGAGACGACTTCCAACGGGAGAAATGCAGCCATGTCACCTTGCCTTCCATTTGCATCTGTTTCATCTCCAGGCTCCATTTACCCTGCAGAGTGGAGGAGCAGAGCTGGATGGAAATCAGAGCCTGGGGTGATGAAGCTCTCTGAAAATGGTGCAGAGCTGCCACTGCTGACCGCAGTCCAAGGAGGACTTGGACTTGCTTGGCTGGCAGAGGAGAGTGTGCTACCCGCTGTCACCTGCTCTTTGTCCCAAGTGGACCTGTGCTTTGGGAGCAGGCAGAGGTTGTGTGTTCGCATCTCTGCTTCTAGAAGGACAGACTTTACCAGAGCTGCATTGGAAGCTGGAAAATCCCACAGCCGTTTTCAAGTTTCTCTCCATGAAGTGCAGTTATACCTGAAGCCATGGCGTTTGGCTGATGGGGTGGTTTTGAGAGCCAGCTTCCTTCTGAAGGAGTGAGAGCGTCAGTGAGGAGGCAGCGAGGCCTTGTTGAAAAGCTGGAAGGGTCATGGGATGTTGAGTGCACTGACATGTGCCATCATTTCTCTTCTCCCTTACCTGAGGGAGGGTCAAATCCTGAGCTCTTTGCTCAAGAAAAGCTGCCCCCAGTGAGTAAGGTTAACTCTTGAAAGAGCAAGAAGCCATACTGAGCATAAGAGCGTGTTTACCAAATGAGCTGCTCAAGTGAATGATGGCCCTGATAAATGGAGATAGTTCCTTACAGGCCTTGGTGAGTCTGTTTCACGGGAGAGCCACAGATGTGCCTCGTTCACTGCAACCTGGAGAAAATGCTGGAGAAACTCCTACCTCTTCCCCAGGTTCAGGAGTGGGGGACCACTGCAGGTGACAAGCTTGGAGCTGAGGAAAAAACATTGCAGGGGTGTTTTGCTTCCCGTAGGTACCTGGGGACCTGGTTTCTGTGCAGTGAGAGCCCCTGCTTCCCTGTGCTGGGAGTGCTACGTAACCCAGACCAGACCAGACCAGACCCATAGGGCAATCCTTCGCTAAAGGCAAGCGCATTGAGGGGCTGTATCCCTGCTGGCATGGAGCCACCAGGCCTGCATCTTCCAGCTCAAGGAGTAGAGGGATGCTTTGGCCCATGCTGCTGACAGCCCACCCAGGTTATGGCGTGAGCGTAGGTCTTCTAGTGCTTGAAAAACTTGGTGAAGTCTCTCTGGTGCTAATGTGAAATGAGGGGAGCGCAAGCACGGAGAGGGAGGGGGAATGACCTCAGGTCACACAGCTTCACAGACAGTTTCTGGGGTTGCTACTTGTTTGCAAAACCAGATCATTTATTTAGTTGACATATTTATTTGGAGCATTTATTTTCTCCAATTAAAGACCCACTGTCCAGTGCCCAGGGCATACTGCCATCAGTCTCAGGCTGGAAGTAGAACCAGACTGTCCAGTTTGCTGGGCCTTTTGGTCCCACAGGGATGGAAACGCTTTAGATGTCATACATTGCACGGGGTGGTCAGCTGTCAATTCCTGTGGCTAACAAGAACGATGCTGTACTCGCTTCTTCTGGGCCCTATCCAAATGTTAAGCAAGACGATAATTATTCCCCTAACTGGAGCTAGGCTGAGACCTGTATTAATGAAAACCTCTTGGGTTGGGAGGAGAAACACAGCTTTTAGTAACATACCTCTTGCAAACTGCTGTCTTCATTCTCTCTGGCTAAGTGTGAGCAGTGTAAGGAGAGGTTAAGCTGATTATGTGTCTGTATTAGACTGGTCATTTGTTTTAAATGGTGTGTTTTCCTGTGATCTTTTTTTAATTTGGACACCAGTATAAAGCTTTCCTGGAGGAAGAGCTTTCTTAGTGTGCTAGTCAGTGCTGGTGGGGTCTGTTCAACTATGGGATGTCATGGACATATGTGTAATGGCTGTAAAATGCATGGGCCAGGCTGCTATTTATGTGACGGCTATGCGATTGCTAAGAGTGACTCCAGGTGGTTCATTTCAGCGCGATGGCGCTAGCATCAGATGAGCCGTGCCCAGAGATGAGACCGTGCTGTCAAGTCACATTGCTTACCCTGCAAATCGCCGTAGCTCTGCTGCTTCCAAGCTCATGCTTTTGACAGACTTCCTACTTTTAAAGAGATTCCTCTGGACCTCCTTATTCAAATGTGTTTGTATGACTTAAGTTATTGCTCCTCAGTGATGACATGTACATCTTTCCAGGACAAGGCATTTGGGTTTGGCACTGAGTCTGTTTCTTTCTTAGCCTCAGCAGGGCTCACAAGGCAAGTACACTGCTGTGGCCCAGTGTGTGCTGGCTCTGTTGGCCACGTATTTCTGGGAGATTCCCCTGGAAATGTTTGCTGCCTTCCTTGCTTTTCTTCCCCTAGAAATGGAGGCAGCACCGAGACCAAACCACTCTGGTACTGCACTACCCTGAGTCTCACATTATCTGCAGGTGCCTTATCTGAGTCCCTCCTTCATCTCCTTACCGGGAAACTGCTTGTAGGGCTGAGGAGATGCTGCCCTGTTCACCAGAGGGTTTAGAGCTGGGCTGAGTACTCAGGTACTGCATGAGGTGCTGATGGAGTACCCCAGCTCAAGGTGGTGTATCTAGCTTGTATCCACATCTGGCCAGAGCTTGTTCCTGAATTTCAGCCCTGAGCCTGAAGTCTGGTCTGGATTATTCACTCTTTCCCCTATGGAGAGCGGGAGAATACTTTGCCCTGGCTGTGGTCTGTGTTGGGGTGTTTGAACAGCTGATGCTGGCACTCACAGCTCTTCCCTCCTCCCCTACAACCTCCCCTGACAGCCCCCAGATGCCTGAGGAAGTTCTGAGAATTCCATCCCACTCTGTTTGCAAAAGCCAGTTTCTGGGGTTGTGTCTTTTAACATGCACAAACGGGTCTAATTTAGTCATTTATTTAGTTGACATATTTATTTGGGATGTTCCTTTGCTTCAGTTAAAGATCCTGTGACCAGTGCCCCAGGCGTGCTCAGCAGTATGTGAATGAACAAAATCCATCAATTACTCTTGATCAGATCAAACCGTCCAGGGAAAACTCTCATAACTCATCTCCCTGCACAGGGTTGGCTGGAGCCACATGGCTTTGTGACAGCCTTCCCGGTCTGGGGTGTGTGTCGTAGCTCCCCTGTGAACACTGGGGTCAGCACAGTGTGGGAGAAACTGCTTTCCAGATCTTGGGGCCCTGCTGTCCCTCCAGGCAATCCGCTTCGCTTGCCAATGCCGTTTTGTTTTGTGAGCCCGATTCTGATGACTCGCTGTAGGAAGACAGAGGTTAAATACGTGTGCTTGCCACTGTGGCTGCTGGTGCTCAAACCTGTAGTGAGACAGTGTGCAGCACGTTGCGTCTTCAGGGTTGTGACTGCTCTCTTCTTCCAAAGCACCTGCCTCTACTTTCTTGGCCCTAAAAAGTTGATCCTACCAAAAAATGAATGCATTGGTGCCTCCTTCCCTCCCTCATGTCTCATTCTGTGTTTAATGTTTCCATTTTCCAAATGGAAGAGCATCCGGGCATGTGACAGGTGAATTGTCAGTCCGACTGTCTGCCCTGTAAGCCGCCGGCTGAGCAGGATGGTTTTGTAGGGATTTGTGATGAATTCATTTAGCTAAGGACAACCCGGATGCTCCAGTCATGTTTGTGTGTTAGCCATTGTGGAGAGGAGCTGCATGCTGCACTTGCACACAGCTCCTGTTCAAAATGTTCAGTCTGAAAGGTGTCAGCAGCCTGGATGTGGCTGAGTGTGCGTGAGTCTTCAGCCAAGCTGTGCTCTTGTGAGATTTTACGTCCCTTCTGATGTGTAGCGTGTTACAGCAGACTTGAGGGGCTCTTCCATCTCAGAACGAAATGCATTTAAGAAAACAGAGTTTGTGTTGTCAGGACACTGATTGAATCAAACCTGCTCTCTCTTCTCTCTTACAGGTTACCAGGACAATGCCAGTACTTAGGGCTGCCGGTTGCTGATTACTTCAAACAGTGGATTAATCTGAAAAAGGTACTTTTATGCAAACTGCCATGGTCCCCATCTCCCTCTCTCCCCCATCCCCTTGTCCTTCTCCTTTCCTCTTTAAGGAGGTGTCTAATAACTACTGCTGTTTTGCATTGAAATGAGTTATTTTCTCAGAAGCTGGGCTGAGCGAGTCCTCCGGCTCCCTATTGTATCTCCTCTAATAGAGTCTTACTGTACTTGATGGGATGTGTTCTGCAGCTGGGGAGAATCCCATTGTGGCAGGCACAGTGTGGTGTCTCTGCATAATAGTGGGAGACTGTGAGGCCCCTCTTCAGCGAAGGTTGCGTTGGCCCCAGTGTTGCTGACTCTGTTTTGTTTTGCAGCTGTATAAGGCTCCTAGAAGCTCGGTTCCCTTCAGATCGAATTCTGGTTCATAAACATAGGGAAATATTCCCAAATAAAAATCAGTATTCTCTTTTGTGCTGTGGGGAAGGAGAGCTGTCTCAGCAGCATGTCCACCTAAGAAACCAGCGGTCACTTTGCAAAGCAGAATCCCTTGGACTTTACTGTCTGGTGCCCTGTGTTGCTCCACACCCTCCCTGGGTGGTTAAAGAGCAGCCTGCTGTGCGTCCACAGGGTCTCCTGGCACAGCTGCTCCATCTGCACAGAAAAATGTGGTGGTGCCATAAGCCACAAATCAAAGTGGGAAGAAAAGAAGAAGTGTAATTACAAGCAGTAGCAGGGTGAGGGGGGAGGCTGGGGTCTGTGCACAAGAGAAACTGGGGTGGCCCTCCTGGTTAAACCTTTGGGTGAGTAAGACTCCCTTCCCCCATCCGATTTAATGTTTTATTTGGGTTTCTGTGCCTTTTCCTGATAATTAGGGGTCTTGGTAAGTAGAATTTGCTTGTAAACAGCTTGTTGTACTTGTGGGATTTTCTTTTGTTCTTTTATTTATTTATTGTTTTAAATGGAAGCATGAGTGACAGGCTGAGCGGCCGCAGAAGGACAATTTGCATGATCTGTTCCGTCAAATAGGGTAGAACATGAACTTAACAAGGGATGCTGGCAGCACATTCCTGGCTGAACTTGTCAAAGGGTCTTGTATTTCCCTGCTGTCAGAGCAAATCTTTTGGCTGATTGCTGGTCCTTGGTAAATGAAATCTGAAAGCACATTGGGGCATTCTGCAGTTCAGTGACCATTAACGATCGCCGTTTGAAGTTCACTAAACTTCCGGTGAATGGATAGCAGCTATATAACCAGCAGGTTGATGGCTGCAGAATAATAATATTTAAAAAAAAGAAAGAATCCGTATGTACCATGATGTTGACTAAGAAGTAGGTTGATCCAGCCATGCTCCTCCTCTGGGCCTCAGGCTCTTTCCTATAGGTCAAGGCTCCTGGATTTAGCATGTTAGGAGCTGGGATTCATCATAGTGTGGACATCCAGGCAAGTGGCAGTTCTTCAAGATGGGTGGTCATGTATTGTGCTTCAGCAAAAACAGTGATACCAAGCTGAGGGCTGGTGAGCATCCATGAAGGACCAAGAACAGAGCTAAAGGCAGGAGGAGGAGGGATGCTGTTGCAGGGAAGTAAGTTTTTCTGACTCTAATATCTGATGCCCTGTGACACAGGGTGGTTCTGGGGTACCTGCGCCCCTCTGGGAAGTGACCAGGTTGAAGAGGAGAGCAGGGACCTCTCCTGGCCTGTGGCTAAAGAGCTGCCTCCCCTGGGGCTTGCCCTTACCCCAGGGTGAGGATCTTTGCGTGCTACTCGCTGCCCTGCTCTGTGGGGGAACCACCTGTGTGTTTTCATGAGAGAGGATTTCCAGCCAAGATAAGGAATTCTGACCAAGCAGTGGGACCCAATGGGACCTCAGTCTCCTTTCAGTGAGCTCCCAGTGTGAGAGAAATAAGGTTGAACAGGTATCTGGCCCCCCTGCTCTTCCCTACATAGCTCAGGTTTTGGCCTCCCTCTGGCACGTTCCCGACTTAGAAATACCTCCTAGGCTGAGTCTGCCTCTGACCCTGATCCATGAAGTGGAGGTGATTTCTAAGTCATGGATAATGCAAAGGCTTGGATGTTTCAGATGTCGAGCAAACAGTTCATGTGAGTATAACTGGTACGTGTGACTGGGAGCAGTTTCCTGCAGGACGGCCACCCTGCATCTGCTCTCTGTTCTTTGGGCCTGTGCTCATGAGTGGTGATACAGAGAGGACCCTACTGAGTTATGAGACTGCTGCTGCAAACACGCAGCAGTGCAGAAGACTGGGATTACATACAGAAAGGTGTGTGCGTGGGGCAGATGTGTTCGTGTACCTGTGTGTAGTGCAGTAGCAGCAAAATATGTCGCACGTTCCCTCTGCCCATGCACACACGGCTTCAGCTCCTCTTTGTCTCCGTTTCGTATCATCTGAAGAAACAGTCCTTGTCTGTAGTGCCTCTGCCAAAGCGCAGGATGCTGCAGTGCTCAGCGATCCCTCTTCCCGAGGTGGTGAGACGGTCTTTCCCAAGGTTCATTCTCCAATAAACTCCTTCCGTTGTCACTTCTGTGCTGCAGGAGCAGTTGAGGTGAGCACCCTGTGCCTCCAGGCATCTTTCAGAGTATCCAAGACTTGCCTCTCGGGCAAGCTGAAGATGGGAATCAGCCTCTGCTAGCTGCCACGCTCGTGTTGCCCCAGGAAACCTTTTTGAATTGACATGGCCGTGAAGGTGGTGGTGAGCTCCACACCTGACTGCTGCGATGGTGGCCACAGTGCCTTGGGATCTGTGAAAAAGCCTTCTGTGGAGGACAAAAGGAGAAAATCTGCCTGTGCACTTGACCGCATTTACTCAAGTTTTACCTTGCCCTGTTCTCCCCCCAGCCTGCTAATGCATCCCTTCCGTCAAGCCTGATCGGTGTTTGCTGACATTTTTAATGTCACTGAGCGATCTTGCATCTCTGGTGAGCTGTCAGTGTAGAGCTGACTTGGGGCAGAGAGTTTATCATGTTCTTCACTTCGATTAGCTCAGCCTTGTGGGAGGGCAGCAGAAAGCAGAGGAGGCTTTCTCTGAATGCTGCAGCATTCCAGATATCCCCCTAAACCATCTCAATAGAGAGCCACCGTCCCATCTGCCAGTTCGCCTTATGAGCCTGTCATGTCAGTCCGCAGAGGCCCTGTGGGTTAGGACTGAGGTGCAGAACCTGAGCTACATCATTGGAGCTGGATGCTCAGGATGTAAACAGCAGAGTGCTTCATGTCAGGAGCGCCCTTGCACGAGTGGAGAAACACGTGCAGAAAGCAGGAGGCTGTGGGTCAAGATTTGTGAGAAGGAGAGCTGCTGCAGCTAACAAGCTGCAATCCTCAGGTAGCCTGGATAAATTCATTAGTGCTTATTCTAACACAGGGATCAGCTCTCGTTTGTGCTCCCTTCTGTCTTTCGGGAGCCTCTGTCTTTTATCGTTCCAGGTCCCCCTTGAGTTAGCGGAATGGTCGGTCCCGTGATGGATCCTCACCTTGCGGGGATGGAGCCAGCGCTGTGTTAGGCTGAGGACACGGTGCCTGTGATTGCAGGGTGGCCGAGAGCCTGGGAATGGGAAACCCGGCGGGCAGCAGGAGTGCCAGCACCGCGGGGCTGGGAGCATGTCACGGAGGGGAGGGTGGTTTGATGGAGGGAGGAGGAAGAATAGCAGTGAAGCTAGATTTTCTTACAATTAGCTTGTGCAAGAAAAACATTAGAAGGATGATGAAGGTGTCAAAATGGCCAGACCAAAGGTTTAACCCAGATCCTCTCTGTGCCAGAGACCAGTAGCCGATCCTTGCAGGTATAACAAGGAGGGCATGATTCAAATCAGCTTTCTCTTGTTCCCAGCAACTGTCTCTTCAAGGACTGAGAATTGGTGGCTGCCTCCGGACCACTGTGTTTAGCACCCAGTTTTTACCACATCTGTGTACCAGAAACCCGTACATCCTTTTCTGAATCTGCTCATTCTTTCGGTTTCTACAGCATCCTGCAGCAATGAGTTTTGCTTTTTAATTACACATTAATTATACTCTGTTTATTCATATGTTGTGTGAAGATGTAGGTCCTTTTGTTTCCTTTAAACCTACTGTCAGATCATTTTCTTGCACCTAGGTCTTATATTGTGTGAAAGAGTAAATAAGTGTTTCCAGTTTTTCTCCCTTTTGTTATTCTTGACTTGCAACCTCTGCCATACTCTTGCTTCATTGCGTCTCTTCCAGTGCAGCGTAACTTATCGGAGGGCTGGCACAAAGGCACTTGTGGCCTCTATGACTCTAGAATTGGGTTGTCGATGCTATTTTTAACACCATATACACTATCTTGATCTTCCATTTCTTCTCTGGATGTTATGCAGTTAAAAAATAAGAGGAGTGGTTTATGTGGCCACCAAAGGTTTGTTTTATTCCTTGTTTTTTCAAATGATATTTTATTAATTTTTAAAAAATACAATCTTCATACCCATCACAGAGCTGCCCCTTTCTCAGGACAGCTGTGCTGGCATGTTTGACCATCTTTGACTTCTGTTCGCTGAGGGCAGCGTGTCTTTAGATACATTAATCGTGGTTGCTTTAGAAGTGACAGAAAACTGGTCCTTTGCCATCCTCCTGAAGTCCAGGAGAGTTTTAATGAAAGGCAGGAGTTGAATGATGTGCGTGGAGGAATGCAACTTTCCTTCTGTGGGCATCACGAAACAGAGTTGACGGAGCGCTGGGGAGCACAGCGTGACCATGCCGGGGCTGACACGGCTGTATGCAGACCTGGCCTTTTCCAAGCTCAGCCTTTAATGATCTGTAGATACTCATAGTTGGAAGCAAACTGTTAATAGATGTGCACAAATGTTTTAAGGTCACCTACTCACATTGTGAAATCTGACAGAGGAAGCATGTAATAGGATGTTTTTGTTAATATTTGGCAACTAGAAATAAACACATCTTAAACAAACAAAGATTTGCTAACAGCTTTTTGTGTCTTCTCTGAATTAACAATTCCTACTGTCTTTGGGGTGGGAGGGGAGCTCTGAGTGCTTCCCGGGCACTTGGTGCTGAAATGTCTTGAGTGCTTTGGGTGAAGAACATTGAAATGGGTGCAACTGAGAATTGGCTTCTTTTTTGGCCCGTATGTCCGGAAGCTGCTTTCATGAGGTCTGACTTCTTGAGGACTTACTGTGATTGTTATCACTTGCCTATTTATTGAGTTACTGGCTGTAGGCAATATAAAACCCACAGTAAGGTTAGAAATGACAGAGGAGGACTCGTCAGGCAGAGCGCGACATGGCCAAAGCATCAAGTACAGGAGCAGATGTTGCCACTTAACTGCAAAGAGCTGCTCACACACCCATGGTGCTCAGTGCTTTGCTGGTTTGAAGCACGGATGAGCGCTCTGAGATCCTGTCACACATTCCTTCAGCAGGAAGGAGCTGGCTTTCCTGGTCTCCTTGGCCCCAGCTGCGAATTTCTTGGCTTTGGAAAGTCTCTCCCGGAAGACAGGAACGGGAGAGACTGTGAAAGGAAACACAAGGAGAAACGGGACTCCAGTGTTAAGGGGAGTAACAGTGTCTTTTCCATGGAGATTAGGAAAGAAACGTGTCTGTGCAATGGCATTGGTTCATAGTTGGAAGGAAATGGAAGGAATTGCTTATAACAGCAAAATGATGATGTTTAATAAATACTTTGCTCTTTATTTACAGAAAGGCAGAGGATGCTGCATCACTGAGCAAGTGGTTTGCTGTTACAACACAATTTTCTAATAAAGTTAAGTGGTGGCTTTCGATTGGCATGTTGCATAGCTAGTTTACAGGAGTTTTAAAGAGCTAGCTGAGAAGCCCTGGACTGTTAATAAGTCTTTGAACATGGGGGAAGTTCTAGAGGACTGGAAGAAAGCTGATGTTGTACCAGTAATTTAGAAGGGCAAATGGGATGACCGATGAAGTAATTATAGCCCTATCAGCTTGACATTAATTCTGGGCAAAGTAATGAAAAGCCAGATATCATAGTTGATTAATAAAGAATGAAAAGAGGGTAATATAATGCCAATCAATGAGGATTTATGGAAACTAGATCTTTTTCAAACTAACTTGATATTTTTTTTATGAGACTACATGTTTGGTTGATAAAGGTAACCATGTCAATGTAATATACTTCTGGAAGGCATTTGACTTCGTACCTTATGACATTTTGATTAAGAAACAAGAGTGATACAAAATCAACATGGCACACATTACATTGATTAAGAACGAGCAAACTGACAGCTCCTAGCATTTAATTGTAAATGGATAATCATCATGGAATGCATGTCTTCCTGGTGGGGTCCCACAGGGATCTATTTCTCAGACCTCTTGTATTTAACACTTTTATCAATGCCCTGAAAGAAAACATAAAAATCATTTTCGATAAAGTGTGCAGATACTGCATCCAGGAGGCGGCTGCAGTTGGATTTATAAACAGGCAATGGTGAGTAGGAGCAGAGGGGCCACATCTTTCCTTTCTTTGGGACTGGTTTGACCGGTATGGGATGCTGGGTCCCATCGCTGTGTTGGAAATGATTCTGAAAAGTTGAAGACTGGATGAGAACTGCAAGACCCACGGGAGCACTTGCTGTAAAGACTCTGGGAGCCATTTAGGGTACCGGAGAGAAGGGTAAGGGAGACTTCACTGCAGTTCCTAAGTATCTAAAGGGAGAGCCAAAACATGAGGAGAGGCTCCTCCGGTCTAGCAGACAAAAGCATAAGCAGTTCCAGTGCCTGAAGCCAAAGCGATTTTTACAGCGAGGGTAATTAACCATTGGAACAACTTACCGAGGGCTGTGGTGGATTCTCCAGCTCAGGAGGGAAGGATTTTTCCTAAAAAGATCAGCTCTGATTCAACCAGGAATTATTTTGGGGCAGCCTCGTGGCCTGTGCACGTCAGGCCAGCCGATCGCGGTTGTTTCTTCTGCTGTGGTAATCTTCGACTGTCTGTCTTGGTGTAGCTCTGGTTGCTCCATTCCCTTGTGGTGAGAGTGCCCTTGAAGGCTCCTGACTTGGGGGAGCACAGGTAGCACGAATGCCACGAGGCTGGGGACGGAGGGGACGGCATCCCGGGGAGCGTGTTGCTGCCAGCGCAGGCAGGGGAGCCCTCCTGCTCCGGGGGCTGGAGCGCGGCAGCCGTCCACGACTTCTCCTTTAAATCTGTCGTGCAGCTGTCTGAACTCTGAAATTTCTTTCACTCTCTCCCTCGCCTTGTTAACATGTGTTGCCTTTGGGGTAATCAGGGAAAAAATATTATGTCCTTTTACAATTACCGGGTTTTGGAATATTAAAATGTCTCTCTGCATCGGCAGTGTTATTTTGATTGGTATTCTAACCTTTGACTAGCCCATAAAGCGAGCCGCTCTTCAAGCCAATATTGCAGGACTGAAATTTAATTCCGAAATGATTCCAGATAATAGGGAGACAGATAATATATGCATGAAGGATATTATGTTTGGACTAAATGCAGCAGGGCCAGGGCTTGGGAGTTGAATAATAGCCCAGAGTGAGTTATAATCTGTGGGACAGAAATACCTTACTGTCAGGGCCAGGAGAGGAACTCTTAAATCAAAGGGAGGGAGACGAGGGAGTTGAGGATAGTCATCTCAAAGGGAAAGGGCATCCAGGGGAGGCCTTAAAGAAGCAGCCCTCTCTGCCTGCTGCAGAGGGACCTGTCCTCCCTTTCTTATTTAACAAGGAGCGCAGGTAAAAACACATTTCCAAGGAAAACCAACAAGCAGGGGATTGTGCTGGGAAGAGAGGGTGACCATCTGCAAGTTCTTGACAGTCTTTTCCCTTTCCTCATCCTGTCTCATTGGAAGGGGATACAGGATGGGTTGATGCATCAGTCTTCTTTGCCTCGGTTTCCCTAGAAGCTGCAACCATATGGGTCAAGGGGTTGGTGATGTGGGTCTGCAATATGCACCACGGTAGGGTGCTCACATAACGCAGAGTAACCACTGGGGTTGGGATTGATACCCACCTTCGCATACAGCAAAGGAAGCGTGGCACGTGGGCTGTGTGGCCAGTAGTTGTTCAAGGCTCTGCTCTCCCCTCCTCAGCCTGGGACTCGCTGGCTGACAGGGTTGTTTCCCAGCCTCAGAGCTGCTGTCCAGCCTAGTGCCTGCAGAGATGGAGTAGGAGCATCCTATGTGACAGCTAGGTGCAAATTCAGTGCCCTTTTAAATACTGGAGGCTTTAAGAAGCAGCACCCCTCTCTAGGCTCTCTGCCCCAGGGAAGGCAACTTGGGATTTTTGCTATTTGCTGCTTGCAAGTGACACTTTGGGCTTTGCTGGCAGCTTCCCAAGAGTGATGGAGCTGTCAGCAGGGTACTTTTCACTCTGCAATAGCTCAGCCCTATAACTTTAACCTGCTGGATGAGGCATTCGGAATTTTTCTGTAGCTAGACTTTGCATACCTTTGTGGAGTACTGTGCCAGCAGCTGACCTGGGAGGAGGGGAGCTGAGCAAGTGGAGATGGGGAATGCTCTCTGCTGCTGGGGTGACACAAACCCATGTCAATATAACAAGCTTTGGCTCAGTGGCACAAGCTTACAGTTTCAACGTAATGATCCCAGCCTTGCATTTCATTTCCTTTTCTTGCAGTCTCAGGAGCTGGTCTTGCTACAGCTGAGAGGGGCTCTAGATGCAGCCGGGAGGCTTCACTGGTTTTGGATTACTTGAGCAGTAACATACATGCCCATCCCAGGAGAGCAGATAAGAGCAGTGTCCATCTTCACCTGAATCAAATAGTTTTGTATGTTTCCCTCTCCATTGGCCTTTGGTGTTTTTTTTTAATTGCATCCTAAAAGCACAGGAGCAATTTTCTGTGGAGGATGTGTCTGTATGAACTGCTGTGGGAGCAAACAGGAAAGAAGTGATCCCCAGAGGGTTAATGCAAGTTCTTGGTCTCGGTTCACCAGAAAGTAGCTAAGTTTGCTTGGCTCGAAAAATAGCAGATTGGTTTAGTAATTCCTTTTGGCCATAAAACCCACACCTGTGTGAAAGAGTGTGCTTCTCACTGCCAAACTCATGCCAAGCAGAAGGCTGTGGGCTGGGCAAACGCAGCCTGTTCCTCGCTCACTGCTGTTTAGACTGTGCTAGGTGGCTAAAGACAGCAAGGTACTGTTATGTGGGAGCCATTTCGAGCTACTCCAGGGCAAAGGGGACACATCAGTATTTTGGTCCTAGGAAGCAAAACCCTAGCAAGCTCTTTCTGGAACTTCCTTCCATCGTTCTGTCCTTCCTTCCCGTAGCTATCCTGCATGTGTTTTCGCATGCATTCATCTCACAGCATCTCACACACAGATTAACTTCTTCACCTTCAGGCGTTCTCCTACACTCTCTTTTGCTAATACGTATTCAGATTGCGCTAGGCACATGTTAAAATCTCACCTCTTTTCCTAGGCAAGGTGTGTTGGAGCCTAGTTTTAGCCTTTGGAACAAACCAGTTTTGTATACTGCACTCAGGGAGGACCTAGCACAGATGGAGAGAGCCCAGAAGGGAACAGAAGACGGGTTAGGGAGCTGGAAGACACCACATCCAGGGAAAGGTTGAGGAATCTGGGATGTTCAGCTTAGAGAAGACTAAGCAGAAATCATTTTTGGAGAAATGAAAGTGCTCAGAGGAAGGGAAATGTTTCTTCTGGGTGGTTGTGGTGGACAGCGCTTCGTCATGTCCTTACCTGCTGCAAGGACATCAGTAAACAGTCTCTGAGGGCAGGGATGTGGAACCTTTAGCTCTTGAGATTTTCAGAGTTTAGAAGAATATGATGGGGATGGTTTGGGTGGAGCTGGTCCTGCCTTGAAGCAGATGGTGTGGGTCATCACTTGTCCCTTCCTACCCTGTTAGCTGTGGCCCTTCCTGCGCACTTGGACATGGGCTGTCTGCTTTCCCTGGGACACGTCGCTGAAGCTCAAGAGTACCTGAGCAGGCAAAGAAGGGCTGGTTGCCTGGGGTGCCGCATACAGTCTCCACTTGTCTCCTGATGCTGTCTGCCCAGATCTGGCTATTTGTACTGGGGAAATCCCAAGGCAGCCTTTGCTTGGCAGTGTCTTCAGGCTCCAGCAAGGACCAGGGCCTCCTGGTGCCAGGCATGGTACAGAGAGCAGCTCTCACATAAGGCAGGAAGGTGGTAATTCAAGAGAAACTGAGGAACACAATTATCTTACCTGGCCCCACACAGCCTGCAGGTACTGCACAAAGCAGAGAGTAGAATTTGTTGCTTTTGTGGGTTTTTTAACTGGTACAAAAGCTTTGCCTGCTAGATGAAATTGTAAGCAGTGGTTTGCTGAGTGCACTGCAATGATTGCTTTACCGACAGTATTTCTCGTCTATGCAAGTGGTTAGAGGCAGGTTGGCATTTGTGGTTCTACACGCACATCACCATAGCGTGCAAGTGAAAGGCAGAGAGGCAGCTGCTGAGACCTTGTGGGCTGCTCTTCCTGCTGAGTGCCATATTGCTCAGCTGCACCTCACTGTGCCTGCACTCCCCGTGCTGGGAGATTTGAACATCTGTCCCCTGCACTGAGGAGCCTCCCAGTTCCCATCTGTCTGTGTGTGTGCTGCTGCTGAGGTTAAACATACTGTGAGACCTTTACACCATGAGTCTGGTTGCTGCTTACAGATTGAGGAAGGAGTCACCTCTTCAGGTCCTGCCTATTTATGGAGCAGTGTGCTGTAAGTGCCAAGGACAGAGTTTTGGAAAGATCATTTGAAAGCAAGCAAAATAACCCACAATGAAATCTAAGCAACTTGTGCTTTTGGTAAGAAATCTTTCTGCAATGTCAAGGTTACGCAGGCTGAAGTGGCCTGATGGTGCCTGCAGTGCTGTCTGGACAGGCAGGGAGATGCTGCAGGGCTGGTCATGGTGTGACTGGGACCTGTCGGATGGGTGCTTGCTGTAATGGTGCATATAGATGACCACAGCATGGCTGATGTGCCACACACTTGCATCCAGACTTGCCCTGTAATATGCCCTTGGCATGGCAACCAAGGAGCAAACCAGGGAAACCATAAGGATGGGCAGAATTAGGCCCTCGATCTCCGAGCATGTGTCTGTCTGGCACAGGTCTAGCATTTTACCTGCATGCAGGACTGCAGCTGTGCCTGTGTGGCACCAGCACTGTTGGCAGAAGCGGGGGGCCTCCAGTCTCACACACCTGCTTACGTGAAGGTGTGAGGCAGCCTGTGTTTTCCCATATCTCATGTGTACTGCGGTCAGCCAGAGAGGCTGGAGCCTTCTGCGTGGCCTGGCGTTGTGAGAGGCAAGCCTGACCCCAGGCCTGACACAGCTCCCCACAGTCAATACCAGAGCAAGGCAAGAGGAGAAGGGATTAGAGGCAGGGCATGTTTTACAATAATCCTGCAACGTGTGCTGCATTCCAGGCCAGGAGGAGCTGGGAGGCGAAGGCGCAGTGCGTGAAAGATGGCCTTTCCCAGAGTCCCATGGGTCAGGCGAGGGGCAGAGCATCCCTGTGTCCCAGCCCTTCAGCTGGAGCTTTACCTGGGTACCAGCACAGCTGCCTTGTTCCTGGGAAAGGAGCTGTGTCCTCTTTTCTCTGCATTTGAAAGACAGGAGCTCCATGTAGGAGCATGAAAATGGACCTGTGTAGTTCTCCGGGGAGGGATGAGAGGTTAATCAGATTTTCTAGCCTTGGGGATTAAAACATTAACTGGTTTAGTCCTTACTATCCTACCAAGCTAGCATGGCTACAAGAGGGAGAGCAACTGCCTGCCGCCTCCAGCAGCAGCAGCAGGCTGGTTTCTGGTAGCAATTGGCTTGCCAGTAAGTGGAAAGAGATTTTTTTGTATGAGGTGTTCCTGTCCTGAGCATGATGCCCTATCCTGCTGAAAGGGATGGGACTTTGCTACTGCTGTCTTGGCTGGGAAAATGGGGGTGTGCAGCTTCTGCCCCATTGCGCAGAGGCGTACCATGGCTTGGCGTTTGCTTCTTGTGGGCTCGATGTAAAGCGGCAAGAGGTGTGAACTGGGAAGTGGGAGATACTGTAGTGGAATTTGTATGTTAATAACTACAGTGCTTCACACTCATTAAATTAATTAATTAAATCCCTCAGAACCCCAAGGCTACTAAGCAAGTTGTTATCAGAGTTGGGATTAACAGTCTCCTGCTGCTCTTCCCCCATGCTAGTGCAGCACTTCTGGCTCCATCCTGGCTTTTGCTCTCTCCACTTGCAGGTTTCCTTGCTTGAGCTCTTTGCCTGCAGTCCCTGGATTGGATCTATCACAGTGGCTTGCTAAGAACTGGCTGGAAAGTCTGCAGATACGGTCTGCTTTTGTTAGGAATTAGCCTATCTTTTGCCCTCGCCTAGGCACAAACTTCTCCTATTTTGTGGTCTGCTGGGGAGGGAGGGTCTGATCACTCTGAAGCATGAGCCTGGCCAGGGTCTATCACACAGTTTTCCCAGTTGCCTGGGCCCTGTCTCCTACAGACTGGGACCATCTTCTTGGGTGCTCTGAAAGTTGCTGCCAGCTCTATGAGGCGTCAAAGCTCCTGAGCAAATGGCCATCCTGAAGTCACAGTCTGGATTGCTGCACTGCAGTCTTCCCAAGCTTGCTCAGAACCCATCCAGTTCTCAGCAGTGCCCTTCTGCGTGTCAGTAGGTATGGAGGCAAGATGCTTGTATTTGCTCTCAACATATATCTGCCTTCCTTGTGTGGAACCTTGTGCTGAAAAAGCTTGTAATGATGATGTTTGATATTTTCTTTGGCGTCCTATCCACAGATGAGTATGTGGGTCTCACTCATGGCTGATGGATCAGCTCCACCTCTCTCACATTTCTTTGAACCAAGATACTCGAACATTTCTGCATTGTACTCAATATACCTTAAAGTCACCAGCTTCTGTTAAGCTATGTAGGATGGGGTGTAGCTGAGCTGGTCTCTCTTCTGTGTGCAGTGGTCGGCATTTCCAGTAGGTTTCAGTGGCATGGGGATGAAACCTCGGTGCACTGTTCTGCCAGTGCTGCTCTTGCTTGCATCCTGCAGATTCGTTCTTAAACAAACTCTGGATATTTAGTGTATGGTCTTGTGCAAACTTCAGGAAAGCCTGCTCTCTGCGCTCTCCCGGTGTTGTAACCTGCCAGCCTGGCTCTGATTGATGCTATTAATATTTTAGAGATCGTTTAGGATCTCCGCCTTGGCTGTGCTCTTCGCTCAGGGAAGAGTTGTCCTGCGTGGATGCGTGCAGCTGCCAGAGGAGCACACTTGCTGCCTGCAGTTGTGTTTTGCAGTTTAGCAGGGCCACCAGGACTAGGAGCACAAAGCCTTCAGAGGGCTGATTACTAGCCTCCAGCAGGTCCAAGCTGGCCCTTTCTGTAGGTGAGGGTCTTTCAGCCTCCCCGGGACATTCTCTTCTGTCCTTGCCTTTTGGCAAAGGGGCCAGCTTCCCTCTGGACGTTGTCCTACCAACTGCATTTAGCCAAGGTCCCTGCTGTGGAGGGGTGTCCCCATGAACTGGAAGAGTCAGCCCTTCCAGTTCCTGGAGCTGGCCTCAGTGGAGCTGCCAAACCCAAAAGAGCTCTGCATCTCTCCTGTGTTTTGAGTCTCCCTTTGCCATTGTACCATGTATGATTTGGCCACGTGGAGTTGCTTCTGCTGCAGCCTTGCCTGTGGGGTCAGTCAGTGTCGATTGGGAGGTGACTGACATCCTCCGTTGGTGCTCTGCTGCGGGCCTTCTCCAGCTGCCTCTCAGGAGCCGCGCATGGACCCATCCTGCACCTCCCTGCCTTGCAGCCTGCTCTCGGTCTGCTCTAAACAGTGGAGCCATTCCTCTTGGTGCAGGAGAGCTCTGGTGATGCTCTGCTTGCTCAGCCTTCCCTATGGGGCCCAGCTAAATCCAGCTGTGGGAATGGGGCCAACAAGCTGCGGGGACAGGGGCTCGGCACATCCAGGAGACAGTGAAGCTGTATGACTGAATCCCAGACTGTGTTTGCTCTGCCTAATTATCAAAAGTATGAGTTTGTTCTGCTAGGTGCACATTATGCCTTTATTGTGGTGTAATTATGCCAGCTGCCTATGTTTAGTGTCATAAAAAGGAATAAAATGCCCATTACCCGCCTAAAGAATTCTTCTTGTGTTTTTTTTTTTTATTTTTATTGCTCTGGAGTACACAGTGGGGATATCTTTGATCGGCAATTCTCCATGTAAAATAGCTAGTGAAATACTGTGCCTTTCGGAGAGCTCCTCCAGCCAGCAGCCTGTGAAGGCAGCTGGCCCGCCAGCCTCACCTGGCGCTGCCTCTGCTGCTTGCTGCCAGCCCGATCTGGTGGTCAAGATGGTGAAGCCACCACGCTGCCGCCACACCGCCTTCCTTTGCAGGAGCTCGGCTGCTTTCTGGCAGCATTTCCCTGCTGCCTTCCAGGTTCCAAAGCTCCCTCCTGCCGACATAGTGCCCGAGAGGTGCAGGGCGCTTCCCAAGCCTGGGAGAAGACGCAGCCTCTCTACCTGCAGGAGCTGTTCAGAAAGACACAAGAGAGCCTGGGTCTGGCCAAGCTATTTTTTTGGACAGAATGATGTATCAAGAAGTCCCATGCCCGGGGGAAGCCCGTAAGGTAGTCAGGGGAGCAGTGCAGAGCAATGTGCGGGTGGGAGCGGTACGCTCCTTCCCCCTGCCTCCTCTGGAGTGCTGAAAACACAAGCCAAGTGGCATGAACCCGCCAAGAGCCTGGTGGTGCTCTGGCAAGAGTAGGGATACTCAGCCTTGTCGCACATGCACCCACGGCTCCTGCAGTCGGGCTCTGGCTGCTTTGGGGTTTCTTCTGGTGTCTAAATATCTGGGGCCATGTTTCCGTGGTGGTGAGAGATGCCTCAGAGGAGCTGAGGTTCTGCACAAACATCAATTACCAAAAGACATACTCCTGCCAGGGAGGAGCGACGGGAGGCTTGCTTTGTGTGTGTAAATGCTAGGGGCATTTTGGAGATATTAAATAATTTGTGATGGAAAAAAAATACAGAAACCCCCAAATCCAAACCCTACATCTTTAGAGGTTGTTAAAAGCGGCCCCTCCACCTTTCCTCCTTCTAATAGTTTCAGTCTCTAATTGGAAATGGACTTTATTAGCCTCATTAGGAGTGGTTAGTGCTGGCTATAGATAGCTCTTAAATACATGATTTTGGTGGATGGTAAATCTGTTGGTTTAGTTGGCTTATTTTTCAACTCGATATTTTCAGCAGGTCTCTGGTTCTCCCAGCTTGGCTGTGCCACAGGTACCCCCCACAACGTCCCTTTTAATTCCCTCCGCTTATTTTTTACGTCAGGTGTTCCTTGAAGTGGCCTTCACAGCTCTCCACCCTTTCAGCCGACGACTACGTCAGGGGAAGATGGACTCGCACCTCCCTGCAGCTTCATTGCACATGCACACGCCGTCTGCCCCGGCGGCACGATTGCCTTGGTGAAGAATCCAAGGGGCTGCTGATAGCAATCATTGATTAAGAGGGTAATTGTCCTGAAAATTCAGATTGATCAAAAGGCAGAAATGATAACTTGTGTAACTGTGTTTAAAACCACGTCCTGTCAATAGGGGAGACTTGAGACGTGGCGAGCAGAAAGCAGGGAGAATTGGATGTGCGAGCGGGTGAGTGTGCCTGTGGTTCGGGGAGGAGGGGGAGCCATTCTTCCTTGGGGTCCATAGCAGGATGTTTCTTGTCACTGACGCTGGGCTATTGGAGATTCAATCACTTTTATCTTCCCCTCTCTCTCAATCCAAATGCCTTTTCATATTAGAAAATTAGAATCAGCTCTGCTCATGCAAGATTTATTAGCTCTGCTGAGCAATACCACAGAAGAGTAAATGATGTCGCGTTTCAGGGGCTTTTTACACATTATGACCAAACTTGCAACTTCTTAAGTATTCTTCCATTGAGCCACTGCAGGGTGTGAAAGGGTTGGGGAGACAAACTTCTCTCCAGAAATAGTTCTGCATCAGTCCGAATGTCTCCTCTTTATTATTGGAATGATGGGATTTGGTTGCTAATACGGTTCTTTTCTTTGAGCTCAGTTTCTGTGCTTATTGCACTGGAAATCAAACTCTTAAGAATTGAGCCTGTTTATTGCGGTTTTTTCTTGGTCGCCTTTGTAGAAACACTTTTCAGTGCTAAAATGTGTGTCTTCGGAGCTCTGCTGCTAGCTGGCGCTCATTTACATCTGAAGAAGACAAATCCTGTTTCCTGCTCAAATCTTTCCCCTTGTGTTTTGCGCTGGGTGGCTGCTTTTTTAAATGCCTTCTGGCCTTACGTCGTACATAGCTCATGTTTTGCATAGTGACGGTCCTTTGGTCTTCAGGCAGTGGATACTAAAGCTCTTTAAAGACATGAACGAATTTAGGCTCATAACGCTCAATAAATAATATTCTGGGGATACTGAGGCACGGGTGAGTCGGAAGGTTTTCCTGTGAGTCCGTATCAGGGATTGGAATAGCAATTAGGTCTCATCTCTCCTGCTGCTGGGCTTCAGCCACAAGGCTTGTTTGTGAGTCTTTTCATTTTCAAATTGCTGTGCAGGCTTTAAATCCATGCAGCATCCTCATGCGCTGGCTGCACAGGAGGGTCACTCAGCCGCAAGAGTCAGAACGACCGGCTGTTGGGAGCTGCTGCCTGAGGTGCTGTTCAGAGTCTTTCTACCCCTCTCAAAAATTAAAGCATTTGAGATTCACAATATTTCACTGACGATATGCAAATCCCTGGTGCTCTGCAGCACTCCACCCCTCTGACAGTGGGCATGGTATATGTAGCCCCTATACAAAATTAGTGTCTGTTGTCAAGGTAAGCACCATTTTTCTACTAGTTCTGGTTTGGAATATTCCCAAAAGGAGCAAATTTTCCTGCTGCCATCATTATTTAGCAAAGTAGATGGCACCACACAGGGATGCTGATACCACTTCTCAGTGGCTCACACCAAAACCAGCATTAAACAACAGAAGCCAAAATCAAGCTGTGGAAGGGAATAGTCCCTTCATAGCTTCGTCTGCTGTCATCATTGTGCAGTGGAGCCCAGTGCCTGCAGCTGAGCTTCTGCCAATCCTTTGTCTGTTTGGGTCTGACTTTTCCTTCATGTGGCTGAGCTGCTGGGAGGATTGCAGAGCAGACAGAGCGGAGGAGAGGTTGGGGCAACCCATCGGCACGGCCCACACGGGGCTTCTTCGTGGCGTGTCGTTGCGGGCTGCAAGGGCTCAGCCACCTCCTTTACTTGGCAGCTTGAAAGGGACTTTATTACCAGGCAGTGCTAATTACATTTGAAACGCCACCATACTTGGAGCTGTCCGAATGCCAGTCTAACTTGGCGCAAAGTTTTGCCATTCATCTTAGCAAAAGGCATTTCTGAAGAGCTGTTTAAAGCTGTGGCTGGCTGGCAGGGAGGTTTCTCCTCGAGTGTCAGTGCTTGGGGAGGTGGATACACTTGACAAGCAGAAGGACTTGACTTTTTCCCCTTCTGTGTACAAGCACTATGTATTATTCAAGGTCTTCTTAAGTCAATGCTGGGTTACTAATCGTTTGTTTCTTTGCATGTTAAATTTGCCTACTGATTTCGAGGCTCTGGAAGAGGACTGTGGCTATGAGCTTGTACAGTGTTTTCCCTCCATAAGTACACCCATGTGTGCGATCTGGGGCTGCTGCACCCCCTTGCCTCAGGTTCAGATGGTGTGGTGCTGCCTGTGTGCCAGCCGCGTGGGAGGTGAGCTCAGGGTTATTGACTTAATGTCACCGTTTCCAGACAGTCACTGACAGTGGAGGGGAGCAGGGGCAGGTGAGAGCAGGAGAAGCCTTGATGAACCTTGAGGAGCCAGGCAAGACCACAGCAAGCTGCTTTGGATGGACTAGGGGTACTAGTCCAGGTGACACTAGAGAGAGACATAATGGTGTCCAGGTCTGGGGCAGGCGTTGTGCACAGCCCAGGAGGGGTTTGCTCCATGAGACGGGTGCTACCCACCTCCCCTTGGCTCCCACTCGTTTTGCAGGCTGATGTAATGAGTTATTTACAGACAGTTTGGAGACAGCCTCTGCATCTTGGGGCTTTTCCGCCCCTGTTCCCCAGTCAGGCCTCCATGCTCCTGTCTCCTTTCCTTCCATGAGCTCTGGCGGTGCTGCCCATGGTAGGCAAGGCACGTGGGCCAGCAGCGCCTGCACGTTCCAGGAATCACGTCAGCTGTCATTACTTACATTACCTTGATTTGGAACAGTCAGTTATGTCGCCGTCCATCATCATGTCTCTCCCAGGAGACGCTGTGGAAGGAGGAGAGGAGGAGGAATTATAGAGCACTTCTGTGGTGCTCTGCCAATCCCACCACTCTGTTGGCTGAACATCTGTCATCAGACAGCTCGAAGAGAAGGTGCTTTGTCTGCTGGATCTTTGCATTGTAGTTCCACAGGGAGGAGCCTTCTGCAACACTGGGACTGACCCGAGGGAAGAACACTGGAGGCTTTTGTGCAGTTTAGCATGAAGGGAATGATGCTGCAGCCTGGAAAGCTCTGGGGGGGGCTGCAGGAGAGCCTTCTGGACATCTGGGGCTGCAGGCTGGGCTTTCCTGGCTGAGGGCTATGTTGGAGCCAGGTAGAGTTACCAAAACTGCCTCTAGTCCGAATCAGGCAGAGCTTGGACTTGTATGTTGTCCCCACATGTGACTGCGGAGGATTCCTGGCCATGTCTTGGGTGGGAGTTTACCCTCCCTTTGGCCAGGAGCTCCAAATTCTCCTAATGAGAATGAGATTTGGCTTTTGATTAAGGAGACTTCTTATTTCTAATGGAAGATTATCTGGAAAGTTTCCAGTTGTCTCTGCCCTGATTGATTTGGGACTCTGGCTCCAGATTCAGCTGTGAATTCTTTTCAGCTGGAGTCCCCCTCGCAGGCAGGGGGGACCACATGTGGCACTAGCTGTGTCCACCTCTGGTGGCAAAGCCCACGGTGCCGCAAGTGGTGGGGAGGACGGTTTGTCTGTCTAGCCACCTTGTGTGAATAAATTTGTGCCTGAACTCAAGGTGAGTTTGAGAGGATAAGGAGGAACGGGAGCTCCATGGCTGTGGCTGGGAGATGCTCCATGGTCATGAGTCCAGGTTCCCCAAAGCTTGTGTGACCATGACTGTCACAGCTGAAAGCAAGAATGGTTCAAGAAGGACAGGGTGGTGGGGAAGGGAGTAGTACCTGCCTCCATGGGCTTCTTGCTATTGTGTGTGTTGGTCCTGACACTGTGACTTTGGGCGAAACATTACTTATTAAGAACCTTGCCTACATTTTAATTTGTATTAGTTGGACAAGGAGCAAGTGTGTTTTGGCAGCAGCTGGACCTTACCGAGGTCCAGGAGGTGGGTGTTCAAGCCAGCTGGGACCCAGCAGTGCCTCTCCAGAGATCAGGCAGCTGGAGGGGAGGAAAGCCAGGGCAGGAGAGGTCTGCACCCAGGAACTGAAGTGGGGAATAGAAGTTTTCATGGTTCTGTACGTTTCTCCTGGAGTGGCTCCGTCAAAGGCAAGAAGGTGGTTCAAAGGGAGATCTTAAAATACACAGAGGAGCTGGCTGGTGCCAGCAGCGGTGCCTGGGTGCTGCACAGGGTGTGCGTGTGGTAGGTCACGGGCAGCCGAAGCAGCCTGGTCTCAGCCAGGGCTGCGCAAGGCATCTTGTGTGAGTACAGCCAGCAAGGTCTGTCCTGTAATCCATCGTGTCACTTAAAGAACTTGCGCTATATGGAAGTTATGTTTTATGTGAGCCAGGGGCATCGCTGCTGTTACTCTTAGCTGAGTTTGAAGCGCTCTTGCTGTCCCCAGCTTTAGGTGTGGGCTTTGTTGTGCTGGATGGCCCGGGTGCATGGAGCTTGCTAAGCAAAGAGAAGATTGCAGAGGATACATGGAGCAGAGGAGAGTTGTTCTGGAGGAAAGGTGGGTTTCCATGGTGGGGGGATAGATAGTGAAGTAAGTAAATACATGCTATAAACATGCTCAAAGCATCTCTGCGTGAAGAACCCAGCACAGCCTTTTTGAGTAAATAGAAAGAGAGCTCGGGTTCAGTTCATATGTCTGTTTTCTTTTCTTTTCTTCTTCTGGTCAACTGTGGCTGTAGATAAGAGTTTTCTATTTGAAGTTCAGAACGGAAGGGAAATCCATTGTTAGAAGAGGAGACTTTCTTTTTGCTTGATATCTATCTCCAGCGACACAGCAGAGAAGGAAAAGATTTGCTATGATAAAGGTAGCTTTAAAAAAAAAAGGCGCATTGAGTGGTGCTTTTCTCTGTACTTCAAAGCGTGCGGTAATATGGAACAGTGTAAAAGGAGAGAGAAAAAAAAACAACCTAGCCCAGCCTCTGCACGGGGACTGTGAATGCAGAGCTGTAATAGAGCACCATCCTGGCCAGAAATCCAGCGCTCTGCCCCAGCCATTCGTCTGGGGCATGGTGTTGCTCGGTGTGTGCGGCACCTGCCAAGAGTCCGTGGGGATGGGCTGAAAGGGGGTTGCTCATTGCGGGGGGAGCAGAGGAAGCGTTTTGCAGGTGTGCCCTCCCACGGTAGGACTGAACCAAGGCAAGTCACTTTCTGGAAAGAAAATCAGGCAAGTCTGGAAGCAGTATGGGAAAAATGTGCCAATAAACATGTAATTATTAAAGTAACTCAGAGATTGCGTGGAATATTCAATACAGTGTGGCAGAGTGAAAAAGCTGAACAGCACAGCTCTGGTGAAGGCTGTGGCTGAGAAATGGCTAAACGTCTCCATCCGCACACCCCAGAGCCAGTGGGGCTGGCTTTCTGGGGTCCTGGGCTGTAGGATCAGCTTTCCTTGGGATGGGGGATCAGCTTTCCCTGGGGCTCAGTTGTTTCCGAACAAACGAGAGCAGAGGAGTGCCGGGGAGGGGGTGCCTGTGGCTGCCGCCCCCCTGCTTGGAGCAGGCACAGCTGATCTTTGTGAGCAGACAGGAGGGCTCCAGCTGCCATGATCACCAGCAGGACTTGGGTGGCCCAAATGCGGGTCCAGACGTGAATGGGAGCTCCCTGACACAGGACAAGGCAGGAGGCAGAGAGGCGTAGACTCGGGACCCGGGGCTTGTGACACCCCTGTCGCAGTACAGTCACGTCCGTGCAGGCTTCCCCTTTCCTCCAGCCCCGTGGATGCCCTCCAGCCAGATGGATGGCGTGGGGGCCCCAGCTCTGCTCTGCTACCGTCACGGTTTTAGTCTTCATCCCCATCCCAAGCTCAGCGCGTGGTCCTGGCTTCTGGGACAGCCCTTGCTGTGCCAGCCTGAGGGTGCTGCTGCTCTGGCAGCGTGTGTTAGGCTCGCCAAGCTGCTGGGGCAGCCCTGGAGCAGGCACCAGCTGAGACACCCCCCCGAACCCCCCCCATTCCCCTCCAAGAAGCTGGTGCATGTAAAGGAGAGAGCAAGCGTGTGCTGGAGACTTTGCCTCTGCAGGAGTCTGGGGAGGAGTGGGACGAGAAACCAACAAGCTCATTTTCAGCGCTGACCTGAGCAGAGGCTGGAAGTGAAAAGATTTCCAGCAAACCTAGGCTGGTCAGGGTTGCTAACGAGCCTTTCCTTTGAGCAATGTTTTACATTCTTTAAAGATCGCAGGGAGCTCTTGGGGAGAATCTGCTAAAGTAAATGGCAGAGTCAAGTGTGCCGGCTCCTTTCTTTCCCTTTTCTTTTCCCTTTTTTTTTCGTTTCCCCTTTCTTGGTTCTCTTTATTATGTGGAGTTGCTCTGGCTCTTTCTCTCACTTCTGTTTCTCCTTTTGTTCTCTCTTTGTCTATTTATCACACTGTGAAGGTTGAAAGAGATGTTATTAATCTGGGAGAATGAAGGCAGGATTAGTGGTATGAATCGGATTTTGAGAGCTGTAATGATAGAAAGACTCGCTCTGCTGGCGGGCTGCGTGAGTTTGATAAATGGGGAGCACTCCAAACTGACTCGCGCCTTCCTCCGCACTGCTCGCTTTGCCCGCTGGGGCGTGCCATGCTCTCAGATCTGCCAGCCATCCCACACCGCTCCTACCTGAACCAGAGCAAAAAGCCAAGGGTAAATCAGAGACAAATATCTCCCATTGCACTTAAAGAGATCATTTCTTTCAACATCTTTTTCAAACAGAGTCCTGTCAAGTTCTTGGACAGCCTCGTGCAGAGGTAGGATCCTTCCTTGGAGTGTGGCTCGGAGCCACGGCCATGCATTATTGTCTTGTGCCGGGGCTTTGGAGAGAGCAGTGGGGAGTTAGCGTGGCTGCCGCAGAGCTCCCATCCTGCAAGGCACAAAGAAGCAAGATCGTCTCTGTAGTGCTGCACCCTGCCGCGTTTGCCTCCTGAGGATTGCAGCGGGCTTCAAAGCCCCATGGGGCTGGGAGAAGGCAGGGGGTGTTTGGTCAAAAGTCACTTTGGGGTCTTTGCCCTGAAGTCTCCTGAATGAAGGGTCTTGCCCTTGTGTAAGATGAGTCAGGTCCCCTGTTACCAAGCTTCGGGACGGCAAAGCAGGCTCTGGGAACAGCCAGGAAGAGCAACAGCCCCCAGCTGTGAGGCAAAGCAGTTCTGTCTGGACCAGCATCTTTAGCGGGTAGGGTCCTTTCCTGGGATCACCCCACTGCATGCTCACCCACTTGAACCCTTCCTCACCTCCACCCTTGGGTGTATGGTGGTCCGTGTTGCACCGTACAGAGCCAGAAAAGCTAGGACAGACTCATAGGTGTAGGGTACGTTGCACTGTGAAGCTGGTTCATGAGCACAAAGCTCACTGCTCCCCTGTTGCGGTTGTGCCACCAGGCATTCATCCGTGGGGACTGTGCACTTGTTCTAGGGCCCTCGTGGTAATCCTTACCCCAGCCTACACTATGGCTTCAGCTGTGGATATTTTAGGCTCTCTGCTTGCTGTTGTGGCTAGCTTTGGGTCTTGTGGTCCAGCCTAGGAGCATGTGTTTGCTGAAGTGAGATGTGGTTGCGTGAAGGCCGTGTGCAACATGTTGGGAAGGTGCGGGTGCTTCAGTGCCCCTCGCCCCAGGGGCTGTGGGCATGGACTTGGCCCTACAGTCCATCCAAAGGAGCACCGAGTGTCTTGCGGGGGGCAAGACCACCTGCCACCGCAAGGTTTCCATCTCGCCCACGTCAGCGTGGGAGATTATTGCTCGCCACAGGAGGGGGAGCAGTGGTGTGCGGGAGGGACCCTGCTTCCAACGGGGAGTGAGACCACGGGGAGCCCAGAGTTGTAAATGTCCCTTTAACTACAAGGTAATGGACTCCCCCACGCTCGGGCTGAGCTCTGCTCCTGCCTTTGCGGGAATGGTAATGATTGTCAAGGTAGAGCTAATGAGACGTGCACATCTTTAAAGGATCGTGGCTTCTG
This sequence comes from Steatornis caripensis, assembly GCA_013398225.1. NCBI lineage: Eukaryota > Metazoa > Chordata > Aves > Caprimulgiformes > Steatornithidae > Steatornis > Steatornis caripensis. The sequence continues at coordinate 265,807 of VZSC01000677.1, forward strand.
AGACAAAATTAAAAGGAAAAAAAAAAAGGAAGGGATGGGGGAAGGAGAGAAAGTCCAGCTGCGCTGGCTTGGCCAGTGAGGCGTCCGTCTATCCGTCCTGCCTGCCCCTCGGCAAGATCACCCCTAAGTGACTGTCAGGGTCTCTTTGCTTGCTGCTGCAACTCCCGTTTGGCCCTGGGAGCCTCCTCGTATCCGTGAGGCCCCCACCACGGCCCCTCCGCAGGCTCTGGTTCCCCAGGCGAGGGAGCAGGGCACCGCTGGGCATGCAAGAGCGTGGCAGGCAGTGCCTTTGCCGGGCAGGCAGGAGGAGGGCAGGCAGTCCGGCCACGGTGTGGCACAGCTGTGGGGACAGCGGAGCTGGAAAGTGGAATAGGAGGAAGGCGTGCAAGGAGATGAAGGACATAGGGATGTCCTGTCCTGGGTCGGCTGAAGATGTGGGAATGATGTCAATGCTGGCTGGCTCATCCCTCTCTTCATCCCTTGCTCCCAGGTCTGGGATGCTGTACGTGGTACATAAAGGTGCTGTCTGGATGCCAGGGAGTTAATGATCCCCACAAAAAAGCAGGTGGGTCCCCTTTGGTGTTGCGAAATGCCCTGTGGGCACTCCTGGCAGCAGGAGAGGCTGTGCGGACCAGGCGGAGCCAGGATCTGGCCCTTTGGGAAGAGCTGGTGGGGGAGGGGGAGCTGGGACCTTGCCTGCGGTGCATGGTGTGACTGCCTGCACAGACATTTCCTCCTGTTCTCACTATTTCAACTTCACAGGTTGAATTGGTTCAGAGCAGCCAAACTAAATGAGGAGAGAAATGATCAGTCAAATATTTCTTAAACCCTGTCTTTAAGAGCTAAGTGCTTGGCTGGAACTTCAAGGCAGGTAATGAGGCTCTCCTCAGATCAGCTTGTGATGTGCAAACTGCCAGATTGACCAGGCTGCAACTGGAAGAAAGCTCTGTCACAGCCAGGGGCAGTGCAGCACGGGACTCCCCATGCCCCAGCACTCTGCGTCAGCCTGCTGCCACCTGCAGCTCCCTGCTGCCTGTGCCCGTCTTCGCCCTCATCCTGCAAGGAGTAAAATACAGCTGGGAGCTGGAGGGAGCAGCCTGCTTGCATAGAACTGGGTGACTCCTGTGTAGAGGGATGTGTATGTCAGTCAGTGCTTTGGAGTCCAGCAGCAGTTTGCTCCAGGCATGCAGGTGAGAGCTTGGGGTGGAGGCGATGACCCAGAGGACCCCTCTCCCTCCAAAGAATTCTCACTGATTTTCAGTTCTAAGCTGTCAGATTTGTTTTGCTGCAAAAATCTGAGTGACTTCAAGGCTTGCAGTGGCTCTGTGAGGTGGGGTGCTCTCTTAGCTTCGTCTCTACCTGGTGCAAGGGGAGAAGGAAAATAATGTCATTCTTCCAGCAGCCTGGTAAGGACGTGTTGGTAGGATGGTCCTTCCTTTTCAAGACACCGTCCTTCCCTCTGCAGTGGGGCACCAGCAGTGCTTGTCTGCAGCAGGACGGCACCTTTGTAAAGCACTTCCCAGAGCAGAGGGGTTGCTTTGCTGGAGGAAAAGTGGCAGCGCAGGAGCAGCAGAGGAGAAGGGAGCAATGCTGGGCGAGGCGGGATGTTCCAGGTGTCTCTTCCCAGCTCCAAAATACTCACTTCTCCTTTAGTATGGGACTGGGGAAGGATCTGGTCTTACCTGGCTGCTCTGCACAAAGCTGCCAGTGCCAAACTCCTGTGCCCTTGCTCCTTGTTGTGCCGTGCCATGCCTGCCTGGCAGCGCCTCGCTGTCCTGCTCTCCTCTGGGCCTCTCCCGGGCAGGAGCTGGGAACCCTCTGAGCTTTCTGCTTTGTATCCAGGTTTTTTAGGGCTTCTGTTGTTAATTATTGAGATGTAATAATGTGATTAGTGCACTATTAAAAAAATCGCTGATATGATTACCATGGATTTAATATCACATGATATATCATTACATTGTTACATGGTGACAGATGTAATTGAAATACACTTATTGGAGCCTGGGGTCGTGTTTCATTCAATCACAGCAGCACCTCTGGGGGGCAGAGCAGAAATGGCTTAAAAAAAAAAAAAAGACATCAGGAGAAGAAATTCTAATGAAAACAAAGAAACTTGCAGCCTGTTCAAGTCTGGGACAACTGCTACTTTGGCTTTTTCTCCATAGGAATTTAGAAAGGTATAAGTTGGGACCACTGCCTTGAGGATCAGTTGGTGGAGGTAGGTCAGGCAAGTTGAAATTGTCTGCTCAGGGAAGAGCCGGAGGACTTGTGTTACAGACTGTACCCAGAAGGCTTCCAGCCATCTTGCAGCACGTGAGCCTGGGCGCTGTTGACACTATACCACTGACTTGCCGGCTCCTCTTGGCTACTTTTTAAAAGGCGGGTGGACCTGAAGATGGTCCCGTTGTGCTCTGGGAAAGCCAGCCAGCTGCTCCCCACCTTCTGCCTAATTCTGCCTTTTTTCAAGTCAGGGATCGCTCAGCTGCCTGCTTGTGACTTGGGCTGTGCTGCAGAGGGCAAGGAGGCAGCGATGAGCTTGCCTGCAGGACTGCGACTCGAGTTGTTTCCTTCCATGCCAGTGGAAGGAACCACCTCTGCCATGTTATCCTTGGGAGGATCTGCACGTGGGCTCTGGGCAGCTGAGGTGAGGAGAGGAGCGGCTGTCGTGTACTCTCTGCAGAGGTAGCCAGCTAAACCAAATCCTGGGCTGGGACTGGTCTCTGCTCTCTCTGCCCATGGGGCTGGGGCAAGGCTTGGGCCAGAGAAACTTGCCTGCAGGAGGAGCATGAAGACCCTACCTGATGCTGGCACAAACCTACTGGTCCTTCTCAACATGGTGGTGAACAAGAAGCTGGTGGTCAACACTGAGATCTCCTTTTCCTACTCCCCTTCCAGGGAAAGCACTGTCACCCACCCTCCTAGTCCCCTCTAAGGCAAGTGATAGTTTGGGATGTTCCTCTGGGCAGGATGGGGCTGTGGCAAAACCTCAGAGATACAGCATGACATGCTTAACGTGCATTCATTGCTGTGATCATTACCAAGCGCTAAGTCTCCTTCTCCTGTAAAGGGGGACAGCAAGGGGATGTGGCCTCCCAGAGCTGTGGGCAGGACTCAAGCGTGCCCATCCACAACCCTTCTGCAGGTCCCCAGGGTTGTTTTATCCCTGCGAGATGGTGTGTAGGTGACTTTGAAACTGAAGGTGCTGTGTTTACTCTTAGCTTCATCCAAAACGAAGGAAGAAGGAGGAATTTGGGGATGGACTGAAGGCGACTTTTCCAACCAAGAGGGGAATGGCAGCGTGGTGAGCTTGAGACATCTAGATGTTTGCCTAATGATGCACCGGCATCTGGCCCTGCATCGCTAGCTTGGCATTCACACATTCGGTGCGGCATCACCCCCTGCTCCAATGCGTCTGTCCCAGGAGCTGGTTTACAAACCTTGCTGATGCTTGAGGGGCCATTTCTATTTCAGGCTTTCAATTCTGTGTCCTCCCTCCTAAGAGTGCTCCCATCCCTCTTTTTTGGACCCAGCATGCCCCCCTGGAAATTTTCAGCCTTGCCATTATAAGCCCTTGTTTTGCTGGGAGCTGTGGAAATTCTTTTCCAGCTGGTGTGGGAATGCTCTGGCTGGGAAGGCTCCGGCAAGCATTTTTCTTCCGAGGTTAAAACCATAATTTCAGTCTGACCTCTGAGTTTCGGAGCTTTTGTTGGTTTTCTCCACCCCCAGATGGTTTTTGTGTGTGATTTTAAAATAGCCTTCTTCTCTTGGTTGAAGCTAGCTGATGCGTCCGCTTCTCATTCGAGGATTGTTGTGTTTTATTAATGCTGTTATTATTCCATTACTGTCATTGTGCTCTTTTATAGCAAATAGCTTAATTTAGTTGAGATACACAGATGCTGAGAGTTAAAGTGAAATCTTCAGCACTTGGTATGCTGGGCACTGAACAGATATTCCCTAAGCACTTTGGTATAAACCTTTCACTTAAAAACAAATTGGCTGCTCGGGGAGTGCTGGGTGGCCGGAGTTTGGGAGAGGGGAGAAGGGGTGGGGGAGTACCTGTTTAGCACCCTGGGGAGGACCTCATAGTCAAATGTGACTATAGGTGCTTAGGAATAAAGCTCCCACTGAGGGTTTTGCCTCCAAGATGGGCTGTGACAGGGCCTCTTTCCCTACAGATGTTGCAGGATGGGGTCAATTACACCACCAGCATTGCTGGGTTGCTTTGGTTAGGGTTTTTTTAGGGGTGGGAGGGCGGAGTGAGCTGCATTTTCTGCAGCTGAAGCTGCATGGCTCCTGGGAGAGGTGGGGACTGGTCATGGAGTCACCCCGGAGCAGAAGATACAGTGCCATTGAAACCAAATTAATCTGGTTGAAGAAAAACGTGGCTGCTGAAAAGCTGGACTGTGCTGTAAGTAGTTCTTGTGGTAGACGAGAGGGGTTGAGGAATAGGTTGGTGACAAGATGACTTAGGGGCCAAGGGTCCTGTTATTAGAAATGACTTGGGTGCTTAAGCCTCCCGGGAAGCTGGTGCAATCGAGCCTCCAAAGTACGTTAACTACTTTTGAATTTTACCTCTAATGGTTGACAGATGTTCATCTGAAATGGATGCTTCTTGCTTGGTGCCTCTGGGCATTCATTAGTACTACGGATAACAATTATAAATTGTCTCCTGCACCTCTTTCCCTGCCTCCATCCCTTAAAAATTACAAAGGTAAAGCCAAAACCCTGTTAGCATCATGTTATTTGTGCACTTAACTTACTGCCTTGGCAAAACCTGCTGATCTTGGTGCTGTTGGTGCCAAAATTACTTCATGTGGGGCAGGGAAAGCCAAGAAGGGAGTAAAGGAGAATGGAGCAAGCAGATGCCATGCAAGTTGAGATGGCGCTGATGGTGGTGTCAGCTCAGGTGAAGTTGTGCCTTCCACCTTTCCCATGCGCAGCTCTAGGACACCCCAGGCTTCCTGGGGAGGGCTCTCCCCCTCTCTTGAGCCCCTCGGGGGCAGCCTCTTTGGGGTGCAGCTGGCAAAGACTTGTTGCCGCTGCTTTTCCCATGGCGAGCGAGGGGAGCAGCTCCCAGTGGTGCAGGGGTGGGTCGGGGAAGAGGAATGCACTGGCCCACACTGCCCATCCCCGGTGTGCGCTCATAGTAGCTTGGGGGTCCGTGGGAAGTTGTGATCATTTTATCTCCATGCTTTGAGGCAGCTTTGTGGCTTTATCTGGCTTTCAAGGCGACCGGGGTAGCTAACAACATGCACAGAGCATCCTCTGTGGAGGAGGCCTAGCGCTCGGTTTTGCTAGAGGTCTGCTTTACCACTTATGAGAAACGAGTTAACCTCCCTTTGATCTCGGTTCACGGCTAACCCTTTAACAAAGTCCGGGATGTGCGAGGAAATCAATACTCAAGGCATTGAATTTAACACCAGCCATCAACTCAAGCGTAACACACACAGTGACTGACTCCGATTACAAGGAGCGGGCTGGTTTGAAGCTCGTTTGCCAGCTCTCTGGGGTGGTGCAGGGCGGCAGCGAGGAGGGCAGGCGTGCTCACACGGCTTGCTGTCACTCGAGGGGGAGTGAGAGGGACCTGGCGCACTCTGCCATGTCCTCCCAATTGGCTCTGCCTCCTGGTGCCCCTTGTCACTCTCCTTACGCTTCTGATTTGCAACCCCAGCCACTGTTCCCCAGCACAGGAGCAGAGAGCTTGGATGCTGTACGCAGTTGCTGAACGCCAGTTTGTGTACACACATAATTGCTCTTTGCTGGTGAGGAGCTGTGGCAGGACTTGAGGCAGGGCAGGTTCTGCTGAGCTGGACAAAAAAGGTACTGCAAGTTAAAAATCTGAAAAATGAAATGCTGCAGGCGGGAAAGGTTGAGTGTCTGATCAAGGAGGCAGCCGTGTCGTTTCCCTATCTCCAGTCCTCCCCGCAGAGTTCTAATTAGATCAGTGGAGAGCTAATTGGGACACCTTGTTCCATACCAGCCGCTTGCTCTTTGCTGGCACGTTGGCAGGAGGCGGCGGGCAGGCTGCCTGGCATGGCTCTGTCACTGGGAAAGCCAAGCAGTCCACAGCCAAGCCCGTGAACCTCCTCATCACATCTCAGCCCTCCAGCCCTCTGCTGCAGAGCAGCTCCCCGCCGGGGTGGGGCTTTTCTTCTCACTTACGCTTCTTGTTTCCATCGGCTGTATCCAGAGCTGAGACAGTGCACATGGGTTAAGGACGGGTTCATGGGGCGGCTGAAGGATGCTGAGAGAAGAGGGGTGAGCATTACGTGACCCCACAGCGCTGTCCTTGTGCTGGGACTGTGTGGGGGCCATCCCTCTGCTACTCACGCTCAGTAATAACTCTGTTGGACATGTGCTCCTGAGACCTGCTCCTCAGGTATCAGATCATGAGTAGACAGCAACTAGGCAAATCCTAATAGCATTTCCCAGGAACACTGGCAGGGAAGGGCCAGCCAAGCCACTGAATCCGGCCCTCGGCAGCAGTGAGGCAATGGTGCCTCCTTCTACAGGGCCCAGGGCCCAAGGACATCCATGTGGCTGGGTGTCACAGCCCTCCCCAGCACCTTACTGCAGGCAGAACTGCAGGCACAGCTAAAAGCCATAACCAGAGAGTGTCCCAGCTTGCCTGGTGAGGACACCCTGGCTGGCTGGCTGCGGGAGAGGGTGGTCGCTGCCTGTGTCCTTGCGGGAGCCCAGCCTGGCTGGTGCACAGCACCAAAGAGCCATGGAGTGCCTTTTACCCCCCTGGGAGATGTGAGTTGAGGCTTTGGGGGCCCAAAGCCCTTAATTTTGTATCATTTATGTCATGATCTCCCCTGTGACCTTGTCAACACCACGACACAGTGCTGGTCCCCTCTTCCCAGTCCAGGTAGCCAGTCCTGCCCCACACTCCTGCTTGGCCATAGCTGCTGCAACTCCTCCCCCCATGCCTTCTTTAATAACCTCTTCTCAGGACCTCGCCTCGTGCTCCTCTCAAATCCCATTATTCTCTGCTTTCCTGACCTGTCTCCAAATCGATTCTCCTGTGGCATGGTGCCTGGTCCCTCGGACTACTGCCTTCTGTTTGCTCATCCATTGAAATCAAGGACCCTCAGTTTTGCCGCCTGCTGCCCCGGTAGGCTGTGCTGGCTGGGCCTCCTGCATTGCCTGCTTGCCTGGTGTTTGCATCCATCAGAGCTCTTAGAGGCACCTCTGCATTAACCTCCTCAGTCTTAACCCTGACCTGAGTCAACAGTCATGAGGAAGAGCTGCTGCTTAGATGATCCAGTGTAAACTCTACCTTTGATTAGACAGGTATCATCTCCAGGCACCGACGCGGCAGCGCCTTGTTAACTTTCCTTGGTGTTCCCTCACTGCAGCCATGAGAGCCTTCGATGCGGGCAAGAGACACGGCTGCTGCCCTCGTAATCTTTATTGATCTTTTCCCTGATGCCTTGTGCATTGTATTCTCTTGCCTTTCTCGTGCTCTTCCAGCTGCCTCTCCTCTGAGCAGCTTTGCATGTTATGGGAGTGCTGAGAAACTCTGTTTTATTTGATTCTTGCAGAACAGTAACACTCAGAGTCCCTCATAGCTATGTTGGGTTGGTGCTGTGCCAAGTATGAAAGATTGGGTTTTGCTCCTCAGAGTCTTCTGTCTGGGAGGAGGAGGTAAGAGAGAGCAGGGCATGTGTTTCCATGCCCCTCTGCTCTGTCCTATATGGGCCAGTTTCTCTGCATCGTGCCAGAGCTGAGTTTTGGAGAAGGTCTTGGATCTGTCCCGGGAAGGTATGGTGGACATGAGAGCGGGGAAGGAGTTGTAGGATGTGAGCAGAGGGAGAGATGTATGTGATAAGACATGCAGGCAAAGTGATTAGAAGTGGTGAGAATGTCCTGCAGGATCACCCTCTGATTTCATCCCGCACGGCCGAGGTTTCAAGAACAGAGTATGAACCTGAGATGTGAACCTGCTGGTCACCCAGCATCCGTCCCTCATTGCCAGCCTGCGAGCACCTAACCTTGAAAATGCCATGTAGCAAAAACGGGAGGGTTGAGTTGCCTTGTCTCGCACCTGCGATGTGAACGGACACGCGGTTGTACGACAGCCTGTCCGTGGGTCTCTGCCCTCGGCAGCCCCATCCTGGAATGTTTGGGCACAGCAGCCGAGCCATCACCAGACGTGTCCGTTCCGAAAATGTCCAGAGTGCTGTGTGCTGAGGCATGCCATGTGTGGTGCAAAGGAGCAGTGTGTCTGCTCTGGACAAATGGCTTTGTTTTCCACTGGAAAAACTGGAGTCAAAATGTCATGTCAGTGTTTCGCAGGGGAATAGATTGCTCCTTTCCAGAGAGCGGCATTTCTGTCACTGGGTTTTACTTCGTGGTTCCCAAGCAGAACTGTTCCCACACAGTGAAACAAGACAATAGTTTGGCTTTTCCATCCTGGTTTAGGATGAAAGGCAATGTCAGAGCATCGGTGTTTCGGTGGGCTTTCCCAGCCCCTTACAGCAAGAGCTCGTTCTGTGCCAGGAGGCGAGGATGGGGCCCGGGGATGTGCTGCTTCTGCTTCCAGCACGTTTGATCTGGCCCGGCTCTTTCAAGGTGTGTGGAAATGAGCTACAATCTCATCATTCCCGTGGAGGCTTCTCGGAGGAGATAGCATAAGGGTCACAGCGCCTCTAGAAATCTCCCTTCAGGCGATGTGCCGTAGCATTTCACAGCAGACAGACAGAATAACCTCTAGGGCATGGTAAGAGGCAGTGTTTTGAACTCCGAGCAGCTCCGGAGCTCATTTCTCTGACGCATCATCTGTGTCCCTGCCGCTTTCTGCATCCCCCTGAAGTACCTTTGTCCTAATCCATCGCTTCCTTAGCTGGAAATTAAAAAAAAAAAAAATCTGGGAAGTTGGTGCTTTGTGTGCCGGCCACACAGACACCAGCCTCCCTCGTGGGAAGGCACCAAGACCCTCTGCTGAGGCCGGTTTTGCCTTAATTTGAGCCACTCTCAGCCTGCGTGGAGGTGGGGGGCTGCCCCACCAAGCCAGCCCCCGACAGCAGCGTGGCTCCCCTGCCCTCTCTCACTTTCCCTGCATCGCAGGCTCCCCAGAGATGTGCGGTACTTGGGTCCTGAGCTATGTTTTTTCCCCCAGATTTAGCCAATGTGGCCACAGGGAGATGAGCGGGCTGGAGCCGGCCGAGCTGNATCCGGCCCTCGGCAGCAGTGAGGCAATGGTGCCTCCTTCTACAGGGCCCAGGGCCCAAGGACATCCATGTGGCTGGGTGTCACAGCCCTCCCCAGCACCTTACTGCAGGCAGAACTGCAGGCACAGCTAAAAGCCATAACCAGAGAGTGTCCCAGCTTGCCTGGTGAGGACACCCTGGCTGGCTGGCTGGCTGCGGGAGAGGGTGGTCGCTGCCTGTGTCCTTGCGGGAGCCCAGCCTGGCTGGTGCACAGCACCAAAGAGCCATGGAGTGCCTTTTACCCCCCTGGGAGATGTGAGTTGAGGCTTTGGGGGCCCAAAGCCCTTAATTTTGTATCATTTATGTCATGATCTCCCCTGTGACCTTGTCAACACCACGACACAGTGCTGGTCCCCTCTTCCCAGTCCAGGTAGCCAGTCCTGCCCCACACTCCTGCTTGGCCATAGCTGCTGCAACTCCTCCCCCCATGCCTTCTTTAATAACCTCTTCTCAGGACCTCGCCTCGTGCTCCTCTCAAATCCCATTATTCTCTGCTTTCCTGACCTGTCTCCAAATCGATTCTCCTGTGGCATGGTGCCTGGTCCCTCGGACTACTGCCTTCTGTTTGCTCATCCATTGAAATCAAGGACCCTCAGTTTTGCCGCCTGCTGCCCCGGTAGGCTGTGCTGGCTGGGCCTCCTGCATTGCCTGCTTGCCTGGTGTTTGCATCCATCAGAGCTCTTAGAGGCACCTCTGCATTAACCTCCTCAGTCTTAACCCTGACCTGAGTCAACAGTCATGAGGAAGAGCTGCTGCTTAGATGATCCAGTGTAAACTCTACCTTTGATTAGACAGGTATCATCTCCAGGCACCGACGCGGCAGCGCCTTGTTAACTTTCCTTGGTGTTCCCTCACTGCAGCCATGAGAGCCTTCGATGCGGGCAAGAGACACGGCTGCTGCCCTCGTAATCTTTATTGATCTTTTCCCTGATGCCTTGTGCATTGTATTCTCTTGCCTTTCTCGTGCTCTTCCAGCTGCCTCTCCTCTGAGCAGCTTTGCATGTTATGGGAGTGCTGAGAAACTCTGTTTTATTTGATTCTTGCAGAACAGTAACACTCAGAGTCCCTCATAGCTATGTTGGGTTGGTGCTGTGCCAAGTATGAAAGATTGGGTTTTGCTCCTCAGAGTCTTCTGTCTGGGAGGAGGAGGTAAGAGAGAGCAGGGCATGTGTTTCCATGCCCCTCTGCTCTGTCCTATATGGGCCAGTTTCTCTGCATCGTGCCAGAGCTGAGTTTTGGAGAAGGTCTTGGATCTGTCCCGGGAAGGTATGGTGGACATGAGAGCGGGGAAGGAGTTGTAGGATGTGAGCAGAGGGAGAGATGTATGTGATAAGACATGCAGGCAAAGTGATTAGAAGTGGTGAGAATGTCCTGCAGGATCACCCTCTGATTTCATCCCGCACGGCCGAGGTTTCAAGAACAGAGTATGAACCTGAGATGTGAACCTGCTGGTCACCCAGCATCCGTCCCTCATTGCCAGCCTGCGAGCACCTAACCTTGAAAATGCCATGTAGCAAAAACGGGAGGGTTGAGTTGCCTTGTCTCGCACCTGCGATGTGAACGGACACGCGGTTGTACGACACCCACCCTTCATTTTTCTTTTGGTAGCCTGTCCGTGGGTCTCTGCCCTCGGCAGCCCCATCCTGGAATGTTTGGGCACAGCAGCCGAGCCATCACCAGATGTGTCCGTTCCGAAAATGTCCAGAGTGCTGTGTGCTGAGGCATGCCATGTGTGGTGCAAAGGAGCAGTGTGTCTGCTCTGGACAAATGGCTTTGTTTTCCACTGGAAAAACTGGAGTCAAAATGTCACGTCAGTGTTTCGCAGGGGAATAGATTGCTCCTTTCCAGAGAGCGGCATTTCTGTCACTGGGTTTTACTTCGTGGTTCCCAAGCAGAACTGTTCCCACACAGTGAAACAAGACAATAGTTTGGCTTTTCCATCCTGGTTTAGGATGAAAGGCAATGTCAGAGCATCGGTGTTTCGGTGGGCTTTCCCAGCCCCTTACAGCAAGAGCTCGTTCTGTGCCAGGAGGCGAGGATGGGGCCCGGGGATGTGCTGCTTCTGCTTCCAGCACGTTTGATCTGGCCCGGCTCTTTCAAGGTGTGTGGAAATGAGCTACAATCTCATCATTCCCGTGGAGGCTTCTCGGAGGAGATAGCATAAGGGTCACAGCGCCTCTAGAAATCTCCCTTCAGGCGATGTGCCGTAGCATTTCACAGCAGACAGACAGAATAACCTCTAGGGCATGGTAAGAGGCAGTGTTTTGAACTCCGAGCAGCTCCGGAGCTCATTTCTCTGACGCATCATCTGTGTCCCTGCNAATTTGAGCCACTCTCAGCCTGTGTGGAGGTGGGGGGCTGCCCCACCAAGCCAGCCCCCGACAGCAGCGTGGCTCCCCTGCCCTCTCTCACTTTCCCTGCATCGCAGGCTCCCCAGAGATGTGCGGTACTTGGGTCCTGAGCTATGTTTTTTCCCCCAGATTTAGCCAATGTGGCCACAGGGAGATGAGCGGGCTGGAGCCGGCCGAGCTGGGGCACGTGCAGGCTGGCACGGGCTGCCCTTTCAAACCAGAGGCTCCCCTGGCAGCTCCGCACCGCGTGTTCCCGGCTGCGCAGCACTGGGAGGGAAGCGCTGGCTCTTCCTCCTCCCCTCTGGAGTAAATAATGGTACTTTTTATTTAGCTATTATTTCCCAGTGGCAGATATCTCCTAGGCTGTCTGTTTAACTATCTTTATCTCGCCCTCCTTCTCTGTTTGATATAGTTATAGATAAACAGATAGCTACCTTAGTAAATAACATGTTTTTAAGAGACCAGTGGTATGGTTAACATAGTGCAGCAGCTGTTGATTTGTCTTTCACTGTTGTTTTTTTTTTTCTTAAGGAAATGCTTTAAATAAGGGATACTTCATCTATTAAAAAAAAATACACTTGTAGCAGCTGCTAAGCCCATCCATAAGCCTGCTTTACGTTGTATTTGTGATGGGACTGACAGTGCATGGAGGAGCCTGATTATACACAATTCCATTTTAGCAAGCCCTGCGATGTAATTTCACAGGGCGATCAGTGTTTGAATGTAATAGCAGCCTGTGCTAAGGTGTCAGAATATTAAAGGCGCTAATGGAAAAGCTCCCTGGTACACAAGGGGGACAGCATTACAGGAGACGTCGCAGATGGCTGGGCACTAAACTAATGGGGCAGGATCCAAGAAGGGAAAAAAAACCTAGAGAAGGGAGAGCTCACGGGAGCGCGGGCACCTGCTTCCCTCTCACACGGAAATTAAACAGCGAGCGAGGGAGAGGTGAGCGTGTGCGTGTGTAAAAATAGAAATGGAGGGGGGGAAATACCCACTTTGGAAGGGCTTGAAGGTTTTGACAGTGAGCCTGATGCCGGCTTTGCTTGGGAAAGGCATGGGATTACGTTAAAGGAGTGTGTGTTTTGGGGGACTGTGAGGCACGTCTGAGCATCGCAGCCATCGTTCGTGGCCCTAGAAAGAGAAGAAGGGGGTGATCAGTGGGTACAGTTACCCACCTTCGTGTAATATGGCAAAACTGCAGCTCTCTGTGGTGCTTGTTAATCTCCAGCTAAATGCAAGGAGGGTGAGACACGTCCACCGTGCTGCTGCCCCGACGACTCAGCTCTGCAGCATGGTGTGTCTGCTGGGGCTCCGTCATGTGATTTTCTGTCCTCATGTATGTGGGCACTGATGGTGGGTCTGATTTCAGGGCGGTGGCATCATTTGCCTATTTTCCAGCACTGTTCGAGGCATCTTTTCCTTCCCCTTGAACCCGCGGTTTCCCCAGGAGCAGCCAGAATCGGACCAGTCTGATTTGTGTCTATGAGGAGACACCACCATGGCTGCAGTACATCATCCCTGAAGTGCGTTTGCGGGTGTTCCTTGGTGTCATACCCAGCTTCCCCGCTCTGCCGGCCACAGTGCAGCGGTGGGGAAAGGCTTAGCGCCGCTTTCCTGCTTCAATTGGCTCCGCAGGGGCGGGGACGGTCGCCAGGGGATAGCACTGCAAGACGTGAGCTCACCCTTGCCGGGGCTGGAGGGGTAAATCGGCTGCGTGTAGGTACTCCCTGGTAGATGTCAGCCCTGTCGTTGTATGTTGCTGCCTTTCAGGCACTGATCGGGAGCTGCTTCTCTACCCCAGCACTGGGAGCTGATTGCGTAAGCCAGCCTGGGTCTGGTTCGCCTTGTGGTGCAGCCAGAANTGGAAGGGCTTGAAGGTTTTGACAGTGAGCCTGATGCCGGCTTTGCTTGGGAAAGGCATGGGATTACGTTAAAGGAGTGTGTGTTTTGGGGGACTGTGAGGCACGTCTGAGCATCGCAGCCATCGTTCGTGGCCCTAGAAAGAGAAGAAGGGGGTGATCAGTGGGTACGGTTACCCACCTTCGTGTAATATGGCAAAACTGCAGCTCTCTGTGGTGCTTGTTAATCTCCAGCTAAATGCAAGGAGGGTGAGACACGTCCACCTTGCTGCTGCCCCGACGACTCAGCTCTGCAGCATGGTGTGTCTGCTGGGGCTCCGTCATGTGATTTTCTGTCCTCATGTATGTGGGCACTGATGGTGGGTCTGATTTCAGGGCGGTGGCATCATTTGCCTATTTTCCAGCACTGTTCGAGGCATCTTTTCCTTCCCCTTGAACTCGCGGTTTCCCCAGGAGCAGCCAGAATCGGACCAGTCTGATTTGTGTCTATGAGGAGACACCACCATGGCTGCGGTACATCATCCCTGAAGTGCGTTTGCGGGTGTTCCTTGGTGTCATACCCAGCTTCCCCGCTCTGCCGGCCACAGTGCAGCGGTGGGGAAAGGCTTAGCGCCGCTTTCCTGCTTCAATTGGCTCCGCAGGGGCGGGGACGGTCGCCAGGGGATAGCACTGCAAGACGTGAGCTCGCCCTTGCCGGGGCTGGAGGGGTAAATCGGCTGCGTGTAGGTACTCCCTGGTAGATGTCAGCCCTGTCGTTGTATGTTGCTGCCTTTCAGGCACTGATCGGGAGCTGCTTCTCTACCCCAGCACTGGGAGCTGATTGCGTAAGCCAGCCTGGGTCTGGTTCGCCTTGTGGTGCAGCCAGAAACACCAGGACACCATGAGAAGGCAGCCCTGTTCCAACAGACTTGACCCTCAGCTCAAGGGCAGGGCCACTTGGCCTGGACCGGGAGAGGATCTGGGCATGTGTCCTCCAGTCCCTTGTTTCCACAGCAGCCTCTGGGTTCATGCTGTGATGCTCTGCTTGGCCGCCTGACCCCAAGCCCAGATCCCCTGGTGCTGCCAGCAGCCCCCATCCTTGAGCTGCTTTCTTGACGGTTTACGGCTCTGCCTGTCCCCTCTTGTGGGCCAGTACTGGCTTCTGCACACCCCAGCTCTATTTCCCAGCCCTCCAGGGAGCCGGATCTGTAGCTTTGTTTTGCTTGTCACAAAACCCAGGACTTGGACCCAGGTCTCCACAGCATTAACCTAGTGTGTCGCCAGCCGCAGAGCACACAGCAGTCGAGAACATTTTATCCAGGATAATCCCTAGCCTGGGAGCAAGGCAGAGACTGTTCTTGTTCAAACACAGGGAAATGTGAAGCCTAAACCGCTTGGCCCTTTGACACTCCAGAGTCAGGCACACCGGCGTGTTTCTATTGCAGCCTAAGATAGGGCATGTGCTAATCCTGCTCGGTGGCAGGGCCACCTCCCCGTTGCCCAGTGGGACCACAGCATCCAAACGCACCCTGGAGAGGGGCTGTTGGTGGCTGCAAGGTCCATTTTGCCCCTCCTGAAGTTAAGAGGAGTTTTGACAGTGAATTTGCATGGCTGTGGCTGAGTTGAGGTACTGCCAGGATATGGGCAGGCTGAGGCTGCTCAGGCGTGTGTCTGGGTGGGAAGAAGGGCCAGGCATGAGATCATTGCGTGCCTCAGTTTCCCTTTTGCAGTGCTGCAATGGACAGAGATTTAATGGCATGTGCTGCTTATTTTAACAGGGAGAAAGCACATACGGTTATGCTGCACCCTCCACATCTTATTTGACACCTTGCTGCCTTTGCTTAAGCTTGACCTGTCCTCCTCCCAGGGACTGGGGGCACCTCGCCTCTGTAAAGCACTTGCCAAAGGTGGGCAGAGCCAGGCAGCTCGTGTGTGCCCAGCACTCACCTTTCCAAAAATAGACCATTCATCTTTTTGTTTGTTTGATTTACTGCCTGACGTGAGGCATAAAGATGTGGCTGTTTTAAAAAGCAGCTTTGCAACTGGACTGAAGTGGACACCAGCTGGGCTTGCTGAAGGTTGCCCGGCAAGGCCAGGTGGGGCTGGCAAGGTGGCTTGTGTGCCGAGGGCTTCCTGCTCATCCAGGACGTGGGGGAAGGTGGCTGTGTGGCACTGTTCTCTGAAACATCTTCGAGTAGCATTGTGCGAAGAGGGCACAGCACCAGACAGGGTCCCAGCACCCTTTTGGCAACATGGGAGGATTGTGTCTGGATCTCATCCTCCCGCTGCAGGCTGCTGGCAATGGCAGGAATTTCCAAGGGCAGCACCTGCTTCCATCTAAGTGCGGCCAGATCCATTGGTGGTGGCCCCACGTTTGGTGTGTCGCCCCTTTCCTTTTCCCCCCAGCACTTGGAGGGGTTTGTGCTCCGGAGGGGGACGTTCCCCTGGAAAGGGCACTGCTCGCATCTTCTCCTGCGTCCTCCCATGTCCAAAACCCAGCCAAACCACCTCCTGCTTGGTGGCACTGCAGGTTTTATTTGGCAGACAAGCGCCCTCTGCTCTCATCACCCCCACTCCTTAATTATTAGCACAGATGTTTAATCCGAGGCTTCGGTGGGTGCCATGTCGGGCAGAAGGGGTTTTTTGTGCACTCGGTGCCACTCACGAGTGTTCGGGGAGCTCAGTGCACTGAGAAAAAGTAATTAAATGTGAATGGTGTTAATGCTGTACCTGGTCAGTCTGGAGGCCCCTGTTGCCGCTGCGTTTGTAAAAATTAAATGCCTCTTATTAGCGTCACAGCAGAGATCTGTAACACACGTGGACAGAAAGGCAGGGATGGATGGAGTTGGTGTCAGGGCAGCAATTGCTTATCATGCCTTATCTGGGAATATGAAACTGTATTGCATGACATCCAGAGGCAAGCTGAATAGATATGCCAATTCATCTCGAGCCCGGGCTTTGACAAGCTAGACTGCCCTTGTTGAAAGGCATCAGTCAAACAAGAGCTGCTGGCTGCTTTTCCCTTTCTTATACTTTCTCTCGCTCCCGCGCTCCCTCTCCCTCTCTCGCCGCCTCCCCTCCCTCCGCCTTTTTTTTCCCTAAGCTTTTTTCCACACAAAATTGAAAAGCTTTGGAAATAATAATAATAAAAGCCCCCCAAACTAATACCATTTTAAGTACACCCACCCCCCTCCCCAAACGGGATTGATAAGGAACCCCAGTGTATGAAGGCATGTTTAGATAACATTGAGAATATTATAGCGAGTGAGAGAAAGTAGGGGGAAAAGCTTCCTGCCGCGTCTAAGCCGGGAAAGGCGACGGCACCCTGGCTAATACGAGTGTTTAATATTTGATGTGTTGGGATAAAGCAGGATCACCTTCGAATTGAATTGAGTGTCAGAATGAGAATCTATTACTGAAATTCTTGTGTGATTTGACAGCAAAGCAGACGATGTTATTCTTCACTAGTTACCGCAATCTTCTCCCCTACATCACTTAAATATTTTTTTCTTTGCTTGAGTAAACACACATTATCCTTTTTTTTCACCCCCCCCTTTCCTTTTTTCTCTCTCCCTCTTTTACGCTTATTTTTTTATTTTTTTTCTTAAATCAAACCTGCCTTTCGCAGGGCTGATGGAGTAGATTGTTATTTCTTTATTTGTCCTATTAAATGGAATTCCTGATCGTTTAATCCTGCTTTTGTAAGTGATTTAAAAATACTTGAAAAGCTGTGAATGCGGCAGCACTTCTGACTAAACTGCTTAAAAGGGATACGTTGCACCTGGGTTTAGCTCCTGCCTCCCGACAGCCAGCGAGGGCAGCGGGCTCCAGCGCTGCCAGGGCTGAGCCATCCCGGGCTCCATGCCTCCGCCCGTCCGGACAAGCTTTCCTCCATGCCTTCTCTGCCACAGACTTGCTCTGCCGTTGTCAGCCGGGGCTTGGCAAGCTGGTTATTCCATTACCTGCCTCTTCTCTAATTGCATTCGGCCCTGATCCAGCAGCCTTGCTACTAAATGATTTGGTGATGGGGTCAAACTCTTAATTGTCATTAGATTTGCCTTGTGTCGTGCCAGAAAGTCTGCGTGGCAAGAAATCCCAGCAAGAAATGTCCACATCCCGTTCTTGAAGTGGGCTTCAGGTGGCATGCAATTAAAATGGGATGTAGAGGAGTCCTGGAGTCCCTGGTGTCCTGGGTGCCATGTGGGGTTGGCCTCAAAGACACCCCCAGCCCCAAAACCTTACAGTTACTAGGTGGCACTGAAAACATTTTAAGCTGTGTTCAAAAGCCCCCTCAGTTGCAGGCATGACCTCTTTTTTTTCTTCCCACGATACAGAGTAATATAAAACCTTGACACCTCATCATGGCAGCAGCAGGATGAGGGGAGTTAGAGGGAAATGCTTATTTTGGGCGGACGCGGTGCACAGCTGACATGACAAGAGGAGGAAGATGCTTTTACTGTCGCGAAGTCATTTTCTCCATTGCAAAAGTGTCAGGGGGGTCGACTCCGATCGGCAGGCTGCTGTGCCCAGCCTGATCCTGGGGGAGCACAGCCAGTGCCTGCGGCTTTCCAAAGCCCAGGCCAGCTGGGGAGATTGGACACTCTCTATCTGTTGTAAAACATGTTTTTCTCAGGCATCTTTTTGAAATTCTTAATGGCAACTTTCAGCAAAAAACATGGGTTTTTTAGAATTCCTTAGGACCAATCGTTCAGCATGTTCTCAAACCACTGAGCCCCTTTGCTCCTGGGAGGACTTTTTCCAAAAGGAAATATTTTCTCCCTGCCTGGAAGTGTCCATATTAATATTAAAATTACAATTAGTGGGTGAAACATTTAAAACCTCTTGATGGGACATGAAAAACAACAGGGTTACCAGGCTGGGCAGGGCAGGAGGAAGCTCTGTGCCGATCCCAGCAGTTCTTGCTGCCGTGTTTTCTGGACGCACTCGTGCTGTTCCAAAGCACGGAACCCTCTTCCCTGCTGCCCTTCAGCTAAAGCACCCAGGGCAGCACAACGCCAGCGGCTTTGGTGGAGGGCAGAGGGGCTGGGGGCTGGCCAAGCCGGTCGCAGCATCAGCACATGTGGAAAGGACGCAGCTGGCTTTGTCGGCATCGGCGCCTTGCCCTAGCAGAGCTCCGGCAGCTCCGTGAGAACCAGCCCTGTCCATCCCTGCACGTGCAGGGAGGATTTGTGGGGCTTCCCGTGTAAGTGAGCATCCTGACCTCTGCGCAGGTGCCCTGTTTGCATGATGGAGGGCGTTAAATCTTGCCTTAATGTGACTGCCGAACACCAGTTTTTGTGAAGTGTGCCGGGCACTTCCCCATGAATAAATGATGGAGCATTATTCAGTCCACTTAGATCAATACATCAGCTTGACAAGTTCCAGTTCTGGGAATTTTCTGACCCCTTGGAACATCTTCTCTGCAGCTGTGCTGCTTATAAACCTTGATGTGTAGCCCAAACAAGCTCCAGGGAGCAGGGCATCAGAACCTCACTATGTTAGCACGGCTGCCGTGCTGACCCCGTGGCAAACTCTGTGGCAAACTCTGTGCCAAACAGGGCAACGTTTTTACAAGAACTGGACAAATCCTACCTGTGTTCTTCCCCCTGCAAGCAGTGCCGTGGTGCTGCCCAGCATCGCTGATGTGCCCTCCATGTGCTCCTGCCCCAGCACAGAGGACCATCTTTGACCTTTAGCAGTACCAGAAGTGGTCCACGAAGCTCTTGCATCACACTCTTTGTAAGATGAGGCAGATGCATCATGGCCACCGGGAAGTTTTGTGACCCAGTGCAACAGGAGAATGGCTTCAGGCCCTTTTAACTTTATTATAAAGCCAACCCCAGATGCTGTGATTCTGCACATGCAGCATCTCCCTGCCCCAGGCTGCTGTACCCCATGTCTTATCCCCTAGTAGCTTCCCACCTGTGTTTTTTGGACTTTTCTGCAGGTTATGTGAGGTATGGGCTACCTAAGGACCTACCTCTCCATCCCGGCACTTTTAACAGGGTGTGGGTTATCCATGGTGCTGGCTCTGTGCATGGAAATACAGTATGTTCCTAGTCTCCTGCTGATGTTAGCTCACATTTATCACAGGAGTATCTGCTTACCTTTGATTCGAGATCCCTACATCAGGGACCCAAGGCAGTATTTGTGAACTGCTGCATATACCTATGGGATTGTATAAGTAAATAAATATAATTAATAATCATCTGACTTCAGAGCAGCATTGGCAGGGAGGTAAATACAGCCTTCATAGAATTACAAACAAAATCAGGAAAACAAGGAGACCTTTATAGAGCTGGTATGAATAGAAATAATTGTGTTCAAGCTGCTTGAAAATTATTCTGCGAACATTGTTTGGGTGGTTTTTAGCAGATCAGAGGCATTCCGTTTGTCTCTAAATCAGAATTTTGACCAAAACCATTTAAACCCAGCTTTTTCAAAACATGCTTGCATTTTTTATCAATTAAAATGCAGATGAAAATAAAATGCCATGAGGTCCTGGCCCTGCTTCAGTGTCTGACCTAGAAGGGAGCAACCTAGTCCCTGCAACACCACAACTGGACAAAAGGGAGGGACAAATTAGTGTGATTTCCTGGCAAAAAGGCTTTCACGGCATTTTTTTAAATCCTTCAGCTTGCGAGTGAACCAGGCGCTTCTTGCACTTTCTCACAGTTTGCCATAGGGATAAGTGCTGAAGGGGCAGGGGTCTGCGCCACTGCCGGTGGCTGTGCAGGGCTGGAGTGGCGGCAGAACCAGCGGGAGAGTGGCTGTGAACGGCACCAGTTTCCCCAGCGGCTGCGGTGAGCCAGTGGTGAGTCGGCGGCCACAGCCAGGCCGGCGGGCTGGGGAGCCCTGCATCGGGGAGCCTCCGGCACTTTCTGCCTCACGTTAACAGTCAGAAGAAGAACTTTCCTGTTTAAAGATTAAACGTTGTCTTTAAATATTAAACAGCAAAGCTCCTCGCTTTTGATTGTGTGGCTGCTGCCAGCAGGCGGCTCAGAATTGCCAATTTTAATTAAAAAACTTTATTTTCCAACACAGCCCAGCGATGGCTCCTCCTCCTGGCCGGGGCTGGCTGACCTCTCCCCTGGCCTGCCTTCATCTCTGCCTCTCTGCCCGCACTTCCCCCTGCCTGCAGCAAAGTGACAGCCCCTGCCAGCCCAGAAGTGTGAGCGACCTCGTCGGGGACTGATCAATGCCCCTGGCACTTCCTTCCAAAACCCCAGGAAAAACAATTAAAACCCGATCGATCCTGCAGGCAGCTTTGAATATGCATAAGTGCACACTTGACCTTCAGTGGTCAGGCCAACTTCCACCCTGGCTGCTTAGCTAGTTTGCTCAGGTATTGTGCTGTACCGAATGACCTTGATTAGGAAAGCGAAACGCGATGCAAAGATGGGCCCGGTGCTGATCCCAGGGCCGGGGCACGAGTTGCCGGCTCCCTGCTGCCGCTGCTGCTGTGTGGCTAGGGCAGGCAGGCTGGGGTTGGCACTAGTGCCCAGCTGCCAGGAGCTTTCCAGAGCTGTCCCCAGCCTCCCACTGTGCTCCCTTGGTTGCTCCTGGATGGGATCTGAGGGATATGTGTGGGCTGGGAAGGCAGCCTGCGATACGGTAGCTCAGAGCCTGCCATGCCCCAGTGCAGGGACAGCCCTGCTCCCTCCCTGTCCATGCATCCTCCTTCCAAAGCGTGCAGGGACACTCCTTCCCCAGGGATGCTCCCCATTGCTGCTGACCCCAGGCCTGGATCCGCTGGTGCTGAGTGTGGGGACCTTCCCACTCTGTGCCTAGGCCTGCTCTTTGGGACGGAGCCCAGGAGAGGGAGCCACACGCGGAGCCACTGTCACCCAGGGCCACCCGGCAGGTGGGTGGTGGGGTCCTATCCTGCACCCCGACCCCCCAGCTCCTCCCTGCCCTGCAGCCAGCCAGCCTGCATCCTGGCCACTATGATGAAGATACCAGAGCGTGCTTATTGAAGGCAAAGGAAACCTCCCCATTGTGTACACAAAGTGTAATTTCAGTGAATTATGCATAGACTTAATTAGGAGTTTTAATTGCTAATCATCTCCCAACAGGATTAGCAATGCTGTCTATTAATTATCTGTGGAGCCCTCTGTTTTGCTAAGGCAGGAGTAACAAAGCAGCATGAATGGTTACGTAGGCCAGTAATAAATTAACTCCCCCAAGCCCTGTAGCTCCCAGGCGGCTGCCAGCAGCGGGGGCCGGCCCTGCAGAGCAGCAGGTAGCGAAGGCAGCAGGTCCCCATGGCAGGCAGGTGGCTGGTGGGCTGGTGGAGTGGACCACTCAGCTCTGCTCACCGTTTGGCCCCATTCCAGCTGCAGAGAGCATCTCACCAACGTTCCCAGCCCGCGGAGGGTGTCGGCGATGCCCTGCCGCACCGTGGCCACGGTTAGCGATGATCCCCGCTGCAGGAGGGAGATAGGGGCTGCTGGATTGACCTGATCTCATCTGGGGACAATGGCCCTCATGGCAGCAGAGATAGCGCCGACGTGAGCGATGCTAAGCCCACGCGCCCTTCTTACGGCTCACAATGCAGCGCTGAGCTTAATTCCTCAAGATGAAGAAGATACGTGGCTGTCAGGCTGTAATTACAGCCATGCGTGTGACATGGAGGCCTGGCTGCTTTCATGTTTGCGTTGTCCGGAGGGGTTTTGTGCTGCTCAGGCTTATGTCTGCCTCGCTCCTGGAAGCCCTGCCGGGGCATGTGGCAGGGATGGGGCAGGCTCCCTCTGGCCAGGCTGCGGGCTCTGTGCAGTGGGGTGAGCAGTGCTGGTGCCCAGTGGGCTTTCTCCCAGTGATGGAGAGCCTTGCGGCAACGGGGGTCTGGGAATGGGAAGGAGAGGGGAGGCTGTGCTTGCCAGAGGGGAAGGGGGCTGCTGGGCAGGCCAGCCTGGGCATGGGCACCCCTTTCCAAACCCACCTGACTCCTGCTGTCAACCCCATCCTTGGTGAGGCAGGAATGGGAGGATGGTGTTGGAGCAACCCAGGGGCATGTGGGACAAGCTTGCAGCCCGTGTCTCGCCCCAGCTCGGCGAAGGTGTCAATCAAGTGATGCCAATCTGGCATAGTGCCCAGCAGACCTTGTGCAGGTTGTCTCCTGTAGAGGACACCACCAGAGGCCCTGGACATCTGTACTCTGAGGAATATCAGACGGGACAGGCCAGGGCAAGGGTGCTTTGTGCAGGCGGCTCCAGGAGAGCTGCTGCGAGGGTGCTGCGCGGGTCTGCACTGAACACGGCGAACGCAGACCTACACTGGCCCCGGGAGCAGCCATGCCTGGGCAAGTACAAAACGTGTCTGCATGTTGGCTGCACACCCATCTGACCCTCTGCTTCTCTTTTCCAGGCGTACAGCTTTGCCATGGGGAGTTGGCCAAAGAACGGGCTCTTAGACATGAACAAAGGACTGAACCTACAGCACATAGGGAGGCCTCACAGCGGGATAGGTGAGTGACATCGCCTTGCGCCCTTCCTGTCCCTGCAGCTGCTGCTCCGGGTGCGTGGGACGTGCCTCGGCTCTGAGAGCTTGTCCAGGCTGGGGTGCTGAGAGCCAGCCAAAGGGCTGCAGGGTGTCCAGCTGGTGGAAGGGACAAAGACATGGCAGGGCAGGATGAGCTGTCCCTGTGTGCCAAACACACCTGCCTGTCCCTCTGGCTGTGGAACTGCTCCCCTCCTTGGCCTCTCTGGCAGTGCTTGGGCTGGGGGTGGGTGTGGACAGCACCAGGGCTCGTGTGGTGCCTGGAGCGCAGGGTAGGGGTCCCCAGGCTGGGCGGGATGGTCTCCCTGTTGGGCCAGTCCTCCAGCTGCTCTGGAAGCTGCATGTGTACTTGGAACGGAGGCTCTGCCAGGTAGTGCAGCCTTGGGAGCAGCCTGGAAACAACACTACAGAGTGAAGATGCGTGGCCTCAGCTGGAGAACTGAATCGCGGTCCTGTTTGCTCACACTTGTGATGAGTTTCATGGTCCTGCAGCCTGCTCCAAGATAAACAACTGAGACTACCATGCACAGTGGCAGAGCTCTGTCTTTCCTGTAGCTGTTCTGCACAAGAGATCAAAGTGATATGAGGAGGGAGACCTGGCCCAGGACACTGAGGCCATATATCTGCCCACTGCTTAACGCTGGGGGTGCAGAGCTGGGGCAGCAGCAGGCTGCAATACGGGCGGGAGCTCAGATTTAATGGGCTGTAGGCAGGGCTGTAACTCAGGGCTGCATCACTCTTGCCTGTCTTGTTTCTCTGTGGGGTGTTGGATCACCTCTTGGACACCAGTGGTCAGGTGTTCCCTCTGCCTCCCAGCCCTTTGTCCACGGTGACTTGTGAGCATTAAAGTTTGCAAGGAGGTAAGATTTACTTGGGAAAGTCACCTGCTACCTGGGCCTTGAGGAGGCTGTTTAATATTGTTTCAAGACTCTAACCATTAAACTCTCCAATCAATCCAAGTTAAGGAGATGAATTATTTAAAGCTCACCAGCTTTTAATTAGCAAGCTCCTTTTGAACTATGGATCTGGTTGCATTATTGACGGAGGTAGCATTAAAATTTGCTTCCTTGCCTGAGAGCAGATTTGCCTTGCTTGTGTGCCATTTTGGGGGATCACAGGGTAGGAGCAAGGACTGCGGGAGTTGTGTCTGTCTGTCCTGCTCTGGCGGCTTGGGCTTTTCCTAGGGTTTCCTGGCGACTGCAGGGCTGGTCTGTGCCTTGTCTTTCCTCATTTTATTTATGGCAAGAGTTCTCTGTTGCTGTCATCTCTTACTCTGACAAAGCATCCCCAGCTCTGTAATATCATCTGTCTGACGATGGTTTCTGCCGTGTTTATATCAGTGCTGTTGTCTTGCACAGGTGTCTCTGCCTAATGGAGTTCAGAGAGATGCTATTCATGTCCCTCCCCGCTCCAATCCTTTAGGAAGCTTTTGCTTCTTCATTTCTGCCAAACTCCCCCCGTGGGGGAGCTCTCCCAGCTCTCCGCGGTACAGGATGAACCACCAGCGTGTTGCCCACAGAGAAACAGCATGTCAAGGCCCAGCAGCCAAGCTCCCTTCTTGCAGCACTCCATCCCAGTGGCAAACCTGCTTTCACACACTGTGGGGTCGGGGGTTTACATCAGTGCTGTGAAGGATGCCAGGCCAGTAGTGTGATGGTCTCCATCTCCCTGGCACTGCCAACGGTGCACACGTGCCCTGTGCCTTGCAGCCTACTGGCTGCTCCGTTTGGGCTGGATCCAGACCAGCTCTGCCGTGAGAGTCTGTGATCCTCTGCCTGCAGAGGCAACAGCTGCTGGCACCCTGTGCCTGGTGGCTTTCCTGGAGGCTAAGCCCCTGGGAGTAAGCTGGAGGCATGGCTCATTGAATAGCTCATCCACCTGGCCAGCTTGGTTGCTCCAGGCACAGCTGCTGCCCGCAGTGTCAGGGCTGCTGGCTTTGGGGCTTGGTAACCCAGCATCCCTCCTAGGAGAAGGCTTGGGGTGATGCTGGTGCCTGGAGACGTGCCTTGCCTGGCATTTTGTCAGGGCACCAGCCTCCTGACTACTTCATTTTCCAGCCTGGTGGCTTTTCAGGTCGTAGTCACGGATCAAGCATTGGCTCTAGTGACAGCCCAAGAGGTCCCCAGGCCAAGAGCTGAGGAGGGGCTGCTCAGTGCAGAGGCGGCCTGCCTTCCTTGGGGCCAGCTTTGCTGCATTGTCTTGAAGCGAGTGTTGGTCCTGTACAGCTGAGTCCTCCTGTTTCAGCTGCTGGGACTGGGCACAGTCATCCCAATTGCTGATGGTCACCCTGTGACCTGAGCAGTCCTCACCACTCCCCTTCTTCATGCTCTTAACTGCTTTTGCTTCAGGACTGGGAGGAGCCATCCCTTTCCCTGCCCAGGGCTGCCCTCCCCTTCCCTCCCTGGCTGAAAGGAGCCTTGCTCCTGACACAGCCCTGCTCACTCAGCTGAGTAAGTGACCCCTTCCCAAGGACTGCTGCTGGAGAAGAGAGTGGAGAATGGCAAAGCATGCTGCCTGCCCGCTTCTCGCTGCCCACGGTGGGACAGAAGCTGGCTGTGGCTCTGGGGATGCTCCCATGCAGTCTAGAGCCTCCTCTTTCGTGGCCAGTTCTGGGGTACAGCAAGGTTAAGGGAAGTTGGGGAGCTGAGAGACAGGTCCCCAGAGCTGCCTGAGGCGGGTGTAACCAGGGTCAGTCTCTGATTTTCATGGCCCTCGTGGGTTGCTGATGTCCAGAAGTCTGCAAACCAAAGAGGGCTGAGGAGGGAGCAGCCAGACAATGTGTTTGCCAGCCACAGCGGTTTCACAAATATCGTGCTGTGCAGGAGGAGAGCCTCCGCGCGAGCTCTTTCCTGACAGTGGGAAGTGGTCTGGGGGGATGCAGGCAGTCCGGTGAAACCTTAGCTTGCTTATGCAGGGATATGCAACATGAATGTTTCCCTTGAAATCTAACCGAAGAATTGCAGTAGATGGCCACTTGTTTTTCCAAACAATTTACAAGGAATTTTGCCAGAATTTTGACTGGTTTAGCAGATACCTGCTCCTAATCCCTGCACTTGGCATGCTCTGAGGCCAGTCCCGCTCCGTGCTTCTTCGCCTCTCCTTTGTCTCGTTCAAAATCCAGGAGTTCAGGGCACTCAACACCCTGCAGGGCCAAGGCTGGATTCTGGATGGGAACGTCACCTTTAGCATCTGGTGTGTGCGGGCAAGAGGGGCCCATGGTAGAGCATGGTGGAGCCTCTGACCACATCCCCTGGGACGTACGGCTGGGCGTGCAGCAAGTGCCAAACAGAGCTCATGTCCTAGCTTTCATCTGGTTTCTGCTCACAAGCAAGTAAGCTGCAAATCTTGTCGAGGGCTTAGGAAGGTGGTTTGATTCACCAAATGCACCAAAGTGTATTTGCATACACTGCGAATACAACTGCCTTAGGGTGGGATGGGTAGGGATCTGCTGCAATTGTTTCACAGGAGCGAAAAGGTAAAGGAAGAGGGGAAACGTCAGTATTTCTGCTTGCTAAGGAGTGCTGGGCAGAATAAGGAGGCTGGAAAGTCCTGCTCCAGAGTGAGGATGCAGAAAGTCCTTGGGAGATGGGAAGGGAGCAAAAGGAGAGTGAAACTTGCTGTCTCATACCTTCTCTTGGGGTGATATTTCAGCTGTAAGGATTCCCTCTAGGCTGAATGTATCCCTGAGGACCAGAGATTACTTTTTTTTCAGTTTCCATCTCTCCTCGAATATAGGTTAAAGGTGTGTCAGCTCTACCTTGGGATCTTGGGGTGAGGAACTTCTTTTTGTCTGGTGTTTTCTTGGCCCTCATCAAAATGAAGTTGAGTCTTGCCAGGAAGTTACTCATCTTACAGACGCGTGTGTGTTGCGGTTCTGGAAACGTGTTTGAGGTGCTGCTTGCCAAAAACGACCTGCAGCTTGTAATGGCTGTCTTGGCATTCTCACACAGCAACCAGCATTCATAGGCCCCACGCTGGTGGAGCTGGGTTCTTGCCTTGGGGTCTGTCTGAGTTTCAGAGACGGCTATAAATCAGAAGGATTAAAATCCCAGGCTTTAGTGGTGATCTAAATCAGCCACCAGATCACCCAGATTCAGTAATTCATTTTCTTCTATTTTTGTCTTTTTTTTTTTTTTTT
>VZSC01000677.1:295769-356794 GCA_013398225.1 Steatornis caripensis
GGGGGGGGGGGAGGGCCGGCTGGGACGGCCGGTTCGAGGA
This sequence comes from Steatornis caripensis, assembly GCA_013398225.1. Classification (NCBI taxonomy): domain Eukaryota; kingdom Metazoa; phylum Chordata; class Aves; order Caprimulgiformes; family Steatornithidae; genus Steatornis; species Steatornis caripensis. The sequence continues at coordinate 295,810 of VZSC01000677.1, forward strand.
TGCGCATCTGTCAGAGTCCAGTCAGAGCGCATTAACGCGGTGACATGATTCTAATTAACTACCGTGAGAGGTGTCACAGCTGGAAAAGCAGTGAGCGGAGACAAGCTTTTAAAAAAAGAAAAAAGCAACGTGACAGTCTTTTTTTTTTCCCTCTTTCTTTTTCTTTTCTTTTCCTTTTTTTTTTTTTTTCACTCTTGTGTGCTCTCTCCCCTCCATGTGGGAGTGGATCTAAAGATAATTAGGATGTCTGGCTGCCTGGGAACCTGAGCCGGGGCTCTTTTGCTTTCAGTCATTTAAGTTTTCGACATCTCTCTGAAGGGACTTGGTGGCGCAGTGGATTACTGCACGCCAGAGTGACAGAACACTCTTCTAATCGTAAACCCTTTTTAGAAAGGATTCTGCTCTCCCTTTTTCCCCGGGAGCAGCGGGGGGTATGTTCTGATCACTGCAGCTCTGTTCCCATACACGCTACAATGGGAAACTCAAGGTCTTTCAGCTGTTTCCTGCAGTTAACAAAGGAGGCACAGAAGAAAGAAAGGAAGGATGATTGAGTGTTTGTGTTGACTGCACTCACCCCTCCATCCTACCCTGCCAAAGTTGGTCGTGCGCCCGCTGGGGTGGGGGCACGCGCGCTCGCCCGACCCCGCTGCCTGCCGGTGGGGTGTGATGGGTTCGTCGCACCTTGTCCTTCACCCCTCACCTGAGGGCTCTCAGTCCTTGGAGAGAGCGGCCTTTGAAGGGGAGGGTGAGACAGGCTGCAGGGCTTCAGCTGCCTGAGAAAAGACAGGGGGCCGTGGTGCGCTCCTTCCAGCACCCGGGCAGGCAGCGCAGTGCCTGCTTGCTCGGGATGTGTGGAAGGCAGGCACGAGCCCCTCTCTTCTGACTGGAAGCAGTTGGGTCTGCAGCACCAGTGTCAGGCTGAAGACCTAAGAGGGATTTCTGGATTATCTGCTGTTTGCCATGCCGCGACGCCTGGGAGGCCCAGGGACAGGTCTGTCTCAAGCCCCAGACCTGGCCAACCCCCAGCTGGACAGCGCTGCCCTTGTCCTGGAGCTGCCGTTTGGCATGGCTGCTGCTCTACCCACCTTCCTCCGGCTTCTGGTTTTTGGCTTTCCCCCGACTCATGCCACCAGTGGTGGGGACTGTCTCCCTTGGCAAGAAGAGCAGATCTGCTGTCCTTCCCTGCCTCCTAAGCCAGCTGTGATCAGCAGCCCAACACCTGGCCCAGTTCCTTTACCCAGTGACATTTGAGAAACCTCTTAGTTAAGTTTTTCATATCACTCTAAACTGTTGTTGGCATACTGGGAGCACAGGGAGAGGCTGATGGTTTGTGTTACCTATACTCTGTCTTACCAATCAGCCAGTCCCAAACCCAGGAGCATGCAGACATGAACTGATCTATACTAGATCTATAGTAGACCCTTGCACTGCCTCAGACCCATCCGCTGTTGGCTATTTGTCCAGTCCTGTCGCTGAGCCTTGCGAAATATCCCCACATACACTGCTGGAGCAGCCCTTGCACTGACTGAGCCCTGCCCCATGTGTGCTGGGCAGGTAAAACGTCTTTGCTAGCACTTGTTCTCCTGCCCCTGTAACACGCAGCACTTCCCATGCACCGCGATGCATCCTCAGGCACAGCGAGACACGTGTTAGGTGAGAGGCCTTGGAAGATCATTAGCTTTCTAGAGAGCTTTTTCTGTAGAAAGTAGCGATGTAAAACACCAAGTGACATTTTGATTTCCCCATGGATTCTTTTGGTGCCTTGGTGTCTCTCTGCGTTGTGTCCTAGACAAGGCTAAATGGTAGCGCGTCTTCCCTTACCTGTGAGGAGAAGAGTTTCCTGTTAATGAACATAAACATCTCAATTAAGAGCGCGGATTGCTTGCCCTGCTCTCCAACAGGCTCCAGTGGAGGGTGTTTCTTAATGCCATGCTGTCCTGCGACAGCAGTGTGTATTCAAAGCTGCGCTTCCACACTTGCATCCCGGAGGATCGTGAGGATGCTGTTGTCGCTCTCGAGTTAGCCCTTGTCCACAGAGGTTGGGCATCCGTGTTGTCCCAGCTCTGGCCTCCCTGGCCAGTGCAGGGCTAGTGGCTGTGATCACTGTGGTCCCCCTCTGCGAGGAGCAGAGACTGCTGCCCAAGTTTTACCAAAGATCTGCCTTTAATGAGAGTCGTGGCAGAGGTATGGAGGGAAGGCTGTGTCAGCGTGGGATGGCGGGTGTAAAACTGCCCCGCTTCAGCTAATGAGAAACGTTGAAGGTGCAGGAGGGGAAGGGGTAGCAGCCAGCCGGAGAGACTCCACTGCAATTTAACAAGTTTCCATTCCCCCAAGTTGCCTGACAAGACCCCCCTCTTAAGTCTGTACAGGAATTCATAAGAATAGGATAATTAGGATGTTTCAAAGCTGCAACCCTCAGAGGAGTCCTTGGATTAATCTGTTTTTTCCCTTAAAGACATCTGTAACTACAATCTTTGTTTCTCTTCTCTTCTCTTCTCCCCCCCCCTTCTTTTCCCCCCTTGTCTGTCTCTGTATCTCCTGTCAAACCGTTGCAGACGTAAATGACAAAGAAATCAGAAAGAGAGATCAATGCAGTCCAAATTAGCACTTGGAGATAGACTGTGCTGGAGATGTCAGAGCCTGACCCCGGTTGATCTGCCAGCCTCCGCCGGTGATATTATGCAAATTGCATCCATCTGGCAGAGCCCAGCGAAGGACTAATGGGGCAGGGAGGGGGCCGTGGCCGGGCACCTTTGGGAAGGGGAGAGAGCCGGGGGTCTTTGGGGAGGGGGGGATCGTCAGGGGAGATAAGGCACTGCATTGCCTTCGTTTGTGCTCCTGGGCGGATTAAAAACCAAACTCCAGATAAGAGATAACTAAACTTCATTTTGCTTTTTATTTTATTCCTTATTGCTACCCACACACAACCTAGTACCAAAAAGAAAGGGGAAAAAAAAGGTGTTTCTTGGAGCTCTTGTTTCCTGCACGTCATTACCACTGATGGCAGTTTGAGGGGAGAGACAAAGTCGGGGAAAGAAAGCCAAAAAAAAAAGCTAGCTGCTTAAAAGACGGCTGTAATAGGAGCATGGATAATAGAAATCTCAAATTACGGTGATCGCCTTGTTAAGAAGTTTGAAAATACGGCCAGATTGTCTTTAATGAGAGAAATATGGCTGTTAGTTAGTGAAGGAGGAGGGAATGGACCTTGTTTCAAGATCTGTAGCTCACCCATCAAAGAGGCACCGGCTGTTTCATTTCAAAATCCTGCTCCTCTGCCTGATATTAAAAATAGTTGTTAAAGGCTTTGACTAGCAAGACGATTCTCTTTGGCTTCCTACTCTCTCTCCACCTCCCCTGAAAGACTTCGCTAACAGAGAACTTCTGCTTTAAAAAATAGCCAAGCAAAGAAAGAAAGAGGAAAGTTTTGGGCTGCGGGGTGATGCTGCCCCTGGCACCCTGGGGTGCCTGGGGGCTTCAGGCCAAGCACCGCCAGCACCATGGCTGTCCCCGCCGCGGTGGAGGAAAGCTCCCTCCATGTCACGTGTGCGTCTGCTGTGCCGGGCTGAGTGCTGCAACACGGTACCATCGCTGCTCTCCTCCTCTCAGCCAGGGCACAGGGTGGCAGAGGCTTTTTTGTCATCCAGAGCCCAGTTAAGCGCCTCAGTGCTTCTTTCCTTCGCTCTCCCCGGTGCCCGGGAAGCGGTGCTGGGCCAGGGCTGAGGCCGCAGAGAAGGGCTCTGACAGAAGCCAGGTCTGGCAGCTGCCCACTGGCCGCCTCCTCTTGTTAAGAGCTGAGGGGCACCTCTGTGCTGTTAGGCTCTGACCCGTAACTCATGCCTTGCCGCTGCGCTGACAGTCCCCTCTTCATTCTCCCCTGAAATCAAAGGATCGCATTAATTGGTTTAAGGATCACTGCCCCCTGTCCTGAGTGGCCTGTTTAAGATAACGAACTTGGAGTGTGTTAATAGCAAGTGTAACTCAGCAAAGAATCTAGGGACGAGGTCTGGATGGCGCTGATGCTGCTGGGTGGGGAAGGTGGGCACCGAGGCATCAAAAATCTGTCCAGTGCTGTGTTTTTCCTTGTCCTTACACAAATCAGTGTAATTCCCCCACTCCCAAGTTGCTAACATGTTGAAATCCCAGGGCAAAGGGCTCTGGCAGGAGGGGAGGGCTGCGCCAGCCAGACTGCTGTCCTTTGCCAGCATGTCTTTGTGGGTCTACAGTGGGATCAGAGATCTACTCTCTTCTTGATCCTCCACAGAGTGAGGTTCTTCCCAAAACCACAGCCACCGGTGTGCCGGCTGATCCCAGCTGTGCACATTAACCGGCCGAGCTCTGGCTTGTTCCCGGTCCTGTGGCAGAGACCCATGGTGGGTGTGTGCTGGGACGGCAGTGTTTCACTGTGCCCCCGAGTGTCCTGAGTGATCCTGCTCCAGCTTGGAAGCTGCCTTTCTGCATCTTTCAATTCCAGCGAGAGCCTGAGTAGCTCCTCCCAGCCTGGCCCCTGAACTGGGCGCTGCTGGTGTGCAGGACCTGGAGGGGAGGCAGGAGGAGAGGGTCATGGTCACTGCCAAGTGTGGGTGTCCCAGTCCGCACTGCTGGGACCAAGCTGCTGTGTCCAGTGCTATGGTCTGACATGTCTGCCCTGCATGCTCAGAGGGTCTCGGAGGGGTTGGCATGAAGCAGGGCCTTGAGAGCTCTTCCCAGTTTCTGGCCAAGTGGTGGCCCAGAGGTGCGGCAGGATCAGCTGGGTGGGCTACTAGAGTGTCCTGCCTCATCCCTCCGTGGTGCCAAGCTGATCTTTAACCATGGGAAAAACCCGCTCAATGGTGTGATGCAGAACCCCTCCAGTGATGGAGAGCACCCAGCAGCCCTGGGTAAGTTTTCCTGCTGTAGTTAGCCTCGCTGTTAACTACACGTAGGCCTGTGATATGCAGGGGGAGCAACCGCCCGGCTGGAAGGGCTGTCTCTGTGCAGACCTTCCTGCTGCACCCCAGCCCTGCATTGCCCCTCGCTTTCCTGCCCACCCCTCGGCAGCAGGCACGGTGCAGGCACTGCTGGTTGCCTGCACTTACCAGGGCACGTGCGTACCCCTGCCAGCCGCTGCCACCGCCTCTAAGCCTGGCCCCAGCAGGCAGGGGACTCGCGCCCCAGCACTGCTGCCTCAGGACCCTTCCTCGGGCACTCTTCAAGCGAGGTGAGCCCGCGGTGGGCAGGACCCCTGGCCCCTTGCCCTGTAGGGGACACAGCAGCTGCACCTTGCTGGGAAGCATGCTCCAGCTGTTAGCTGCAGCTCCCTGGGGCCGACTGCCCGGTACCAGGGGTACCGAGGCCAGGACTGCTCTTCCATCCTGTGTGTTTCCAACCGAGAACCAGCGATTTGGCTTTATTTGCATACCCAGGGCATTCGGAGCTTGGCAGCTGGGCCATCTCCAGCACCCACAAAGCCCTCTGCTAGTGCTCTCCCCCTCCAGAAGTACATCTATAACAGCCAGGAGAGGCAGAGAGGGAGAGAAAAAGAGAGACAACGGCTTTGCCTCCACGCTCCCATCCAGAGCAGTCTCCTAATGAGAAGAATATGGCTGCTAGTTAGCAGAGGGGTGTGTCCTGTAGGCTAAAACGAGATAGTTACACTGCACTGATTGAAGGTTGAGGTTAGAGGGCAGCACAATTATGTTCAGGAGATTCAAGGGCTCTGTTTGATGCGGCAGTTCTAAGCTCCCAGCCAGTGTCAGTAGTTTAGCTCAGGGTTTCTTTTTTTTTTTTTTTTTTTGTGGGCTAAAGACAGGAAGGATAAAAACTATGGGAATGAGTTGTTACTATTATTATAAAGTGGTGTGAGTTTTTTTTTTTAAACCACCAGTTCACCCCCCTTTTGCTTAACTGTTTCCTGATCATTATTTTTTAAGCTGCTCGCAGGGAAGAAGAGAGCATTCCCTTTCCCCTGGAGAGTGGCTCTGAATTCTCTCCCAAACGATGAAGGTGATTTTTTTGTGCCCATGCTTTGGCTCACTTCTCTTGACTGCAGATCAGGAAAGCAATTAGCAGTTCAAATTATGCCAAGGCCAAATTCTTTGTCTCAAAATCGCGGGTTAAAAGTTGCAAAAGAACCTTAATTGCCTGGTGCTGAACTAGGTATTTTTTCTGAGTGTGTTTCCAGTGCTTAGGGCTGTTTATGGGGGGAGTCTCCTGTGTTTCTAAAGCTCTGCAGTGGCACTGCCTTTTCCTAGAGCCTGCAGAGGTGTCCAGGCCACTGCACCAGTGTCCAGGCACCACAGCAGCATCCCTGGCCTCTCCAGCCTCTCTCCCAAACCAGCCGGCTTGCTGCCTTGTCGGCAACCATGCATCCTCTCATCCATCCCAAGATAATCTGGGTCACTATCGCCCATCTGCACTGTCCTGTCCTCTACCCCGTCTGTAGCTCTGGGTGCAGCCTGCCTGCCCCCTCCGCTGCTGCCACACCATCCACTGGGCTGCCCACACTGCAGTGAGGTGAGGACGGCTCGCTTGCAACGGCAGCGCATGGCAGCCCTGTGCTGCCAGCGCAAGGAGGCTGTTGCTCACTCAGGTGCAGCACGCAGCACTGCTAGGCCGAACACCTGCAGGCCCACCTGCCCGTGCCGGCACCCCAACCCCGAGGGATGAACGAAGGGGCGCCTGCCCCTCCCGCTCCTTGCCTGCTCCCCAGGGCCCATCTCCCCAGTTGCATCGTGTCCCAAGCCCACCCTTGGTCTTGTCTTTTGATCCAAGTGACAGCCTGCTTTATTTACTCTAACAGTTCTCAGTTTTAAATGTTAATTCCTCCCTGAAGAAAATGACTCTTCAGGATGAGTTGCCCATCGGCAGGACAGGGCAGAGCAGAGTGCGCTGGCATCCCCAGCCTCTGTGCAGAGCCAAGCGTTAACTCCACGGGCAAGAGCCCGGTAGGTGCAGCGGGCTGTGATGCCCAGGGAGCACCTTGGTCCTTGCTGCCACCACCATGGATGGTCTGTGCCAGGAACGCCGCGTCGGCGGGAGGGCTGACCAGGACGGATGCATCCCTAATGTCGTGGCTCATCCCTGTGCAGCCTGTTTGGCTGCTGCCTGCCATGGCCCCCCATCATCCCAGCTGCAATTAGGGCTTGATGGATTGTCCCTAGGCTGGGGTCTCGGTACAGCCCCCCGAAGGGGACACGGCACGCGTGGAGGCAGACAGGGGCCCGCTGGGCTGCTGCCGTCGAACAACAATTTCTAATCTTGATTGGAGAGGAGGGCAGCAGGCTGGGGGGGAGGAATCAGAGATAAATGTTAGCTCATTTCTTAAGTAATTAGTTACCTCCTCATCCCCATGTTGTAATTGTGAACAAGCTGTAATGTTTAATTAGTGTGTAAATGAAACCCCAATTTCATAATGGCTGCGGTGACAGCGCTAAGTGAGACAGGCACAGAAGGGGCCGCATTGTTTCAGCGGGAGATGAAGCTGTCGCCCAGCAAGCCGAGCGTCTCTGGGAGAAAATGGAAATGATAAACGAAGTGAGGCTAATTAGCAAAATCATACAGGCCCCACTGATGGTTCTCATCAAGGGGAGGTAATGAAGCGGGCGGGCCAAGCTGAGGGGGGATTAATTGGAGCCGATTCCTGCACACATACAGACGCTGTAGAGCAGTCCATGCAGGGATGCAAACTTCCCTGCTTTGCTTCTCTAGCCGTTCCCCAGGACCTGGCTACAGGGAGCAAGGAACAACTCTGGGAGCTGATCCTGGAGCAGGCAGGACATGGGTGCAGGGGGAACCTGCCTGCCTGGAGGTGTTTGGGCAGAGGCACGTGGGCACCCACCCCATGGAAAGCTTGGTGCAAGGGCTCTGAAATGTCAGAGAACCACTGCAGGGCTGGTTCATAGCCTGAGGAGCATTATAACCTTCCCTTGGCTCCTTTCAGGTTCTTACTCTGCTCACTGTATTTTGAGCGTAGACGTTTGGAGAGTAAATAAAGCACCTCTCCGTGATGGTTGCTGGGGAAGGGGTGAATCCCCCCTGCTCACCCTCTAGGCAGGATCTCTGCAGCCCTGATGCCCACGGCAGCACAGCACGGTGGCTGAGCCAGAGCAAGCTGCGGCAGGGGAACCTGCGATGTCGTGGAGCTGAACTTTATCCTTTGGAGCTGTGTGAGAAATGCCATTTCTACAGCTGCTAGTGCACAACCCTGATCACATTGCATTACTTACTGACATTTCAGGAAGCACGTGGTGGGCTCAGCCCCAGCCGCCCCATCCCTGCCGCAGACAGGCTGTCTGCCTGCGGGCCAGGCTGCGCCCAAACCTGCTCTTTACCTGCTGCCATCTCACCCGCGGGGCCCTGGTAATATTGGGAGCAAGCAAAAGCCTTGTAAAGCAGAAGAGAGGACAGCAATACCTGTCTGTCTGGGCTTGCACCTGTCTGTATGTCCAAGCAGGTTGTTCCTAGCAGTGATAGCCCTGCACATGGAGCTGCAGGACCATGGCCGGGTCTTTTCTGTGTCTCAGCCTTCTTTTCAGCCAAAAAGGGTGAGCTGTCTGCGTGGGAAATGCCACTGGCTGGGATGTCCAGCGCCTGTCCAGAGTTACTGCGTCCCTCCCTCGTGGCATCTCCGAGCCCTCCACTGCCTCTCCTGCTGAGTAATGAGAGATTTCCCTGGGCCTCCGAGGGCTCTAAAGAGGGGCTGAGCAATATTATTTATTCAGTTGTTTACAGAAGCGTTTGATCGGGAATAGTTCTTCACTGCCAGCCTGTTGTGTATTATTCATTGCAATAATCTCTGCAGATTGTGATAAACTGTAACTGCGGCGGGGCAGCGCATAGCTGGGCTGTACTGCCACCGCTGCCTGCACCGGCCTCTAAAATATCGGCAGCTGCAATCATAAATCTCAATTTACAAGTGGGACTATTGCATGGGGAGTTATAGTTATACTAATGATTACTTCTCTGTCTTATTTTTCATGTTGCAACAGAGTAATAAATTTTTAAGAACAACCTGGGCAAAGCATTAGCGAAGCCTGCGTGTCCTCCCGCCACGCTGTCGGCAGAGAGAGGCATTCCCAGTCTCCTGCGGGCATCTTGCCGGCAGGACATCTGCCCCACTTCTCAAGGAGGTGATGCAAAGCCAGGGGTTTTGTGTCCTCACACCAGGAGAGGTGCAGTAGAAACTCCCTGTAAGCACGGTGGGGCAGCGGGCTGGAGCATGGCTTCGGGGTCAACTCTGACATTGCTGTCCCAGGGAAACTCCCTGCCTCAGTTTCCCTGCTGGGAATGTGGGCTGAGACCCCCGGTCCGGTGCTGAGCTAGCTTTTCTTAGTCAGATTCTGGAGATCCTGGGGTTGGTGAGGCCAAAGGATGGGGATTTGATGTCCAAGAGTGGAGCTGATGTTTGAGGGGTGCGTCCTGTCCCTGGTACCTCACCACCCTCCCAGCGCTGGGGCTTTCCTGAAGATGGAGGGGTGGGAGCTGCCTTTTCGCAGACGTCGTGCCCACAGCATGCCCACAGCGTGGAAACAGGGTGATGGCTTGGATGGTCTCACCTGGAGGAAAGCCCCCCGTTTCCTGAGTACAGCAAGGGTCAGCAGGGGAGGCTGTGCCCAGAGGAAGCCGGACCCTGCTCCCATCCCCTTCCCTGATCAGTCACTCATGAGCACCCAGTGGCATCCCTCCTGGAGAAGTCCCCATGGGAACACCTCCCAAAGACCACGTCTCTTCCCCCGAAGGCAGCAGTGGGACATGGGGTTCAGCAAGCATTTCCCAAGTGTTTATCACAGCTCCGAGGTCTGTGATGTGAGGCCTCTGATGGATGCCTCCGTTCACAGACTTGACATTATGATGTACAGGGAGCCTAGAGACATATAGATTTTCAAAGTGGCCACTTTGAGCATAATTATAAATATCCAGCCTCTTTACATAGTGAATTGCTGCCTGGAAAAGAAGGGCCCCAGGAGGGCTGAATTTCTGGCATCCAGGTTTTCTTGAGGCAGGAGCCTTGGCTGAGGTTCCTCACCCGTTTCAGGGTGCCAGGAGGGAGTGGGCATTAAGGGGTGATACCTTTCCTGTTCCATACCCCCCTGACAGCTCCTACCCTCTTCCCTGTGGTGCTGGCAGCATCTCTCTCCGGCAAACATCTCCCAGGCACTGTCTAGGACCCTCTCCTCCCCTGTTTGTCTGCACCAGCACACTGCAACATGATTGTAACTGCTTCCCAGTGGCTGGCCCCCCTTCCAGGGCACAGCACAGAGCATCAGGGAGCTGGGGCAGGTACTCCGGGTCCTTGTGCCCAGTCCATGGCCCCAGGGACATAGCAAAGGAGAGCTCTTCCCCTAGCTCGTGGCCAGCTCATCTCCTTCCACTTGCCTTTGGAGCATCCCAGCTCCCAAAGGGCTGGAGCTTGGCACAGAGGAACCAATTTTAAGGTGGGCAGAAGAAGATCCCTCCAGCGGTATGGGTGCTGGATGCTGACCCTGCAGCTGAGACCCAGGCACAGTCAGGAGCATTCCTGCATGTCCCCTTGGACCCAGGGGCAGCTGTCCTGGAGGAAAGCGTCTGAAAATCCCTTTGTCATGCTTTTCTCTTGTGGTGGTTTGCGTGGTGTCAGAGCATCACCACTTCCTTCTCCATGCCGGAGCCAGGGTGAGCGTGCCCCAGGGAGGGGTTCTGTGCAGGCAGCGGTGTGTCCGTCCCTGTGCGTGAGTGTATAGGCTCAAACAGGCATCGGTCATCACCTTCCCCAGCCTGGAACTGGGGCATGCTGGAATATCACAGAGAAAAATGGAGGGGATGTTTGAGGATTTGTGATCTGTTTGCGAGCAGGGTCTGGAGGAGAGAAGGTCAAATAAGAAAATTGGAGCTGAATTTAAATCAATGGCAGGTAGAAATTAGAGCGGTGCCCCAATTAACTGCAGCGAGCTGAGGGGATGCTAGGGGAGGGCTCTAGCTCTCCAGGTTAGGACCCCTCAGCAGACCTTGGTTCTGCTCCGTGGAGATGTGAATGCCCTAGACCAGCAGGGACCATGGCCAGGGGCCTGGGATGAGGATGTTGGGCCAAGGACTTGCTTGCGGCCAAGGGCTGGAGTAGCCGGAGGCTGCGGATGGTGGCAGGAGACCTAGGTGGTTTGGGGTTGGATTGAATCCCACTCCCTCCTTCCTCCTTTGCACTTCTTGCCAGACTCAGTCTCCCTCCCCATCTTCATCCCAGCTCTTTAGCCTTGTTTCCTTGTCCTGCTCCCTTCCCCCATTTCTCTGGTGTCATCTCAGCTGCCCCCACCACCAACCCCACCAGCTCCCCGTCACCGTTTCCTCCTGCTTCACCTGTCCCCCAAACTCCCAGCTCTTGTTGGCGCAAATGTTTCAGTGAAGCAGTTTCCTCCCTCACGCTTCCTGGGGAAGTCATCAAGTGCCCGGAGGGCCGGGTCCCTGCTCCCTGCACAGGTGCCTGGAGCGGGTGCCAGGGGGGTTGCAGCCGCTAGGAGCAGGGGGCCAGCCCGGGGCTGGACATCAGCGCACGTGTGGCCACCCGGGGCTATGAGCAGGGCTGCCTTTGCCCAAAGTTGGCAAGATTCTGATGGGAAATCCAAAACATCACTTGGCCCCAAGATCACCTTCGCGACAGACTTCAGGGCTTTGTTCCAAAACTTCTGGGCACACACAAAAAACTCCTGCAACAACAAGTAGCTGGAATTTAAGGGAAATCGCTACATATTTTTCATTCTTGTTGATGGCCATATATTAACAGTTCAGGCTGGAATTTCCTGAGGAAAAAAATCAGCATGAGTCAGACATCCACCATGGAGTATCTCAGCCAAATCGCTAAACTTTGGCGAAAATCGGGGTAGGTCATGTCAGAGCAAGGCAGAGCCATCAGCCCCTCTTTTTCCCCAACACATACACCCTCCACGTGCTGTTGGGGATGGGGCAGCCAGAAACCCGTCTCCTGTGGCCCCAGGCGCCCAGGGACTGGGCTTTGCTGTCTCCGGCAGCCCTGTGTGCTGCAGCATGTTGCACATCACCCAAGGAACGTTAATTAAAATTGCTGGAAGATCTTAGGAAAGGTGCAATTGGAATGATCTGGCACTGCAGTCATTCAGATGCTGAGTTAATTCAATCCTTGCACACAGTGCTCCTACAGATTGTTGGCTTTAAACAAACAGCAGTGACAGATTTGTTGCTGCGGAAATGTGGTCATTAAGTCGGGAGCGTGTGTTTGACCTGAAAGCGATTGAGTGATGGATGCAAGTCATTTTAAAGCTGCAGCAGCCAAAAGGATGCTCCTTTTGGAGAGCAATCTTGCATCTGAGGAGTGTAAATAATTTAAACAAACAAGTAGAGTAAGGTGAAAGCACTACCACTGGCCTCTCTATTGCATTACGGCACTAAATGCGAAGCGGGCAGTGTCGCCGGCTCTGTGGCAGAGGAGAGCTCCTTTGCACTGGCGTAAAGAGGTGCAAGGTGCCGGCTTTGGGGCTGTCACCGGGGAAACGCGGTACCAGTCAAGCTCACATTCGGAGTCGCTTAATAGTCACTTGTGGGAGCTGCGCACCGGCAGCTCTCTGAGTGCAGGCATTGTGAGTGCCGTGGGATCCCCGAGGAACAGGGACTGAAGTGGCTGGGTGGAGGTCACCCTGATCTCCTGCAGTATGGGACTGTCCCGCTCTGGCTGCTCCTCTCATCGAGCCAAAGGCACCAGATGATGTGCCCTTGGCTTCCAGACCCCCAAGTCTGGCTTGTCTGATCTAACTAGGATGCTCTGGGGAGCCAGGAGCTCAGCACATTGTTGGACTGCTGCTCTGTGCCATCGTTGCTCTGAGCCATCCTCTCACCCACGGGCTGTGAGCTGGGAGGGAGCGCTAGAGCCGCACTGGTCACGTCGCATTGGTCTGCGCCTTCCGCCGCTGGAATTGGCATCCCGGTAATGAGGCTGGTAGTTACTGTGCATTGGAAGCAGCCATTGCTTAAGCCTCAATATCTCGGCCATTTAATTTAATGGGGTTTTTTAAATACCAAAAGCAATTAAGTTCACATTGTGAGCTAATCGCCTACAAAATTTCATTTCAAAGATGCTCAGACTGTTTGTGAGAGAACTACTGGAAAGAGACCCAAATACGCCACCGTATCTGTCCATTTGTCCTTCTCTACCTTCGCTCTTTCCCAAGCAGAACCAGGCAGACTTCTCGAAAGGAAACAATCATATTTTCAGTCTCCTGCTTTTCTGACAGGCCTTTCCATGGGGTGAATTTTAGATGTGCAAGTCAAATGCCAGTGATTGGTGATGTTTATAGTGCTTAGCTGGTACCGCAGGAGTGAAAAACAGGGATTTAAGGGCTGGCTGACGGGCAAGAGCCAGATTGCCGTTGTTGGGGAGCGAGTGCGTGCACAGCCATGTTCCCATGCCAGGAGGGGATGGTGGGAGCTCTGCACGTAAATATGTGTTACCTGCTGCCTCGAGGCAGTACGTCTATGCTGCTGTACCTAGGGGTATGAGTGGTGCCCTGAGCAGGAGCACCTAAACCTTGCACAAGCCTTTTCGCTTTGGAAAGGTCTCCTGTGCGAGCTCTTTGCAGCATGTTCACCCTACCCCTGGGTGGCTCGCCTCATGTGCCTGCCCCTCCGCCCCTCCTCCTGCCCTCCAGGCCCAGCAGCCCCAGACCACAGCATCCAGCTCCGGCAGCCCCCGCAGGGGCCAGCTTGCCTGTAGGCTGCAGGGTTTTATCAGATTGGAGAAGAGCCGGAGGTCTTTGCCAGAGATTACTTGTTCTCCTAAACAGCCATGTTACCGAATATGGAATAATCCCCCCTCGACAGCCAGCTGGGGGTTTCGTTTCCTGCAGTACGGCTATCGTGTTAACGCTCTCTCCTTAAAGCACCTTTGCCAACTGAGCCACCCACGTGCTGCCCGTCACCCCACCAGAACGATGGTCAGGGGCATGCTCCACACTGCTCCCCACCAGGCTGCCTGCCCCCGGCACGTTCAGCTGAGCCACGTGCTGCCGCCCCATTTCAGACATGACGTTGCCTCGTTCAGACCCTCCTTGCCCCCCTCCCCGGCCGGTTTGCGTGGCCAGCAGCGGAAAGGTGATTTATGGAGTCCCGCATGCACCCGGTGAGTCCAGCTCTCTGCATTTCAGGGAGATCCATCGCGCAGGGAGGGGAGGTCACTGCGTTGCAGGTTTGCTAACCTTGCCCGCTTATTAAAAATGGTAAAAGCCTCCCTCAGGACTCGTGAAGTATAGATCCAGAGAGCTCCATATGCTGTTCCCCTTAATGAGATGTCTGCCTGAAGAGCAATAGCAAAACACACCATCCAGTTCAGGGTCCCTATAGCTAGATGGCCTGGCTGTAAACAGAGCCGTCCGTCTTAATGGGCTATCGTGTAAAAACTTCTCCCAGTCAATAAATCAAAGGGGCTCCATTTATATCATGTGCTGCCTTCACTATTAGACTGCTTCTGGATGGCATATTCTGATACGGAGCTCCCCAGGACAGCCAGGCAAGGCCAGAGGCTCTAATGGGCATTTAATTTAGGCTTCCCCTTGCCTGTGCGGAGCTCAGCAGCTGGGGCTCAGCAGGGGATCCCCCGTGATTTAGGATGGCCCTGCCGTATGGGAAAGGGCACCCGTGGATCGGGACCTGGCTGGCATCACCTCCCCTGCCCTGCTGGGTAGGAGCCTGTGGTGTACAGGACTTGGGGAGCTGCTGGGGATTGGACCCCCATGGGAAGGGGTGCGTGGGGACTGCTGGGCACCCCTGCTCATCCGGGTGCAGCAGCAGCAGCCTGGCGCAGGTATTTGTTTTTCACTCCCTCCCTTGTGCTGCTGGGATGCCACCGGAGGGAAGTTCCGCTCCAGCCACCATCCCAGGCAGAGATATTAGTCCTCATTACTAATTAAAGGAAGCAGGAGTAATTGACGGATGGTGGATGGCGGGGGAGCCGATGTGATGAACGGCCCCTGTCCCCGTGCTGGGGACGCATGCTGAGCGCTACCTGTTAGCTACAAATAAACAAACCTGATAAATAATAAATAGTTTGAGAAGAGTGGCCGAGCATTATTTAAATTAATAGGGATTAGAGGAAGAGGCCTGAAAGAGCATTCCTCCGGATGAGCTATCCCCGGACAGGCAGGGACTCATTTGTTGCAGACTGAAGTAAACAAGGAGATGGGGAGGATTCATCACAACGGGGTCTCGCGGCGCTTCTTGGCCTTGTAACGGCATGGATGTGCTTTTCCTGGCCACCCCTGCACCAGGGCTCCCCATGTCCCTGCCGCCTCATCAGTGCCACCTCTGGTGCCAGGCAGGGGCATCGGGTGCAGTTGGGGAGCCGGGGTGCTGCGGCGGAGCAGCAGGGAGGGTGTTCAGCTCAGCTGCCGACGGGGTCCCACGCTGCGGCAGGACACCCCAAAAGTTTTCCCGTCCAGCTTGATGGGAGTCCAAGCTGTGCAGCAGCTGACAGACACCGTTTGGTCCCAGCCAGCAAATCCAGCTGCTGAGAGGTCTCTTCTCACCCGCTGACATTTGAACAACCCCCTGCCTGCTCAGAGCCAGGAGACTGGGGGTGGCGGAGAGAGGAGGGAGGGATGCCGCCGAGGAGGGGGGAGAGGGGAGGGCAGGCGCTGTGCTCGCTATCACATCTACTCCATCTTATCGCCACGGTAATTTGATGATAAAAAATAATCCGAGGCTGGAAAGGAAACATGTGTAGTGGAGTAAAGATTGAATGTAGGTGGATTGTGCCCTGGGGCGGCGGCTGGGAGATAGAAGGAAATGTCCTTCTGTTTGACATACTGCCGAGACACGGCCCCGCACCCCCCGCCTCGCCGAGCCCTGCCTGCGGCGCAGGGAGCCCAACGGCCCATGTGCCACGTGGCGGGCAGGAGGGTGCCCACTGCGGCCCCACACCTCCTCCTGCCCCTCCGCCTGCGCCCCCTGCGCTCCCGGCACCCCGTGGGGTGCTGCCCCCCCCAGCCCCGACGCCCCACGGCTCACTCCCAGCGTGCTTCTGTTTTTTTTTTTCCCCCTTTGGTTATGCTTCACAACTCATTTTATCAGCTGTCAGTAGCCAAATGTCTTTTTTAAGGAGTGGGTTATAGCCGCTAATGTACTGAATGCTATTGCACTGGCTGCAGTTAGTGTTCCACAGCTAAATTACTATAATTAATGTTCCACTAGAACTGTTTGTAACAGGCGGCTGCGGGAACCCCGGGTCTGGGCTTTCACAGCCACTGAATTATCTCGTCTCCCCGGAGAAAGAGCCTCTCGCAAGGGGAGGGCCGAGGTCAGCACCGGGACAGCCAGGCACGAGCCAAGCTGGGCTCCAGCGGAAGCGGGGCCCGAGAGCCGTTCCCGCGGCACAGATCCGCCACGTGCCCATGTCTCGGCTGCTCTGCAGCTGGGAGCGCAGTGGCTGCGGCAGCGCTCCCAGCTGCGATGTGCCATGGCACCACTGCATCGCCCGCCAGCCCCAGGGCTTTGCTCACTGCCCTCGGCGAGTTACAAACATGAAAAGCAGTGCCTAAAGAAAAGCTCCCCGGAATGAGCGAAGGGCAGCCGGTGGAGATGTGCCAGGACAGCACCTCTGCCCAAGGCATGGCCTGATGGGGCAGAGCCTGCACCTGCAGCCTGCACCCAAAACCATCCCTGCCCTCCCTGCTCCCCCTTTGCTTCCCAGCAAGGCCAGAGGTGCAGGGAAAAAAACTTTGCTCGGCAGGCAGGGAGGCGCGCACACACCCCTTGTTTTGCTAAATGCATTCGTTCAATACCTGCAACAAACAGATTAGCCGGGGCTTTATCAGGGACAAGAGAAGGGAGAGCAATGTGATAACGGTTTTCAGCAAATCCTCGGGCTGTCACAGATTAGAGCGGCCGCGGCAGGAGCATTATCAGCCCTTTCCTCCTCTCCCCGTCGCCTCCCCCTTTGTCTCCTCTCACCATCGGATTTCTCCAGCCAATCTATCCCGGCGAGAGCCAAGCAGATACAAGAAGAAGTCGGTTTCCATCTGATCCACAATTGGTTTTTCCCGGCAGCCGATCCATGTCGCGGCATCGATCCACGGGCCCCCCCCAGCACTCGTCACCTTGTGTGTCTGGAGAGGAAGGTGGCGGAGGGAAGGGGGGTCGGGGGGGCCACGCTTGAAACTTGCCACGTGCCATTGATCCGCAGGCGGGAGCACGGCCAGGCCGGCCCTGCCAGGCAGGAGGGGCGCAAGCAGCCTGCCCTCATCAGAGGAGTTTAAATGGCTGTGACCTTCTTATTAAAGGAGAGGAATGGCTTTGGGGGGACGGTGGGAGGAGGAGGCCGAGCTCCGGTCCCTGGGGACAGTGGTTGGGAGCTGCCCGGCCCTCACCATCCCCACGAGGGGCAGCTTGGTGAGACTGGCGCCAGGGCACCGGGAGCCCTCCTCCCTCAGAGGGGGCACCCCCTGCACCTGCATCCCCATTTGTGCTCCCCAGCTGTCTGTGCCACACTTCAGCGCTGCCGAGCACGAGCAGGGAGCTTTGTCCTGGCTCTGCAGCTTGCTGGAGCCTGGGGTAGAGCTGCTGTCGGGGGGAGCAGTTGGGTTGACCCTGCTGCGCATGGGCAGCTTCCTCAGGAGGCCTGAAGCTGCACGAGGTTGCTTTTTCCTTCTGGAGGTTGATGACAAGGCTGCCCTTCGTCCTGATGGCTGCAGCCGGGGTCTGCTGAAGCAGGCAGCAAGTGGCACCAGGCATGGGAGTTTGTTGAGGCACCTGGAGATGCTTGGAGGCCATTGCTCTGTGGGCAGGGCACAGCGGTGCCGTACCAGGCAGGACCCTGTGTCCTCAGGGTCAAGCTGGAAAGTCCCGGTATGACCGTCTGTGCCGCCTGCCACGCACCCATACCCCTCTGCCAGGCTCCTGCCAGGGTAGAGCTGTGACAGTGCTGCCTCATCTCACCTTCCCTGGCTCACTCGAGGGACGGTGTGCAGGTGGGTGGGAGGGCAGGAGGGGATATAACAAGTAATGGCCCCCAGTGTGGAAACAGTGTTAATAAAGTGTATTTCACTTTTAATTTTGGCATATAATGTAATGATCTTTTTTAAGGCCCTATCATATTATCTGCATGACTAGATTATTGAGTCTTCATCATCTCCAGATAAATTTATGACCAGGATGATGCTTGGAATTTATTATCAGTCAATAGAGCTCAATACTGTAACAAGGCGTGTAATAAGATATACATATTTAATGATCCGAAGTAAAACAGCCCCGCTAATGGGCAGGATGAGACGGAGGCTGGAGCGTTAATTTCCATCCCCTGCCCCTTTCCATGGGAGCCTGCACTGTTCAGACAGGACACAGCCCCAGAGTCGTGCGCATTGCCCGGCACGGGCTGGGAGCAGGGGTCGGCTCAGGGGGATGCAAGGGAGCAGAGCCCTCGTGCTGCTGCGGCGGTGAGCACGTGCCTGCTGCACGTATGCGTTAGTGGGAAGGTGCATGTACCGGCCCATCCTTGTGGGCGGTGTGCAGGTCTGTCTCTCACATAGCGTGCAGGTCTGATGTGGCTTTGCAGGTCTGGCTGACGTTCCCGTGTGCACCATGTACGGACCCGGCATGCGTCTGCCTTGTGTGCGGCTCCTTCCAGCCCGGCAGTCTGGGTGAGCGTTGCACGAAGACACTGCTCCAGCAGCCACCAAGATGGGTGGCAAAGACTGCCTGGTGCTTTTCATGTTTCAGAGGAAGCTTGAAATCCTACCTCTGGGACGGTGCAGGGCTCTTCAGCTTGACAAGGGGAGCTGAGCCGCAAAGCCAGGGCAGACGGACGGACTCGGTCCCCACCACGTGAGGATGCCCCTGGCCCAGCAAAGCCCTTGGTGCGCACACAGTCCCGCACAAGCCACGCTGATGGTGCTGTGAGGGCTGGGTCCCCCATGCTTCCGCTTGCCTGGCTGCATCCCCGGCAGGAGAGTGGGCAGCACGAGGGCGGTCACGCCGTGGGGAGTGGTGCAGGTCTGCGTGCCAAAGCACCCCGTCCCTGCATGCAGCCGCCCGCAGACGGAGTCGTGTCGAACGGGAGACCGTCTCCCTCGCCAGGTTGTATTTTGAGCTGCCGGTGCTGATTTTTCCAGCCCTTCGGGATGTTATTAAATTAGTTTCCTAGGACTTTTAATAAGCACTTTTGATGCCTTTGAAGCGTACAGCTTTGTCGGAAGATTACAGTCCCGCATCCATCTCACTGGGAGAGAAACAATGGCAGCAGGGCTGGTGTTTGATCTCTCCTCCAGAAGGCGAGAGAGGGTTTGTGTGAGACAAAGAGGTGAGCTGCTGATTTGGAGCTAATGTTTAAAAATAGGTAGGTCTCCCTCCAAGATAAAGAGACCTGCCCTTCTCTGTGTAATCGCCTGCCTCTGCCTCGCTGGACCTGCAGAAACACAGCTCGCTTTATTTGAAGGCTTCGAGTGCGGCGCCGCGGTTTGATTCTGGGTCCTTTTAAAGCAATAACTAGGCCATCTGACCAAGCTTTAAAGAGCAGGAGAACTTTCCATTAGGACTCGCCACACACTCTCAGTGGCACTGGAATTGCATCCTTGCCTTTTATTTCCTTTCTCTGACATCTCATGTCACTCACAGGCAGGAGAAACTCAGCTTTATAAACTCTCTCATTTCTCCCTTGAAATTTCTCCCTAATTAGGGTCCCAATCCCAGTGGTGGGACTGGGTGTCAGGAGCTGGACGTGGAGCGGAGCCAATGGCTGGATGGTGGCCGGGGGCTTGCAGGGCTTGAAATGCCCTGCAAAACCCCAGAGTGTTTTGGCCTTCTGCTGCCCTAAAACCCTCTGTCAGAGCAGGGCATGGCAGAGGCTTGGCAGCATGCGGAGGGGTTATGGGAGGCACGGACACCTGTGTTGGTGATGGGGATCAGCGAGAAGGCAGACCGAATTGCTCCCTGCAGCCTGGGGACTTCATGGCCCCCCAGCAGCATCAGTCAGGGGCAGGGAGACAGCGTCTCCCACGTCTGTCCCCGCAGCTCCCACAATGCAGAACGAGAGCGATGATCCCTGCCATGCCAAGCAGCTGTGTGCCCGGCCCCAGCGCTGGCTCTGGCAGGAACCATCGGGTGAGTTACACACCACGAGCACCCGCCTCCAGCCAGGCATGCCTTCGTTGTTGGGAGAAGAGGCATCGGGGGAGACGAATTCCCTTTATCTCTGGATACCTACTGCTGCTTTTAACAGCCTGGAATAAACTAGCCATAAATATCACGATCATAAGTGCTTAGATATGGCAACTTTACACTGAACAGAGGTTTTAACCTTCCCTGTGGAGGATATCCAGCTCTACATCACTGACTTTCCATCCAGCGGCACAGCCAAAGGCAAGCACTAGGTGAGCTGCTTGGAGCGGCCACACCAGCTACCAGACAGCTCTCAGCCCAGTCCAGCCCCAGTCCTTACCCCAGGTTTGGAGTAGGACCTCCCTCCTGCTCTCAGGGCCTGGCTGCTGCTGCCATGTGTCCTGCCGGAGGGGCCAGGAAGGAGCCGTCCCACTGCACGCTGCCTGCCTGCCTGCCCTCTGCCCACCCTGGGGTGTGCAGTGGGGGAAGGGGCGATGGGGCAGCCGCTGGCGCCTTGCCTGTGGGACGAAGCCCCACCACCCTGGCAGGGCTGCCTGCTCCCACCAGCGCCCCCCAGGATCCCCAGGGACCCGCTCTGGTGGCAGCGATGGTCCTGGCTGTACAGGCAGGGCAAAGGCAGAGCCGTGGTGGTGACGGGCCATGGGCTGGGCAGCATTGCTGCAGGAGCATCCTGGCTCCCACCCATCCCCTGGACCTCTCTCTTGCTCTGGTACTGGTGGGACTGGACACACTGGCAGTGCTGCTGCTCGCTCACCTCCCCTGCCTGCACCATCCCCTTCCAGCAGCTGCCTGCAGCCCTACAGTCTGCCCAGGCTGGTCCAGGAGATGAGGCTGTTACATCTGCTGAGCCACCCCGTGAGGCTCCCAGCCTCCTTCCTCACCGCACTTTGCTCTGGCATCTCTGGCTGTGCTCGAGCAGTGCCTGTGAGCAGGGACTCTCCATCCATGTTGTAGAGAGGGGCAGGCACCAGCCTGGCCATCCCTGGCATCCAGCACAGCCAGGAGGGGGGTGCCAAATGCATCTCTGCCCTGTGCCATCCCCAAGTCCAGCAAGAGTTCTGCTGCCCTCTCCCCCTGCCACCGTCCTTTCCTCTTAGGAAACACCAGCATCGGACCTGCGGTTTACTGGGCTCCCATGGGACCCACCTCCCATTCCCATTGACAGACCCTTGTGAGAGGAGTCCTGAGCCACCAACTTCTGCAGGAACTTGTCACCGTCACCTTGTTCCCAAACCAGGGCAAAGGTCCCGTACCAACCCCAGAGCAAGGGGGCAGCTTGCACCCTCCGTGCACCTCACCAGTGCCCCACTGTGACTTTACTTTGCACGGCGACTTTGAGGAGAGCTGTAAAACACTCAGACGAGTTAAATAATACACGACAGTGTACGGTATAAATTACAGGAAGCCAGCAGTGGAGCGACATTGTATGCTGAATAAATTAAAGGCTGCGTGACTTACAGGCAAGATTGATCTCCTGCCGAGCATTTTGTTTAGTGACGTGCTTGTCATAAGGGAGAGCTAATTACAGGCACGGAGGCGCAGGGCTCCTACACTGGGGAGCACAGTGTAAACTGGGCTCCTGGATGCCAGCGGGGTCCTCGCGCTTCCAGGATTTGCTCTTTCCAAGGCCGACCACGTGCTAAGTCCCTGTTAGCTGGGTGCCAGCCCCATCCCGGGGGCCATCCAGCTCCGTGACAGCCCAGGGCAAAGGGCTGTGCTGCCACGGGGAGCTGCCGGGTCTGAAAACGGATGCCCTGGCTTGGGGGACGCAGCCAGCCGGTGGCTCTGGACAGACCAGTGAGGGCTGGTGTTGGCTCAGTGACAGGCTCGCAGGGGATGGAGGTGCCCCAACCCGAGCCTATTTCCGATGGAGCAGAGCCATGCACGAGCACATCCTTTGCTCCTGCGGCTGGGTGGAGCTCGCATTGCCTTCCCCATCCCCAAGCCCTAGCACTGCTCACACAGTGACACAGGCACCCTGCAGGTGTGGGGGCACCTAGGGCTGGCCGAGCAGTGGAGCTGAGAGCCGCGTGGATGATTTTGGGGCTGAATAGTACAAAGAGGCAAATTCTTGCCTGAAATCCTTGATAATCCTTAAGGGTCCCTTCCAACTTGAGGTATTCTATGAAATTAGGTAGGAATGTTGTCATAGCAGGATACTGCTGTGAGCCATCAAGGGAGCGGGGAGACTTCTCGAGGGCACAATTTGGGCTGGATAATTTTGGGGAGGATGTGCGTTACCCACAGGGACACAGGAGCTGGGTGAGAGGCCCGGCTTCCAAGTCTGACCACCAAAGTTGGAGGCGTGTTTGGAGGCTCGTCCTGCTGGGCTCCTCCTGCGGGCAGCAGAGCAGGGACGGCTCCCGCACGGCATCACCCATGCCAGGACGCCTGTCCCCACCACCCACACAGCCGAGCAGTGCCGAACCAGTGGTGCGTGGCCGGTGAGGCCATGGCAGAGGCTGCACCACGGGGCCAGCCGCGGTGAGACAGACCTCCCGGGCTGCCGGGAGGGTACTGAAGGCCGTGCTGCGGAGCACACTGGCCAGCGGGATGCGCTCCCCTCCGACTCGGCCGGCTCGGCGGCTGTCTGTCAGTTGGCGGGATTATGAGTAGTGAGCGTAATGCATCGGCGTATGAATAGGGTTGTCTGGCTGATGGTGATGTATCGTTTTTCATTACTGCCTCTCAAGCCCTCCCTGCTCCACGTGTGGAAATTCTATTTATTCCCTAATTTGTAAAAATTCCCTCCTTATCTGATACCAATCAGGGAGGGGTAATTGGCTCTCCAGGGCTAGCGGCTGGGGTCCTGATGAAGAGATATGTGTGTCTGCTCCGGCTGTCCAGGCACCCTGCCCTGCTGCACCAGCGACACGGGCCACAATTAATAATGATTTGCAAATGGCAGACAAGCAATAACGCAGAAAGATGTCCAGCCAGCCTCCTGCCCGCCCCTTAATTTCCTTCTGTAATATAAATGGCACGGGAACGAAAATCCAGCGCTATAAATTCCGAAATTAGTTATTCGCCGTAATAAATGGTCCCCTTTTTGGTGCGTGTCCCCCTCATCCTTCTCCCCTGCCCCCCCCGACTCCTTCCTCCCCTCCCGCCTCCCTCGCCCGCTACCTACTTCATTTGAGTCCTAATATGCAAATGCTGTAATTTAACGGGATGGTGAAGTTGATTTTCATGTTAACTTAATTACTTTGATTTATGGAGGGCTGGGATGCAGACACGGCTCCATCCTCGCCCACCTCCCGCCCTCGCCCCTCTGCGGTCCCACTGACCCGCCACCTCTCCTCCCCAGCTTCCCTTTTCTCGGTCCTCCCTTCCTCTTCTTCCCCAAGTTTAGTGTTTTATTAGCTGCCTTTAAGTGGACATAAGTCCTCGCGACAATCGCATGATGCAGAGGACAAATTCCCCGTCCTGCCTTGTTTAATCGTGCCTGGATAATGGATGTATAATTGACTCATTTGAATGCTTTTGCCTACAGGAGTGCAGAGCATTAAATGTTTGATTGCCTTAATTTCCAAACAGATCATTATCCCCTTCTTACCCGCTCTTAATAAACACTTTATGAGGATTTTTTTTGTAAAGGAAAAAAAATCTCCACTCCTCGTACTTCTCTGAAGTGATAAACTCTAATTAAGTCTAATATTTAAAAATATGGTAATGGTGACTTGTTTGAATAAGTGGCCTGCATTTCCATAATTTCATTATTACGTAAAACACGCTAATTATTTGAAGTGTGCTTATTACTAAAAGAGAAATCTCCTTCTAATAGAGATGAAATTGGCTTTTTTCCCTGTATTGCCATGCATGCCGCTCCCCTTCCCTCCCAGCCGGTGAGTGGCCGCAGCCGGGAGTGGGGCGATGGCAGCGCTCGCTTTGTTTGCCCAGGGATGCTGCCAGCCTCCGAGGATGCTGGATGTGCGGGGACAGTCACAGGAGTTGGAGGACAAACCGAGGGCTCAGTGCACCCTGTGCCACCCTCAGCCCCAGCAACGTCAGCGTCTTTCATGCTCATGGGCTCCAGGAGCTGTTGGGGATGGTGCAAGAGAGCTCAGCCCCAGCTGCCGTCCCCTACAGCTGGGATGCTCCTGATCTTGGGGTTCCCCTGCACGGCATCACTTGTGCCAGGCCACCTGGCAGCCTGCGGGGCTGGCAGGTGTCTCAGCAGTCGGGTGTCCTGTGGTGCTGTGTCCCTAGCCACCTAGCTCTGTCTGCCCCGGGAGGGGGCCAGCATGGCGGGCGTATGATTGGAGGAGCGGTGCCCAGCACGGAGGACAGGGGGAAGCATCCAGTCACCCATGAGGTGATGGTGGCCAGCCTGGGCAGGACGAAGCAGGTGCCCAGGGCATGAGGTTGAACGCCGGGACGGGTCTGCTCCACTGCGCTCGTCTGCCTGGCTGCTCCCCAGGGACGCCCAGTGGTGGAGGCTTCACTGACCCTGGTGTGCAGGGGGTGGGACGGGCACCGTGTCCCCTCAGGACAGGGACAGCAACAGGTGAGGGGGGGTGAGCGTTAATTGCGTCCAAACCCTCTTTAGAGCCCGTGCGGGCGCTCAGTGGCAGGGCAGGCAGGGGAGGCACTGGGATGAAGTCAATATAAAACTAATTTTCTTTTCTTTGTGAAGAAATGAGGTGTGTGGCAGTAACGTAATTGCAGATAATGAGGTAAGTTATTCTTAATATTCTGCGCTTCGCTGTCAGCTCCACCTAATACACCTGCTGGCTGTGCAGGGCACACGGAGCCCTTCACCCCACACACAGGATTATGAGGCCATTCATTTGGGAGCGGGGCGGCAGGACCGTCTCCAGTGTCCCCGTGGCCACCTTCAGGCTGGGAGCTCTGTGCTCTGCCGTGTCCTTGTCACCGCTGAGGCCAGGCATCCCGGTGTTCCCACCTCTCCCGGCATGTCATGGCAGTGATGGATGCAAACCAGATACAGCTCCCTCCCAGCTCCAGCACGGACAGGGTGAGCGGCCACGAGAGCCTGGCTCCACGTGCCAGGCGGGCGCTGTCACTGCTTGCCCATGACGACTCTGTCCCCTCCTGGGGACGTGTCCGCTCATGGGGGAGCAGCACCCAATGCTCCCCTTTGTGACTGCTGGGGACACCAGCAGCACTGCCGGGCCTCGTGGGGACCCCATGGCTCCCACTGGTCACAAGGCCACCTGCTGTCACCCTGGGTCGGCAGCAGGGAGACGAAGTGGGGCAGTGGCCGGGCGGCCCTGTTTCCGCTTTGCAGGGAGCTGTTATACAAAGGCAGCAGTGATATTATTCATTAACAGTAATCTGCCATTAGAACATTGACAAATGGCCCCTCGTCGCCCGAGCATCAGTTCTTGTACAGCCCATAAAGCATGGGGACAGTTTAAATATGGACCTGCTCAGCTCGGGCCCGGGGTGATCCGTCTTCCCAGCCGTAGCACAGGTGCGGTGGGGCTGCCTCCAAATGAGCACATTTAGGGGGGCCCTGTGCTCCCGCAGACACCCACAGCCCGCCGGGCGGCTACCAGAATTGAAAAGCTCCGTCTTTGCACCGTAAGGGTCTCGGCCCAGCGCACGGCAGTTGCAGCAGCACTTGGCCCTCCCAGCCCCTGTGGCAGTGGCGTCCGGGCCGTCTGGTCCCATGGGGAGGTTGGAAGAGGCAGGGGAAACGCCATGAGGGACACAGCCCCTTCCCTTCTCCCTGATGCCTGGGGTGAGCGCGGAGGTGATGCTCTCCCTGAGTGAGCATTGCTCCTCCTGGCAGCCTGTTCCCGTGGCGTGGCCACATCTTGCCAGGGCTGCAGGCCAGCCTCCAGCTGATGAAATCCTCGAGCTCGTCCTGGGTTCTCAATGGTGCCTCTGCAGCAGCCAGAGGGACAGCACACACCGCGTGGTGAGCCCAGCACCACGGGTCGAGGGGTTTATGCGTCTGTCCCAGCAGAAGAGCACGGTGGCAATGTCCGTCCCCCTCCAAGGACAGGGGCAGCCAGCGATGCTGAGCGGTGGCAAACTCGAACACTAATTAAGAGGGCTTCTGTCGCCCCGCGTGTGTGCACGTACGTGCCTCTGTCCTTGGCTGTCACTGTGGCGAGAGCTTGGCAAGGTGTGGAGTGGGCCGGGACGTGGGTATCGAGGCGGTGCAGCATTGCAGCTAATGCTAAATGTAATGCTAAAATGTAATGCTAAAACACCAGGTAGAAGAGTTAAAACTCGTTGGGGCTAACCCAGCCAGGGCGAGGGAAGGTTGGGGCAGGACATCACCCTTCTTTGCACTGGCAGCCCAGCCAAGGAGGGGCCTGGAGGCAGCCGAGACCCAGCACCTCGGGGCAAGCTCGACCCCAGCCGGCCTGGGGGGGATGGAGGGCGATGCTTGGAAGCTGCACGACAAGGCGAGGGGCAGGGAGACACGGCAGAGCCGCCGCTCCGTTTGCAGGAGGCGGGGTAACCCCAGGCTGACCCCTTCACACACACCGCACAACACCCCTAAATCAATTGCATCTTATTATTACAATATCAATATACAATATTCCTACAATAACACCATTGATTTTCTACTCAGAGGCTGCACCTCAGTCTGTTTTAAAGAGGAGGGAGTTAATAGTGCCCTCATTAAAAATCTATAGATTACCCCCCACCCCCAAAAAAGAAAAAGCAGTTTATATTCATTAGGGCTATTGAATATAAAGTAATATGTTTGTGTAGGACATTGGAGTAATGTGATAATCCGTCCGCATATCAGGGAGAAATCCACTTAGCAACTCTGTCAGCTTGACAAGAAAAATGTGCCCATAAAGTCGGGAATACATTGAGGGAGCGAGCGTGAGGAGAGCGGGGCCGCGCGCGTGTGAGTGTGTGTGCAGCACCCGCAGAGCCGTGCTGGCCGGCGGCGCGGGATTGCCTTCGCCCCGTCCCCCTGCTCAGGCTTGGGGATGCAGGCTGGCGCCCCAATGGCCCTGGAGGCGTCAGGGACCAGGACAAGCCGGGTGCGCCAGGATAGGGATCGTGGGGGGGCTCCGCACTGTGCCGGCCTCCGCGGCCCTGCGCAGGGTCACCCTGATGGGACAGGGCTGGTGGGTGCCAGCCTGGGTGCTGGGGCAGCCTCGTTGCAGCCGTGTGGCCCTCAGGGAGAGCCAGGCTGGGGGGCGCAGGGTGGACAGGGCCACCCACACCCCCCTGCCTGCCTCGGACCCTGCTTGTCCCCCGCCCCGTGGTCACCTTTGCAATGGATTAAGCACTGAAAGAGCAGCAAAGCAATCCCGTTCGCGCTCTCTTAGGCTGTCAATTGCCATTTTTGTAATAGAAATTCCTTTCACAAGGTAACAACGGCCAGATTTAGAGGATTTCATATTGCTAATAATTCCCCAAACAGCCATCTGACTGTGTTGTTTTAAAAGCCGCTTAGTTTTTTGCTTTGGAGTTTATGAAAATCTCCCACTCTAATATCCCGAGAGCCAGCCTATAATTGTGTTATTAAATCAATCGGAGCGGATTACATTGTAAAATCAATAGATGGCTGTAATTGCATATTAGAAAGTTGTTCTGCTGTTGTTGATTTTTTTTTACATGGATAATTATAATAAGCGTGTTTACCTTAGTGCTGATTTGGAACGAGCCTCACTAAATGACTTATGACGAGCTTGGCACTCCCGCTGCCAGGGGGCCATGGGATGGCGAGGACGGCGCTGCCGACATGGGCATGCAGGTGGCACCGACCCAACGGGGTCCCACTGGCTTTGCGGGGTGGTAGCCCGGAGCCCAGGGCAGCTCCCAGCGCTGGCACCCAACACGAGCACACGTCGGGTCTTTGGGGAGACGGCTGGTGGGGTTTAGGAAGCAGCCAGCGGTCACAGAGGATCTCCCCAAGAACTAGCTCGGGGGTCCCAGGAGGTGCTGTGGGGTCTCGCTGCCAGTTTGGCCGCTCCGCAGGTCTCTGCGCAGTTTCCCTTTCAGCAATATGGAGCAACAGCCAGGTCTTGGTGGCCCATACCAGCCTGGGGCGATGCTGTGGGCAGCGGGGTGCCTGCGAGTGGCAAAGCGCAGTGGCCAGGGCTGTGCTTTCAAATCCAAGTCACTCGCTGCTGTGCACCTGACACAGCTCAGAGGCCAGGATTTGCTTTGCTGTTACTTTTGGGGGGAACCAGGCCAGGGCTGGCTGTGGGGTGGGGGTACTTTGGCCCCAGATGGTTGCACTCCCGCTGCCTCGGTTTCCCCAGCTTTTGAGCCAGCATTTCCCTGTTAGGTCCCACTGGAAGCTGGCTCCCGGGGCAGGCCTGGTGCTGGTTTCCCAGGGGCTAAGATGGATGGAGCAGAGGGTCCTAAGGACAGCGAGGGGCTTGCGTGAGTGTGAACAAGTGGCAGCGGCAGCTGGCACTGTGGCTTGGCCGGGCAGGACACCCATCATCTGGAGCCACCAGTGCCACTTAGGCCAGCAGAGAGGACAGAGGCACAGAGAGATGGGCTTGTCCCTGCCCCTGTGCGAGGCGGTGGGGTTGGGGACACCTCTCCTTCGCTGGGCTGTCCTCATGCACAGCTCCCTTCCCTGCCTGGCACACCAGTGAGGGGACGGGGTGCTGTGAGAGGGCCTGGGGGGACACACGTGGCTCTGACAGGGACATTACCTCTCCCACTGCCAGCCAGAAGCCAGCAGGTTCCCCAGAAGCTCAGGGCAGTCCCCCGGGCAGCCGCATGCGCTGCAACCTCTGACCGATGCAGGGGTGCAGGCAATGGCTTTGCCACCAGGTCAGCGGGCGCAGCGGGGCTGGGCAGGACTGCCGGCCTGGCGGGGAGCAGCAAGGCGGCCGGGAAGCCGCATCCCTGCAGGCAGGCGCCTGGCAACAGGGCAGTGCTGCCCGTCTGCACGGGGCCCTCAATCTGGCATGCGGCACTGTCAGCAGGCAGCCTGCTGTCTCCTAGACAGTGAAATATGGCCACAATTAGCCCGGATACAGTTCAATTATGATAAACAGCGTTTGCACCCTTTAAGCCGTGATTAAAAGGCCTCCTCCCGTTGATAGAGAGACCTAATTTCACATTATTATCGCTGTAGCTTGATTATAAAGCACTCCCTGGATTTACAGTTGGGAGATGGATGTGGAGGCTTCTTTATCATTTACACATCAGTAATGATGCAGCCTTCCCTCCACCACAACATCCATCCAGCAGCGGCGAGGAGAGGGGGGCCCTGCCTGCGCCCCCCCCTCCCAGGGCACCCTCTCCTCGTGTCAGCCGGGCCCCGCTGCCACACGCAAGTGGGCAAAGTCACCCTTACGGTAACAGCTTGATAAATGGGCGGGCGGTAATGAAATGGAGACATCAAGGCGTGGGGCGAGGAAGAAAGAGTGGTAATCGGAACGAGTGGAGCTGTCCCGAAACGGAGGGGAGCGGGAAGAAGGATCGCCTCTGCGCTGTGTGCTGTCAAGGGAGAAATTACACATTTACTCTTGCTTTTTCTTAAGGAGACGGCCCTCATAGATCAAAACATGGATTTACAAGCCAATTTTCAACATGAAATATAGACACCAGGAATCAATTTAAGCCCAGCTTCTATTTTAGCAAACGGTGCCTGTGTTTAGTCCCAGGTAAATAACACCAGCCGGAGCCTTCCCTCTCCCCAGCTCGCCACCCCGCCACCACTCGCTCTGGTGGCCACGGTGCTGCCGACCAGCCTCCGGCATCCGCTTCAACTGTGTCGCTGCGCTGGGGACGGCTGCGGCTCGCTGGCCCGGCTACCCGCTGCCTGCCAGCGTGGGGCCGATGGGCATGGGGCAGCACTGAGGGTTGGCTCTAGCGGGAACAGGGACGACCCTGAACCATGGCAGAGAGAGCCAGGTGCCACAGAGCCCCTGCCTGAAGAGGGCGAGGGGAAGGAGACCCTGCTTGGCTGGTGGAGGGCAGCTCTGGCATCACCTGCCATCCCCATCCCAGTGCGGGGACACACATTTTGTTGGCGAGTGCCACCAAGGGACAGGGGTACTAGAAGAGGAGGCTGGGCTGGCTGGCACTGGGCTTAGGGAAGCAACTGCTGGCCAAGAGCTGGGGGCCAGCACTGGTCCGACTTCCAGGAACACTGCTTTACCCATCCACCGCCTCCCCATGGGCTGTGGGGCAAGCAGTGGTGTGGAGGACGCAACAATATGTCAATTGGGAGCCAGGGTGATGCCACTGCCCCAGGCAAGCCTCGGGGTCCTGGGCATGGA
The DNA here is from genome assembly GCA_013398225.1 of Steatornis caripensis. Lineage (NCBI taxonomy): Eukaryota > Metazoa > Chordata > Aves > Caprimulgiformes > Steatornithidae > Steatornis > Steatornis caripensis. Next base: position 326,082 of record VZSC01000677.1, read on the forward strand.
CCCATCCCGGTGTGGCACAGGGTCATATTGGCATGCAGGTGGCCAGTGCTGGGGAGCCAGAGGACCCCACTCACCCCACACTGCTGCAAGGCACTTGGGACAGAGCACCTTGACTGGTGCGGACACAGGGACTGTGCCCTGAGCTGCACAGCCCACCACGTCCCCAGAGGGGTTGCAGTGGGCTGTGCAGCTCCAGGCACAGCCCGAGCACGGGACTCGGAGCTTGATCCAACAGCTCCCAGTCAGATTGTGGCTCTAACCCAGTATCTCCGTGCTCTCTCCACAGACGACTGTAAGAACATCGCCAACATCATGAAGACACTGGCCCATAGAGGCTTCATCTTCAAGCAGACCTCCAAACCCTTTTGATCCCCAAGGCAAGCCAGGCAAGGGCTGCATGCGCCCGGCGCCGGCGAGGCGGGGAGGACGGGCTCCAGCATTAACAAAAAACGGCAACCGAGGCCAGAGGAACCGACACAAAAAATCTCAATTTCAGCTGTTAACTCCAGTAGAGGTTGTATATATGGGAAGGCAAATCTGTGTAGACCTGATGTGACTCCCTCTCTGGGCTGCTCCGGACATTATGCCATGCTAGCGGACAGCCGCGTAGGGCGCTTGCACCACATTTTAGACTCGTAGTTTGTTCTTTTTCTTTGGCTCCCGATTTCCGTCCCTCCCTCCATATCCCACCCCGTCCTCCCTCTCCCGCCCCGTAGCCAGAGCATCCCCCATCTCCTCCCCGGCATGGGCCATCCCCACCTTCCGTTCTTTCTTTTCTCTGGTTTTATGTTTTCAGGCCTCGACGGCTGCTGCAGCGAGGCTGGTGTGTACCCGCGCCCGGGCAGCACTCACAGAGGCTCAGCAGTGTCGAGACGGCCCCTCGCCCTCCCCGCCAGCCCCCCTCGCCTCTCCCCCGAGCGCCTTTTCCCCTTTTTGAGTCAACACTAACCCCTCTCTGACTCCTGTATGTGACAAACGCGATCCGTCTCTTTATGTTCAAGGTGAAGTGCCTGTATTCTCCGCTGTAGAGCCCCTGGCAGCCCCACTGCGGGCTGCGGGGCCCCGGAGGGCTCCCTTCGGTGGGGTGGGGGCCCAGCAGGCGGGCGGGCGGCAGGAGGGAAGTGACAGTGTCCGTGCGGAGCCGCGTCCCATCCCATCCCCGTCCCGTCTGCTCGTGCCTCTTGCGGGGCTGGGTGGGATGCCCAGCCCTGCCCCGGCCCCGCCAACCGATTCCAGCTCCATCGGGGCCAGGCCCGCCACAGCACCGCGTCCATTGCCGGCGGTGGACGTGCCAGCGCGCGCTGGCCCCCAGCCCAAGGTACCTGAGCAGGGGAGCTGAAAATTGTCCCAGGCCCCTGACTCCGCTCCCCTCCGACCCTGTACGGCCTCCCTTGGTTCCAAAGCTGAGGCTTGGCCCCCACGTGCCCACGGTCCCCGCAGGCCGTGCCATGCCCCTCGCAGGTCCCCGCGGAAGCTCAGCCGCAGCTGGCTTGCTGCCTGAGAGAGTTGCCGAGTACATCCCCTCCAGCTGGGTGGGCTCCCGGCCGGCCAGGGCAGTTGGGGGGCAGCCATGGGGCAGACTAAGGGCGCCCGTCCCTCCCCGCCGGTGTCACCCAGCCCCGGGGCCCTGCTGAATGGAGCCCTCATCCGGGCGCTGACCTGCAGGGAGGCTGCAGCCCTGGGCCCGTGCGTGCATGGCCTGGAGCGAAGCCGGTGACGGCAGCCAGAAGGGCAATACAGGCACTGAACTTGGCGGTACATGACTGCATGGTGTGTGGTGTTCCAGTTAAACCAACCGATAATGCAAACCCAGCATTTTCATTGTCTAGTTATTCCAATCCTTGCTGTAAATGTGCCACATGAATAAAGTTTGGGGGTAAAGGAGCCCGGGCTGTGCCCATGCATGTGCGAGTGTGTGGAGGGGGCGGAGGCGGCAGGGGTGCACCTGGGGATGTGGGGGTAGGGTGCCTCACCGGTGGGGCTGCCCTCACTGAGGTATGGCTCCCCAGCATGTCCATGCTCCCCAAAAAGGCAAACTTTCTGGCTGTGAAAGGGATGTTTGTGTTCCCTGCTGCTGGGAGCACTGCCTTGCTCTCCAGCACGGGCACCGTGCGTGCACCCAGCAGTCTCCCTCACCACCTCAGGTTTCCTTGTGCCCCAGGACGGCTCTGCCTCATGGATGCCACCAGCCCGTCTCAGCTGGACTGCATCCACGGGTGCGCCCCAGCGTGGCCTTCTGCCCGGTGCAAGGTGACAGCCACCACCATGTCCTACTGGCATCTGTCATCCTGCCCTGCAGCCCGGCACGCCATACCCGCGCAGCCACCACCGCACTTACAGCACCTCTGCTACAGGTTGTAGCCAGCATGGCTCTGCCCCGGGCAGCAGAGTCAGCATGAGCACAGCACCGCGATTTGCTGGGCCATACCGGGTCGTGCAGGAAATGCCACCACGTCCAGGTCCCCAAGGGACCCTGCCCAGCGCCATGGTGTTGCTGGGTGACAGGGACACAGCTGTCCAGCTGGCACGGTGTGGGCAGCTCGCAGAGGGAAGGGGCAGCCCCAGCCCACTTGCTCCAAACAAAGGTCACAGGGGCTTTAATGGCTCCCTTCGTGCAGCCCCTGATCAGCTTTATTGACCTATTTTCGATAGAGTGGTCTAATTAGTTTTCTATGAAAACTAAGAACTTGGCCTTTGCCCTTTACTCCTGCAGGCAAGAACGTGACTCAGAGGACTTTGTCATGGTGGATCGATTGCCAGTTACACTTGAAAGGCAGCACAGAGGGGATGCGGGGTGGGCAGGCGGGCACACAGCGGGGGCCACTCATGCCCATGCTGGCCACAGAGACAGCACACCAACCAAGGCTCCCACTGCTGGCATCAGCGATGCCTCAGCACCTCCAAGGCCCTGCAAAACATGGGGCACAGGGACCAGGGGCCCCTCTCACCGCAGAGTGAAGCCGGAGGTGTCTGCCTGCCCTGGGCAGGGCAGCAGCAGGAGGAACTGGGTCTGACAGCGAGCGCTGGGGACAACGCAAGTTTCCCGGCCCAGCAGGTGCATCCCGGCACCCAGGTAAGGTGATGCTTGCAGGTGCAGGGCACACAAGAACCGCCGGAGGAGAGCAGTGACGCAGGGGCTGGGCATGTGGGATGCTGGAGGGAGCTCCTCAGGCTGACTGAGTAGCACTGCAGCAGCCCGCAGCAGGGCCTGGTGGCTCCGAAGGCAGCAACTCCCGCTGCAGCCCTGCAACCGAGGCAGGCACGCTCGGCGAGAGCCACCAACAGCCAGGGCTCCTAGTACAGGTAGTGGCACCCAGCCTGCCCCTGGGGTGTAGGCAAGACAGCTTGTGTCATCTCCTCCAGCTCTGCACAGGCTCAACGTGGCTAATGACGACTCTGCTCCAGTGTAAGTGACGGGCTCTGTATTCACAGTGAGGCTCACAAAAATCTGGCATAAAAAAAAAAAAAAAAACCACCACCAGAACAAACCATAGCTAATGCTAGCGGCCATGCATGGCCTTGGGTGGAGCAGCAGCTGCTGGCAGAGCCCTGGCAGCCCCAGGACTGCCCACCAGCACCTCTCGGGAGCTCAGCTGGGGCTGGGGCAGTGGTGCTGGGCAGGGGATGTCTCCCGCTGTTTTCTGGAGCACTGCAATGTTTGCTGCAGCAAGGCCCCCATCCTGCCCCATCACTGCAGGCAGCCCCTGTGCCTGGGGGCTCCAAGATGGGCACTGACCCTGCACACTGCTCTGCACCTCCTCCTCACCCAGCACAGGGGGCTCACGGATTCTTCACCTTCTTGATGGAGGAGGAACTGGAGGCCAACTCCCTTTGCCTCCTCTGCTCCAAGAGGGAGAAGGGAAAAAATGAAAAACCAGGGCCAGCAGGTGGGAGCACTCAGGTCACATAGAAAACACAACCACCTGTCCCAGAGTCGGCCACGGGGCTCCAGCATCACACCTGGCACTGCCCAATGGACCACGCTGCCATCTGCGCAGCTGAAGGCAGAGCCAGGTCCTCGCGTGATGGGACAGAGCTAATCCAGCAGTGATGAGGGGCTGAGATGGCACCCTTGCACGGGATGTCACCTCCCCGACACAGACAGGGCTTTGGGTTGATCATCTCTGTGGTGCCGGGTCTGGGAGGGAGCAGGAGAAAGGGGCTGAGCTCTGCGGCAACCCAGTTGTCCCAGGAGCCCTGACCAAGCAAGCAGGCATGCAGCAAGCCCCACACCTTGAGAGAGGGGCAGAGCAGCTCTGCACTACAGCCAGCTGTGCTGGCAACGCTTGGCCCCAGGGCAGGGCAGAGCCTGGAAACACTCCCCTGCCATCCAGACCTGCCATGAAGTGGCCCAGGGGCAGAGCAGGAGGCTGACAGAGCTCCCTCCTCACAACCCCACCTCTTTTCTGGGCAGCGAGCACCGATATGCCTGAGTGAGACTGGCAGGCTCAGGTGAGCCTCACCCTCCACAGATAAAGGTTTTGGGGCTGAATCCAGCCATGGGAAAGATGGGGCCATTCACACCAAATGGGGAACACTGCCCCAGCCGTATTGCTGCACTGCAGGGAGACTGAGCTAGGCGCTGCACAGACTCTATGGCTAAGAGCACAACGGCATCAGCACCCAAAGCCGGGCTCTGCGTGCGGGGTGCCCCAGGTGTACGAGAGCCACCAGGCACCCCGTGTGCTGGGTGCCGTAGGGACATGCAGTGCCAGAGCCCTGGGGTCCCCACTGCACAGCACGCAGTCAAGTCCACTTTGCACGACGCACCGCAGGCAGTGTCGGAGGCCAGTGCTGCAGCACATGCTGCACAGGCACAGTGACTGCGGTCAGGTCACTGCTGCGCCCAGCCCTGCAGCCATCCCATTGCCAAAGGCCTGCCACGCCACTGCCCCGGGCCAGCAAGCACCCAGGGGATGGACAAGGTAGCACCGACACTCTCCAAAATGAGCCAGACCTGCTTTCCCTGCTCATCCAGCCCTGCTGGTCCCGCACGCGTGTCCTCCAGGCGGCAGCGTGCGTGGTGGGAGGCCCCGCTGCCTCCCCCAGCGGGAAGGAAGCCTCCAGATCCCGCTGGGCAGACGGCAAACAGAGCGTGGAATTTGCACGGCTAAAAGTTAAATACAACACACACACGGATTTTGTCAGAGGCCCTGGCATGGCTGCCTTCGCGGGATCCGATTAACGGGGAAATAAAAGGGCCAGAGAACCCACACAGCAGTGTGAACAGATGCCCTATAAAAATCAAATACATGGTAATCAAGGGGACCGAAAGGTACATTTGAAAAAAACAAAAACCCACCCTGGAAACAAAGGAGCTGGGCTTTGTGGGTTTCCTGGAAGGGCTGTGGAATTAATGGGGAAGAGCACATGTGTTTGATAATCTTTATATGGCAAAAGACCCATCTTTCAAATATGTCACAAATTCATATTAATCACCTTCCTATTGCCTTCTGTGGCGCAGCTATTCCACTTGCCTCAGGGAAAATTTGGAACTGTCTGGTTAAAAAAAATGTTTTACATTATAATTTACAAGAGCCTACAAGTCTAGTTTCTTTTAATGGAAAGAACGATTAAAAAAAAATGAGAGAAATATATATACACCCTGGTATATATACACTATATATATATTAAAATATATATATATATAAAAGACAGATATTGTAACTCCATCTGGAAAGAGAGAATGTTTGATCTTAACAATGTAACTTCTAGCTTTCAAACAGGCTCAGAAAACAAGAAGTCAGCAGGAGTTCAGATAAAGGAAGCTTAAAAGTCAAATAATTCTGACTCTGAACCCGAGACTTCTTAGACTCAAGGTCCTTTCCTTTACCCATTAATGGGCTGACTTGTGAGCTCAGGAACAAAGTGCTGCAATGTGAGGATTTCTGAGAGTCACTCATTACAGATCACTGAGTGGAGTCTGAGTTGCAGAAATCAAAGGATCCAATCTGGAGTAACTGGCTGAACTTCTGCTTGGAACTAATTTGTTCCGAGTTCGGCTCACCTTTCACCTCCCGAAGGCCCGGAGCAAAGTCCCTACCGGGGTCAGCAGCAAACGGCACTGGGGGGAGCCCAGCTCGGCTTTAATGGTCAGCGACAGGCACCGCAGCCCCTCTGAGAGGGTGGACAGGCAGCCAGGGCAGGAGGGATGCAGTGGACATGGCAGGGCAGAAGGGTGCCAGGCTTCTCGCTGCCCCACGGGGTCTCGTTGCTGAAATGGGCAGGCGCCTCTCTGAACCTAGCTAAAACACCCTGCTGGGATGTCCCCATCCCCACTGCTGGCCACGGGGATGGCAGCAGCCAGCTGTTGCCACAACCAGTATCTCAAGACACTGGTGTGCCTTTGCCCATCCGTTCCAATTCCTGGAAAGGAATCCAGGCATGCCGGGGCAGGGCTCAGGAGTCAGGGCTCCTAGTCCTATTCCTAGTTTTGCTACTCGCCCCCTCCAACATCTGGAGCAAGATACTTCTCTCCAGGGAAAGAAATCTGGCTTTAGGGGAGCAGCTGGTTTGGAGGCTGAACTAATCCATGCTTAATCCAACATGCAGCATGCCATGAACAGGCAGCGCTAGGCAGCACAAAGGGAATCTCCAACTCAGAGGAATCTGAAGCACAGAGATTAAATGATTCCCCCAAGGGCCCCCGGTAGCTCAGTGGCAAAGCACACACTTGAACTTGGGAGTTCAAGGCTGCCATGGCAGGGTTAAGCCACTGAAGCAGCCTCGGGCTGGTGAAGGGCAAGGTGTCACCCGCAAGCGCCCACTGCCAGGGCTGCAGGAGGTGAGGGAGGGAAAGGCCACTACAAAGCACCTCTGCCTCGCTCTACAGCGAGCAGGCTTGACTGCATTACCAATATTGCTGCCCCTGCTGCAAGCGCCCTGGGGCAGGGGAAAGTCATGTGCCCGCAGAGGCATGGCATGCTGCTTTCTCAGCACCATGTCTGTGCCCACTGCCTCCCACGCTGTCCCCATTGCACCAGGGCCTGGGACACCTCAGGGTTAGCGCTGTGCAGGGTGGGGATACACACATACACCCCAGCAGCCGAACAGCCAGCGACTGCCCCAGCCATCCCCCTTCTCAGAGCTGACCCCAGCACGCTGATCCTCCAGGCCGATTTTTGCAATGACACTGAGCAAGAGGCACTGGGGCTGCTCCTGCCAGCTCTGGGTCCGGCTGGGGGCGTCACTGACACACTGCCTCCACTCAGCTCGGCCCAGCCTTGGAACAACTGGTTGTGAGCTGCAGGCTGCTGGTCTCTCCCACAACCACATTGCCCAGAACCACAGGAAAGGCTCAGGGCAAGGACAGTGCCAGGCCCTACCTCACTCTCCAAACATACCTGAGCCAGGCAGAATGTGGTACAGCAGCCCCATTCCCCTCCTCTCCAAGATACCCCTCCAGCTGGGATGTAATTTTTCCCCCTCCTCGAAAGGTAGCATAAAATGGTCACAGTGTGAATGTGCTTGACCTTTTGTCTTGGACTAATCTAATTGTGTCGTCTTTGTGTAATCAGCCGGTAAAGGTCAGTGCTGTATTTAACATAGGGGCCCTTTAGGTACTGAATTTGCCTTGCAGTGAATTAACTTGATTATATTTCTTTCAAATATGTCAGAGACCAGGTCAGTTTAACCCTCTCTGTGCTGCCTGGGCCCACCCCTTTGTTTCCAATTCCAGGGGGTCGCACTGAGGAGCAACGTGGTCAGAAACACACAGACACGAGCTCCCTGCTCCTGCAGCCATGGCCGCCACCATCACCACCTCTCCCACCTTCCCAACAAGCAAAGTCTCAAGGCAGAGCAAATGTGTTGTGAAACAGCCCAAAAAGTTTGCAAAACAGGATGCTCCGGACCACAGGGAGGGATGAGATTTCAGACTGAATGCAGTAGGGAAAAAAAAAAATCAGAAGACTCCTTTGCAAACATGAACCGGTCTCAGTGGAACGCTTCCTTACGACTCCATATTGTCACAATCAAATAGGACATTACTCAAGTCCAGATTAACGTGTCGCCTCTGCCGTTGAGAGATAAGGTGTTCTCAGTATCCTGCAATACGTTATACATTTTAGAAAGTAAAGGTCTGTGCCGCTACCAGGGGCAGTATGTCCAAGGCGTCGGGGATGCCACTGTGTGGAGACAGGCAGCTTTTATCAGGCAGTTCAGCTCAGCTGTGCCAGGGGACTGCACAGCGGGGAAAGCAACCTCAGCTGATCCCCAGGCATACCCGTGGCCCTGAGGCAGTGGTGAGGGGCTGGGCAGCCTGCCCTGATGGAGGCAGAGAGGAGAGGCTGGTGATTCGCATCCTGCAGAGGTACATGCATAGGACATCGTCACTGGGCTCGCAGTGGAAGAACCCCTAGGTCTAGCTTTCCTTTCTCGGCACTGGAAGTAGGGTATAAAAACACTCCTTTGCTCTTCAAACACCTCTCTCTCTCCTTCCCAAGCCTCCTGCTCCAGGCAGGGCTACTGCTTGACTCCAGGGACTTGGGCAAGTCATGGCTCATCATCTCAAGACTGCTTTCCCCGCTCCCTTCCCTCTGCTGAGCAGCCCTTATGGGGCTGTGTCTAGAAGGAAAATGTCTCAGGCCTGCAGCTGTACTGGCATCACTGTTGCTGCCCCAGTGCAAGCTCTCGTCACCCAAAGCCTTGCTGCTTTGGTCCATGGTGGCACCCCACGTCAAGCCATCTGCCTGCATGCAGGATGTAGAAAGCCCTGCCGACCCCACCTATAGCACCAAGAACACTGTCCAGTACAGGAGACGAGCCCAGAGAGCGGCACTGGGACTGGGCGTGCACGCCTGCAGGGAGAGCAGGGCAGCCTCCCCAGCGCTTGTCAGGGCATCTGAGTCGGAGACCTGAGTGCTCCCTGTTCTGCACCCCCAACCTTCCTTCTCACCGAGTTGGGGGTCAGTGGTGCTCCTACTACATCAATGATCTGGTCCTTGGCATCTCCCTTGCTCTCCTCGATGCCGAGCCCTGCCTGGCCATCTGGATGGGCGCCTTCTGCACTGAGGGGGCCAATACTACCAGCTTTGGCCAAGGCCTCATAGCGGTGCCGTAACATCTGCAGCTCATATTCACAGTTAGCAAAGGCTTGCTTCAGCTCATACAGCAGCACCAGGTCGCTCCGCAGCTCGTTGAACATCTGCACGATCTCCTCTGTGGGCATAGGGTTGAGATCTAGGGAGAAAAAGGAGTTCTGTTAAACAACCAGACCTGCAACCCTATAATGGAAGATCCCTAGAAAGGTCCTTGCTGCCCATTCACTCCCACCAAGATACTCCAGAAGCCTCACTCCCACCACATGGATCATTAGCAACCAGCATCCCTAAGGGTTGGAGACCTGAATTTCCAGGCTGTCCTTTAGCTCTGGCCAAGGACTAAGGGTGAGCCTGCAAAGTCCAGGACTCGGCAAGTGAAGGATGACAGCAGATGCAGATCAGACCAGATGACTGAACCTTGCTACCCACCAAGCCACACAAAGGGAGCTCAGTCTTGCAAATGAGTCCTCACACACTGCTGCAGAGGACAGAAGAGCTCCTGCTGTTCCCTACAACTTCACCAACAAAGAATAGACAGGCTGAGCTCCCTTGCCTCTCTTGTTGTTCCTCCCAGGGTAGGACTGAGGCAGAGAATTGCTCTGCTGCTCTGTTACAGACATGTTTTAATGCAGATCTGAACTGTTTGTAGCAGGGGCTGGCAGATCACCTCCCCACACCACGCATTCTGCTGCAGCCTATCACACACACACACAGAGCCAGGAAGAGCTGCATGTTCTGCAGAAGAGAAGGATGAAGCTCTGCGTGTTTGTCCTGATATACAGCAGTGGCCCCTTGTCCACAGGGCTGCCCACACGACTCCTTCCTGCTAGCACTGTGTTCACCCACACTACGCCCAGGGATGTTTCTGTATTCTAAGGCACAGCAGGGCCAGAGCACCACAATGCCCTCAAGATACATGTGTTTTGTAAGGCAGGAGTGGGGAATCTGGAAGCCCTCCTTACCCTCATGGAAAGCGAGCTCCAAGAAGCACTCACACCCTTGCGCAAGGCTTCCCTAGCAAGCAAAGATGGTAACTCCCTTAGTTTTAAAGCAGAAAGGGGAAACCACCCTGGCTGAGCCACTGCCACCAGTCACAGGAGGCCTCCCAGAACTGCACACAGTCGCTGAGACAACGTATCAACTCGTAAACCAGCTGGCCCAAAAAAGTAACAACAGTTAAGAGAAGCAGGCTCAGTAATCTCTTGTAAATCAGCGATAAGTCTTTTTTTAATTTCTTCTTCTTCTTTTTTTCTTGTTCTATTTTTAAAAATCGCCACAGCAGGGGGCAAACGGGATCATCAGGTGTCTAATCAAGGGGCACTGCATGCTGGGACCTGTAGTACCTGCAAACTGTACCCACTGCATGGAGGGCAGCAGCTAGCCATGGACTGCACTCCTTCCCCTCTAGCTAAGAGCAGGTATTGTACATGTTAAGTGAACCCTTCTTTCTGCTGCTAAGACACTGGAGTTCAAGAGCGAGGGATGTGTGTTTACTTGCCTTTCAGCAGAGATGCTCCAGATTTTCACACAGCACGCAACCTATGAAGGGGGGATGAACAGTCCCAGACGCATTTTGGACTTGCCACCGTGAGCAGTAAATTAAGAGGAAACGAAGCTTGAAAGCAAGACAGGGCAGCCCTGAACAATGTGCGTGCCGTGGTCACTAACACACTTAGAAGTACCTCTCACGGCAAGGCTGAGATTTGCCTTCCTAATACTGTGCTGCCTCTCTTGATGGTTAAAAAGGCCCAAACAAGAGAGAAACAAAGGCTCTTTTAAAACATTTTTCTACTAGGAAGAAAAAAAAAAAAACCCCGTGCATCTTGTTCTGGCTTTTACCCTCTCTCTCTTTTTTTTTTTAAACACATAAAATATTTTAAAAACCATTCACATACTGTTATTCAAGAAACTGGCTGTATTACTAGGGGAAAAAATAGCCCATATCGAGAACAAAAGCTAGCTCTGTGTGTCTCTTTCTCTCTCGCGTGCCCCCTTTACTCACCTACTCCGAGTTCCATCAGCATCTGCTCCAGGGCTTTAATCTTCTTCTGTCCCACCGAGCTTGGCAGTTTCATCTGGAACACAAAGGTAACAGAGCCACACAGCTCAGAGATAGCCCTCACTCACAGCCGTCTAGTTCAAAAGGCAAGAGAGCTTTTCTTTTTATAGTGCAGGGGGAACAAAAAAAGAAAGGGAGAGAAAGGAAAATCAAGTGGTAAGAGAGGGAGACAGGGGCTGAAAGTTTTCAGACTAGGTCCGAGGGCAGGTATTGAAAAGCCCGGTCGTGAGGGCTTTTATTTTCCCTCTCGTGTGTGTGCAAGACACGCTGTTTTACAGTTTCCATGTGTCACTGAATTAACAACAAAAGTTCTTCTTGGCTTCAAACCCTCTCCCGCGGTGCCCAGCCCATCAAAGGGCTCATTTACACAGCAGCTAATGTGCAATGCTGCCCTACTTTATTCGCTTTACCCGGCCTGATTAGACTCATGCGCTAACAGACTCACTTCTCCTTTTACCTGCTGAGCCCCAGACCTGTGGGATTCATTTACAGAGCTGGCTTTATAACAAAGGGGAGAGGCAGAGAGAGCACAGTTACTTGACTGGCGGAAGTGTGAACACACATTTACATCGGAGCTAAGGGGCTAGGTGAGAGAGGAAGCATCAGATGTGAGCTATGAAAGGGAATAGGAGCTGGCCAGGAGAGGAAGAATGCATACACTTAGCAGGGTCCTTCCTCTGCATTCATTTAGGCTCTAGCAGGAGTGCTAGCTGATCAGACCAAGCATTTATTAGATTACAAGCAGCACAAACGCAGCTGGCACAATATGGCAAGGAGAACAGGTTTCCAAGCTCCGCGTATATATCCAAGAACGAATAAAAGCACTTTCCTTCCTCAGCAATGCTAGAAGACAGACAAGGAAAGAAATGACTCTCAACACCGCAGCGTCAAACACCTTACTGTACACAGTCGTAGGCTGCCCCTCCATATCCAGCCCTGGGAAGGTGAGCTCACACCTCCATGTGGGGATCATCATTACTAGCCCAAGCTGCCCAGCAGGCCATTGAATAGCCAAGAGGCGAGAGCATCCTGCAGCCATCGTGCGCACCACTTACTGATCAGCAGCCCCAACCCTGGCCAAACTAACCATGAGACTGCAACACTGGGATGGGAATGACCCCAAGGAAGAGCCATTCTTTATGCCACCTTAACCTTGCCTCTGAGGTGAGCTCACCAAAGGGTCCCATGGTCACCTTACTTCCCACAAGCCACAGGTTCAAGTTCCCCAAAACAGACAACCCAATGTAAGTCTCCCAAATTAGGCCCATCTTTTCCACAGTGTTCACTGCCCCACCACCAAACCGACAACAAGAGACATCATCTGGAACTTCTTAATTCCTTTGAAGGCAGAAGCACTGCACATACATACCCAAATGGTGAAAGCACTAACCTTAACTCAGCTGTGGCTGAACACGTCCCATCAGGAGCTCCACAACCCCAACGCTGGGAAAACCCACCCTCTCCACCACATCATTTCAGCCAAGAAACCAGAGCACGGATGCCACAGAGCACACCAGGGGAACAAGCCTTTCACAGAACACACTAAGCAGCACCTAGCCCTTTTGCTAGACATTACCACCACAATTAATACTCCAGCAAAGGACCAAGAGAACTATCAGGGGAGAATTTCTAAGACACCAGCCTGATCCAGGGGATCCAAAAAGAGCACGAGGGAAAGAGCAAAACCCACCCTGGTGCAAACAGCACTGGTAGGGACTAGAGGACATCTCTGTCCTTTTCCAAACTCTGAGGGTCTTTGGCTTAGAGTTGAAGTTTCTGCATAGCAGTGAATTTCATACTTCAGAGACTGAATCTTTACACTTGACCACAAAATGATTGTTTTAGCAGAGAAAAGGCTGCCAAGGTATCAGTATTTGGATTTCAGCCAAGTCTTTGGCCCAGAGTCTTAACTTGAGCAGAACCTTACGAAAATAGGCTTTCCCAGAAGTTCTGCAGCACAGAAAACCTGCACAGGCTCTGCTGAAAAGCAGCAGGGCTGGGGAGAGCAGGGCTGGGGAGAGCCCTAAGACACGGCAGCACAAAGCACTGGGACAGGAGACGGTTCTGTTTATTTGGTGAGTGCTATGCTGCAGCCAGCAGCGGGACAGCAAGGAAGGAAAGGTCACAGCACAGCTCAGCAGGAGACAGAACAGTTACTCTGGAGCATCGGGAAGACATTCCTGAGAGCAAGAGGCCTTGGTCCACAGAACTGTTCTGCCCCACAAGGAGTCACACAAAACATTTAAGATGGGCAATGCACTTGGCTCTGCCTCAGCTTGGGGATGCATGGGCTGACCTAACCAGGCTGTGCTATCCTTAACTTCTAGGACACAAAGAGTTAACAGAGCCCAGCACCTCCTCATTGAAGAGCTCTGAACACACAATAATTGCGTGATTATCAGAGCCCCGAGAGTCTGTCTTTACCCCTGCCCCTAACATCAACAACATGGTCTTTCTAGCTAAAGGCAGGATTTCCTTCTGTCAAACATCAGCTGACAAAAGCATGCCGGACTTAAGGAACAAAGGACAAGAAATAGGAAAAGCTTATGCTTGGCTAGGCTAGGTGGACAGACAGGTCTTGGTTTGTTGGTCAGAGGAAGAACACAAGCTTTTCTCCTGGGAGGCTTCCACTAGCTCAAGAAACTATTGGCAACACAAACGATTAACCTGGCAAAGCTTTCAACTGTAATGTTGTGTGTGTCCTGCTCACGTTCCACAGGAGTCTGGTCAATGAATACCGAGCCAAGGTCTTCGCTGACACTCCTTAAGATTAGAGGATGGAGCAGGGAAACGCAGGATGAATTAATTTAACTTCAAAGAAAAGAACACTAGAGATGCTCAGGAAAAGTGGGGCTGCGAGTTTAGTTTAAAAACACATCAATTAAGCTTCCTTTTAATTCAGGCAGGAGGATCTGGCCTGCAAACAGGAAGGCTTCATTGGTTTCTCAAAGCAAGAGTATATTTTAATTTTACCATCATTAAGAAAATGTTATGATTTATGTGGCTGCTGTCGGACTAATATCTTTAGAATTTAGCTGGCTAAGCCAATTCATCTCTAAGACTGATGAAGGCTGATTGCTCTCTATGCAAAATGTATTAAAACTAAATGAGTAGTCTATTACTCAAATGCTGCTGATAATCTGTTAGCCAGGGTCCGTTAGCTGGGCTGCCTTGTTGCAGGAGAGAAGCCTTCATGCCCTGTACAGCTCTGATAAGCCCAAGCTTGCTTGAGCAAGCCCTTCTTTGTTCTGGTCTTTTAAGTAGATGTCCAGAGATGCACTAGAGTGCTGGAAGTGGTGTATTACCCATCCTCATTCCTGAGCAATGAAGCAATCCACAGGGACAACAGGCCCCAGCCTACAGCACAGACACAGCTCTCTGGCTAAAGATGTGTGTGCTGGGATATATGGTTTCTGCAGGCCGTATCTCTGTGTTAATGAAAACAACACTCAGGGCAATCTTGTTGCTTACACCATGGCTTCTGGGATGTTCTTGGTGTTGTCACGGATCGAGTCCCACAGGGGCTGAGGAAGATTATGTTCCTCAGAGAACTGCAGTGAGCAGCCACAGCTTGAGGTGAATGGCATTTGCCCTTTTCTTTTCTTCCTTATACTAGACTATTATTGTTATTTATTATCTTTAAAGTCCCCATATAATAATAATACCTGGGAAACGGATTGCTGCAGTCAGAAAACTGATTAGCCAGGATTTTTGAGGTTACTATATTTTGGATGCTCTTCTCCTTTGACAGCCTCTCCCTACAGCCCTCTTTGCAACATCAGCCTGCGCTTATAATTACACCAACATTGCTTTTGATTTAAGGACTGCAATCCTTTGTCCTTGCTATAAACAACCAGCATTAAACACACAAACTGCGTGTACCAAGAGAAAAATAAATAAAGAGCTACAGAAAATTGTGTGAATCAACACCACAAAGCCACACTACCAGAGCCTACCTATGCAGAGAGGAGCCTTGCCTGACCCTGGGAGACACAGCCTCAGTTGGCATGCACTTGGCCCGAGAAGCACAGAGTATGCCGGTACTGACCTGGTCAGGAGGGCATTGCTCAGGAATCAGGTCATGCAGCTTGAGTATCTATGAACAGAGCATCCACTGCACTTTCACAGCAGGGGTTGAGAGACTGGCGGGTGGCCCTGAGCAATTCGATTTCTATAAAGCGTCTCGCCACAGAGTACCCTTAAGGTTTTGAATGATACAGGATTTTTATTTAATGTTCAAGACGTTCTGCCAACAAAACCTTGCTAATTCACACTAATGACTAGGAGGCCTACAGCAAATTAATTGCTAATTGGCAAAATTCATTAAATGAACAAACATGATAAGAAATAACTGAAGATAAAGCCTCCCCAAACAGACTTGGTTTATGTATTTTTGTGTGCCATTCAGTTTTCATGATTTATGCTAATACTTCTAAGCATAGTTGTAAATGTATTCAAGTATATTCTGGTAGAGTAATAAAGCCTAAGTAATATCAGAGCTCGCAACACAGTCCCCTATTATGTCTTACAGCATCACCATCTGGCAGGTAGAGATTGCCATGAGGACCTGCACTAGGTCTGCAAGATCTACAAAGCCAGATTCAGCTACGTCCCACCAGTCATTATATCTATGCAGGCATCTTAAATGTCCAGCTCTCAATTTATCACTTTCTTCATAAATGTTCTACTTCTGATGCTCACAACTTACCCATGGACCCCCCACCCAGAAAAAAAAAAATCCTACTACCATGCTGGAACCTTTTGTTTGGTCCTCCACCAAAATACAAGGGCTTTAAAATTAATCAATGGTTATTTGGATATTTCACATGTACCCTCCCTGATGTTGCACTTGATTTTAATTCAATTTTGAGACAACCTTTTCCTTAAACTCATCCTTCCCCAACTCTAAACAATATGATTATCCTAAAACTGTTAATCCTAAAAACTCCACACATCTGCCCTGTGTCTGCACAGCTATAAACTGTAGTTTTATGCACCAGTATCATTGCTCAGCATTATAATACAGCTCACTGACATTGAAAACCGCCTTCTTCGTGGATTTCAGTAGCAAGAAAACTTTCTCATTAGGCACTTTCTTCATAGATAGAGTACTGAATTGCTTAGTGGGTTTCCGGGAAGAAGTGCTGAAGTTTCAGATGAATAATGCTTTTTGCATTTTCTGGCTTAAGATGGGGAAAGAAGGTCAACCTTTCCCCGTCTGCATGGCTGTACTCTGCAGGAACAGAGAGCTTCTACTTCTGCACAGTTTTAAGACTCAAGGAAGGAAGAATCATATTGAGTACTTTAGCCTTAGAGGTCTGGAAAAACTCCAACAGAGAAATTCAGTTTCAGATATGAACATGCACATTTCTGGAAATTTGAAGTGCTTAACTGCTCAAAACTAAAGTGCTACAACGAAAGGTGGATGGGTAATTGCAAAGCATATATGCAAAAGTTAGAAATTGCACAGGTGTTCTCTGCCTCAATGAACATACATGCTTCTCCCTACCCCAGCTTACCGCCATAGACCCCACACCTTACACCAGTGCCTGCTGATCTGACAGACTAAGATTTAGGACAGATAATAATAAAGAGTCACACTGCTATGCCATCTCTACTATGCTATCTAATACAGTAAACACATGGCAACCACTTTGGGATGGCACATGACCGTCAACTTGCTCCATCAATGAGGCTTAATGCTAAATAAACCTATCTTTTAAGAAGAAAACATTTCTATATTAATTTATGTAAATAGTTATTTCACGGGTTTTTTGGCCTGAAGTTAGACATACCCCTCAAATTCCCAAATCCATTGTGCAAAAATATGAATTCTGTACTTGAATCCTGCTAGTAAATTAAACAGGTTTTACTTGCTAGAGGAATATACCTAGTGCAAGCTTTGTCAAGGATGAGGGAGGCCAACAGATCTCAGAGAAGCACAGCACACTCTGGCATATGGCAAAGCAGCAGTTTGCTGATCCTATAAACATTAATGCCTCATTATGCATCTATAGCACTGATTCAAGGGGTAATGCTAAGAAACACTTCCTAAAGAAAGCAAAGGTCCTGGAGCATAAATGTCTCCACATGACGGGTTTTTCACCGGTGCAGGTAACAAAGTCTTCAATGCTTTTATACTCTCCCACCCTTTCCCCCCTAAGAAGCAGGTACAGATTACTTTGACCCTGCACAAGCGGCCTAAACCAAGGATGAGTTGGCATCCACACAAATGATGGCTGATAACCTGGAAAGAGTCAGCTTTCTCCCAGTACGTACAGGTTGTGACAAGAAACAAGGACACCTGAGAAGACAAGAAGAATTCACACCTTGTCAGGACTGCCTGCCATGTAGAAGATGGTCATCTTCTGGCAAGCAACGTATCACCTGTTCCTTACCAATCCTGAGTTTCCAATCTTAAATATATTTTGCTTTAAATACAGTGCAAGCCTGTAAAACAAATGCAAAAGGACTACAGGAAGTGTTTGTGTAGGGAAAAATAGCAAAATACATGATGCAGAAGAAAGAACTGCGTGGGGCATTTTTACTGGAGGATGTTTTATGTTAAGAGCACATTAGCAGTATGACACTATAGTATCTTGCTTCAGGAGATCTGCAGATTCCCAGATAGTCCTGCCCCAGCCTCTCGCTACAGGTAGGGAAACCAAGCTGAGACCTGTAGAGGTGGCTGATGGAAATGGAAATGGCTGCAGCCTCTGAGCTGCATCTGACTGAAACAAATCAATAGCACAGAAGAGTGTGCTATGACCACAGGGAGGACCCTAAGACAGGCCACAGGAGGGGGAACTCTGAGGACAGTTTCACACAGTACAAGAACATTATGTAATTGCCAGATCAGACACAAATCCAAAAAATTGCAGCAAAACATGTGTCTAGTCTTGAATTGATGTTGCCTTTCTCAAATAATTTAACTGAAACTACACTTACACAAATACAAAAAAAACCAGTGACTAATTACACTCCGATCATTATATTGGTTATGCTAATGGAAGAAAAAAGTAATATATATGGTGCTCTGTAGAAGTTACACACGATCAGATTACCTGATGAATGACACCTAAGACTGTGTCGCTACCGGCAGAAAAAGGTAGTAAAAGCTTCTCAAATTGGTCCAGGACTGGCAGACAAAGGTCCCTGAGGCCTCATACTGCACAGACACTGTTTGGTACCTGCTGATTCAACAGAAGCAGCAACATGGAGCGTCCTTCCCAGAATAACTTATTCTAAAAGACCCCATTTTACCGTACCCAGAGTGCTCTCTTCATATTCAAGAGCCTAACAAGGCTTTGGTCCAGATGCTCTCCCAGACCAAAGAGGTCCGTGAAAAAGGTGACGGATGCATTTCCTTTCAGCAATTTAACATTAACTGCCTTTCATTTTAGCTAAGGATGAGAACAGAGGAAGCGAAGTGTTGGATTCAACTTCTCTAGTTCATTCAAGATTTTATATCCTTTGCTGTTCTCTTTAAAAATAAATACTCCAATATTTTCATCTTATTTCATTCTCTACAGGCAGGAGTTTGATTAGGAAATGCACCAGCACTCTCTTGGCCCTAATTAAAGGGCATGTAATACAACAAATAGATGGCAATGCCACAACATGAATTCAATCCAGTCTGCATCATTTGTTCATAACTTTTACACACAGAAATGAGACTACTACTTTCCTTCCACACCTCTGTCAGGCTCCCCATGGAAATTACTCTCATCCACTCTCTTGTAGAGTGCAAAACATACAACTTCGCTAATGAAAAATTGTTAGCAGAAGCCACAAGCACATCTCAGCTGACTAATCCAACGGATGTTCAGATCTGGAAACATAAACTTTCCCACCTAATAAGGGTGTGCTGATCTCCATCAGACTGATGCCAGAATGCCTTGGAGTGCAATCAATACAAAACAAATAAATTATTAATTGCTCCAAGTAATTAAATTTATCAAATCTGAATAAAAATAACTGATATTTTATGGAACTGCTTCCAAATCCGAACCTCTGAAGGGACAGTATTGATCACAGGAGGACGGACAGATGTTTCACATGTTCACAGCCGATGAGATCTGGGTTTGCATTAATGACAGGGAAGGAACAGAGCCAACAGCCTCCGATGCAGAGTAAACAGGCAGCGTGCTCGGCCATTTAATTGTGGATCAGATCAAATATGGAGAATAAACATGTCTAAACACATACATACAACCCCATCTTTCCTCTAGAAATATCATTCACCTTGGAGCTGTAGTAAGCACTCAGGTCCCACTCCCAGAAAAAAAATGGAAGAGAACTCGCACACACGCATTCCCCACACAACCACAGTAAATTCTTACTCATTAACCAGTGCTAAAAAGAGATGTTCAGCAGGCTACTAAATATTTAAAAACCCGTGAGTGTGAATATTTGAATCAATGGGTACTAAAGACGTACCTGTAATTTTCCTTTTTAATTGGTCTAACTGGCAAATTGTGTACAAAATCCCAGTTAGCAGGTGGACTCAGGCTGCTGGCTGGAAGCCTACTCTGAGGGGAGGGGGCTGACTTTGAATGACTAAGCTGGAGCACACCTCAGTCCTTTCTGTGGACTGATCTCTCTACAAACTCCTTTTCACCCCAGAGTTTTGTTTTGTTTCCAGATGAGACATCACTCAATCGATTCTCTTCCAGTTCCTTTGTTTCCAAACCCATGACAACAGAGCAAGGGCACAGACTTATACCTCAACATGCAGGAGTGGGGACAAACATCCACCTTTCTCCATCCATCACCTTCCTTCTTAAAAGCCCTGCTGCAGCAGTTCAACAGCATTAACAAAATCATAACTTAAAATCTGCAGATAAGGCTGAGAGAGATGAGCAACTTAAAATACACTGAAGAGATGTTAAGAGCGCCAAGGTCAAGTGCTCTGAACACAATAAAGCCAAAGACAAAGGTTAAACTTTAAAGAAAGCTGTACACAACATGGTACAGGAACACTGCAGCAAATTCAAAACAAACTCAGCTCTGCCCTATAGAAGTAACACAATGCATAGATCACAAACGTGTGGTATTGCTGGTTTGCATGGGTCCTGGAAAAGATTCAAGTTCAACAGCTCCCATTTTTCTTTCCTTCAGGTAGATCCTTAGCAAAGCTTTCCTTCCTCATAGCTCCCTGCTTTCCCTTTAGTCTCTTCCTCTCCTTTCCCTGCACAAACTCCTTACCCATCTCTCATTTCCTCGGGCTTTTTGGTTGTCTGCCCTCCCAGCTAAGCAGAGCTGGTATAACAGGAAGTTTTCCCGAAGTAACGCTTAGGATTAATAATACTTTTCTGGTGTTATTTTCATAACACCGTTTTACTAACAGCAAAGACAAAGGTCTAAAATTCCTTTTCAAGAAACTCATTAAAGGCTTACCCCCTTCCAAAACATCTGCTACTGCCTCCTGTTCTCAGTGGCACCAAGGCAATACACTGCCTTGAATTAAGACGAGTTTTTCATAATGCCCAGCTTGTGCCGCCTTAGATAAACTTGCAGTCTGTGCTGTCAGGAGGTAGAGGGAAAATCCCATGCAGAGCAAGGGCACAAGGGCTGTGGCCTTCTTTGCCTGTGGCCACAGCCCCATGGAGAACAATGGGAGACTGAAGCCACTGTGATAGAAGGCAGCTTGTCAAACTTACTGGAGAAGATTACTCTTCAGCGTCTGCTGAAGGAGAAACTTTCGGTTATGAAGAATAATGGCCGTAAGTGACCATTAATCCTGGGTGGGGGTGGGGGCACGAGGGAGAAGTCTTCAAATTCAGCCTGTGCATAAGATTTTGTACGCTTTAACAACAGGGACAACTTGAAAAGCCACGGCTATTGTCATAAAAACTACTGGGAACAAATTAAGTTGAATACAGATTGCTAACTTTTTCTTCAAAGATTCACTTCTATAAATAAATTTTAACTCAAGTTTTGAGGAAAACAAAAAAAAAGAACTAATTGAAGAGTAAGTGCTATTGTCCTGGGGATGATATGGCACATATTTCACATGTAACAGAGGTTGAGCCCCTGATCTCAGTGCAAAATCCAACTTCGCCTAACTACGAAGGTGTAAAGCACACAAAGTACAAAATAAAAGAGGACAATAGAAGCCTTTAGGTGAGGAACACTTTAGGTCCTCAGGCAAAAGAACTTACTGCAGGATGTCACAAGCCTTTAGAAATCATTTTCCAATGTGCTCAGGGCAAAACTTCTTACACTGGATGTTGCCGGATACAAGTTTCCAGCACAGCATACCAATCTCTCACTTAGTCCTAGACGGCTCCCAGTCTTATCAATTCCACACCACTGGCGTGTAGGGTTTGCAACATAAATCCCACAAGACAATTTGGATTAGCATGGATTGTCAACTCTATATCACTTAGCACTTCAGCATCTCTTACCAGTTCAAAAGGCCCATACTGACCTAATTTAATTCTCCCCATCACCCACACGAGAAGCAAGTGAGTCTATTAGCTCCCATTCTAAAAACAGGGAAGACTTGAATAAGGAAGCCAGGTGACTGACTAAAAGCCACAAATGAATTCATTTTGCTGGGTTGTATGCAGGTTTAACATTTCCAAGCAACAAAGTGTTGGTTTTTTCACCTAAATCAGTGATTTGCAATCTTTCTTAATTTGCAAACCACTGGTACTTCTAGTAACAGCATTTATCTCCTTAAAAATTTCAAGCAGATAGGAAGTTGTCCTAGGCCATCCCAGGAACATGGATACCGCAGGCTGAAAGCTGCTGAATCAGACTGCCATGCCTCAGCTTATCACTGCGTTTTCTGAGCACTAAAGTGAACAGGGAGAAGCATGTAGCACCCATTTTCACAAAGGCTGTGATTTGAGTTGCCTGTTTGGCACACGAAAAGGCTGCTGGCTTTGCCAGATGGTTCCATCACTGACAGGTTATTGCTCAGCTTCTCTTCTGGGGGGTGGAAGGCGTGTGCGTGTGTAAAAAAATAGAAGAGATCAGCCATCACTTATTAGTTTTCAAAATCCAAATCCATCACCATAAATTACTCTATTTATCTTAGTGCTTGAGAACACATCTGGCACGTCTCCATAAATCTCAACACATGCACTGCAGTCTTGCCTGTCACTTGCTGGGATTTTTTACTTCCTGAAGGCTGTAGCCCCTCGCTCATACAGGTGCACATGATGGCACCTGTACACTAAAGGGGTCACCCAGCAGTGACCTTGCTGAAGCATACCACCCCTAATGTGCACATGCACCCACACGTTGAAGCAGCATGATCGCAAACACATTTCTATTAAGAGCCCCAGGGTGTTCCCAGCAAAACCTGAAACTATTCTGACATCAAAAGAACATCCCATAAAACAGTCTTTAGAAGTGACCTAGAAAATTACTACGCCAAGTGAGGGTGCTGGGCAGGGAACCTACTTCTCCACCTTTGCTACAATAAAGCAACTAAAGATTATTTTATTTGGCTAGGAAAAAAAAGCACTCGTACTAGGCAAACAGGATTTTGCTATCAAAACCCCTCTGAAAACATTCAGTCAGCCAGGCAGGTTTAACTTACTCAGTATCCCAAAACCTGTCGCTAAGAGACAGGCATCAACTCTTGCTGATAAAACAGCAAGAAACTTCTACTCTCAGGGATATCTGTGCAACAGAATGATCAAAGGGACTTTCCCCCAAAATATTTTCTGAAGATAATGGAAATAGGGAGGCTAAAAATTGTATGCATTTATGTGTCTGTCTTTCAAGTCACAACCTGAACATCCAGTTCTTAAAAGCACCTCTACGAGGTCTACTACACTTGGCTGTGAGCTCTGTTTGGACCAGACAGTTCCCTCTGGGTCTGTCACGTATGTCTAACAGCAGAGCAGGCACACCAGTAACAAACATTGGCAAGTTCGGGTGCTCCTGCAAGGTGATGGGCTAGCTTTCACAGAGACAACATTCCAGGTTTCTGAGTCTCCACATTTACAGAATTACTTTCTTATTTTAGAGGCAAGAAATCGACTTTCTTTAGCTATAAAAGGAGAACAGATGAGACAGACAGGCAGACTGAAAGACATTAACAGAGGTCCCAAGGGACCAGGACAACAGCTTACCCTCTGGCTTCGCAGCGTGACACCTGCAGATTTGAAGTCAGGAAACTTGATGCCAGCAGTCTCAGGAACAGCCTGAAAGAGATCGAAACAGGATGTGTTGATGGAGGAAACACAAGATTTCATATAGAGACTATGTAAAGGGGAAACACTGTTTCCTATGACAGAGAACCAGCTGCTACGGCCACATGTCAGAGCTGAGGCAAGGGGAAAATCCGAAGCAATTCACTGAGACAAATACTCCAGTTCAAGGTATCTTTGGAGAGCTCAAGCGTTTTTGTTTGGTTTGTTTAAATGCACTGCTCTACACAGAGCCTTACACTCATCCACACAAGCATAAACCCTAACCCTAAATCCTTAATACTAAACACATGCATATTTGCACAATATCATTCTTATCTAACTTAGGCTCATTTCACTTATCAAAACAGCACAGGACTTCCCTAAATCTTGGCCGTTGACAGCAAGTCCTCTAAGGAATGAGCTGAGAAACCTCTGACCTGTACAGACATAAGCCCACTAATGAGAATGTAAGGACTGCACCCCTGCAGGACAGCCTGCTGTGTACACACATTTTGCCATTTGTCCACTCGTTAGACAATTTTCTGTCTTCCTCACTTCATATTTTAAGCAAAGCAATACAAGGCTGCAAAATTCTAATGCTGCTGCTGCTAGACAGTAGAGCATTTAGTTGCATTTCAACAAAATAAAAAAAAATTTGAAAAAAATAAATGCAATCCCTTAAAAATCTGTGCTGCTGAGCAAAGCACAAGGTGAGCAAACTTTTAAATGATTAAACCAGGCTATCTGCAGGGCCCTGTGCACTGAATGGTGTGGGGTCCCCTGAATGGGTCGGCGACACTCATGATCCAATCTAAGAACAGCCACGAACTCTGCAAAACACATGCTCAATCATGCTTTTCCAAAAGGAAGAGTCACCTCAAATCTCCTGATTTCTTTGGAGACGGCAGTCACCTTGCTGCTCCCACATTTCTCTGCAGAGAAGTTCTGCAGTTTGCTCTTTGTTCGTTCCAGATAGGGCTGAGACAACCAGGGCTGCCCCAAGATCATAAGAGATGCTGAAGGAGAGTGACTCAATTCCTCGAGTTCCCTGACAACGACTCTCACATCTCTATCAGCTATCTCTGCCTTGGTCTTGAGGTGGCACCTTGCAAACCACTCTGCGTGACCAAGCATTAAGATTTTTTCAGTTATCTGGGGTCAGTCCAATAAACAGAGGCCCCAAGAAGAGATTTCTAAACATGACCACAGTGGAAAAAGTACTCTCTGACTACCAACAGGGCTCATGAATTTGTAGCGATCAGTGATCTTTGCTAGGATGTAGCCTCTCTGCTTGGATTACTAGAGACAAAGAAGGCTGCAACAAAAAACCAATCCTCTCTGCTTCCTTTGGATGAAGGCTGGCTTTCATACTCCCCGAACTCTGCCCCCAAGCCTGTTGCTGAACACCCTGACACAAGCGGTGAGGGTAAATCAGCATCATTGGCTTAGTCGAGACAACTCTGACTGCACTCAGCACATAAGCAATTAAATGGGTTCTTTTGCCTTGCATGCCTGTACATGCTGTAAACGCTTCAACCTCAATTGACTCTTTGGTAAATGATTTTCCTTTGTTGAAATGATGCTGATGCAGCTCCCGATTCAAATTCTTAGTTAAAATGCAATTTTTTTCTTAACATTTCCCAGCTATAGTTGGTAATTGACTCCTAATGGACTCTGTCATGGTTGAAATTATGCTAGTGCAACAACAGAAACTGCTTCTCTGCCCACCCTGGCGTGCCTATCCACTCTATGCCTGCAGACAGGCACTAGGCAACAGGCAATATTCAGCACTGGGGTCCCTCACCTTGGCATCCTCAGCATCTTTCCAGTCCTATTCTCCATCACCACCCTTTTTTCATTACCACCAATGATAAGCTACTTTTTTTAGAGGGAGATATGCCAGCCATGGTTGAGCTTTACCAGATAAGCTCACAAGGGAATTCAATGCACAAGGTGCCCAGCGGTATTATATTAATCACATAGAGGGGCAAGGGGCAGGAATCAAAACAGTGTTTTAAGGAAGTGGTGGCCATTAGGCACATTTCATCAAGCAATAACTGTCTAGCATTCACTGCTTCTCTTTCCTTCCTGCACAGACCCTTCTGGAGTACAATGACACAACTGCTCTCTGTTCACAAGGTGGAGGGACAGGAATTCCCAGGGACTCACTGGAAACATCTGAGATTTTGTAACAGCCCTTTCCTACTGAAGGTGCTGAATTTAGTTCAGTCCACACTGTCCTCTTTCCAGAAAGGGAAACTGAGAGAACATCAAACGTGAATTGAAACCTGTGTTCTGGGCTCCTTAGACTTTAGCTTGGCTCAGGGAAAAATAAGAAGCAATAGCTCCCAAAACCAAGAGTCCCGTAGCAGAGCTGCTCTCATCACAGTTGAGAATCAGGGAAGGGGCACTTGGAGAGACACTGCTGAGACCCAGGACCGGGGGAGAAAAGGGAAATTTGGACTAGAAAAAGAAGGCAGGTGAAAGGCAACGGGTTTGTGGGACAAACCTGCAGAGCAGGACCACAATACACTTGGGAGAAGCAGGGAGACACATACTTCTCCCTGCCATGAGGCATGAATGGTTGGAATCATTTCATTCCATTTCTCAGGGAGGGAAAGTGAAATAGGACTTAAATCAGCATTTTTCAAATGGGAGAGACACAGAGAGCACACCAGAGGACTCTAACAACAGCTACCTTAGACCAATCTGCCTTCCAAAAGACATAACCTAAAAAGCATCTGCCAGAAGGCAGCCGGCAGCTACTCCCCCAAAAGAGCTGAGGGCTTGATTCCAGTACGATTGCTGAAGGAAACACGTTACCCAGCCAGAGCATAAGCAGGGGAAATTTAACACAAAAATATAAATGTGTACAGGCTTCTCTGTCTCCTTCTTCTGTGGAAGCTTCTTCTTGGGAGCCTTGCGCTCGGCACGTCTCTGCTCAGTGGTGGTGTCAGCAGCTGTGATGAGCTTCTGCAGGTCTTGGGTTCTCTTTTCTCTCTCTTTCTTCCTGGTTTCGATTTTGCGGAGCTCCTGGATGAGGTATTCTTCTTCTGCCACCTGCAGACCAGAGCACATAAAGGCAATGAGACCAGCAAAGGAGGCCTAGCAGGGCAAGGGGGCCATCTACCGATAACAGCTCTGCTCTGGGCCAACCTGGGAACGACTTTAAGCTCCCCTGCCTGTATCTTGGATTTACAGAGCACATTATGCTCCACAGCCTTACCCTGCAACCACAGCAATGCCAGCCTACAAACTGGCAGGTACCCTATTGCAACATGCGTGATGCACCCTTCAGCAGCATCCATAAACGATTCATCCCATCTCCAGACAAAGACACCAAGAGCACAGACAGAAGAGTAAAAAAGCCCAAATATACTGTAGTTNTCCCCTGCCTGTATCTTGGATTTACAGAGCACATTATGCTCCACAGCCTTACCCTGCAACCACAGCAATGCCAGCCTACAAACTGGCAGGTACCCTATTGCAACATGCGTGATGCACCCTTCAGCAGCATCCATAAACGATTCATCCCATCTCCAGACAAAGACACCAAGAGCACAGACAGAAGAGTAAAAAAGCCCAAATATACTGTAGTTGCAAAAGCAGTGTTGTAAAAAGCTGGCTCCCCTCCCTAGACATAGCACATGGAACTTAAAGCAGCTATGCCTCCTATCAGCACACCTGTCAATGTGCTAACTACGAGCAGAGTCATTACACGTATGAACTTGTCATTAGAAGGAACCACTAACAGAAAAGGATGCTCTGCCCCAGCCTTTGGGGAACACCCAGTTCCTTAACCTCTAAACCCTGGGACTGTTACACAGCTTCAACAAAGAGGAGAACTAAACATGCAGATCTTCACAGCACCTCTCCTGTGAAGACAGGCTGAGAGAGCAGGTTGTTCAGCCTGGAGAAGGCTCCAGGGAGACCTGACAGCAGCCTTCCAGTACCTGGAGGGGCCTACAAGGGAGCTGGAGACGGACTTTTTACAAGGGCAGGTAGTGACAGGATGAGGGATAACGGCTTTAAACTGAAACAGGGTAGATTTAGAGTAGGTATTAGGAAGAAATTCTTCATTATGAGGGTGGTGAGACACTGGAACAGGTTGCCCAGAGAAGGTGTGGACATGCCCTCCCTGGAAGTGTTCAAGGCCAGGTTGGATGGGGCTTTGAGCAACCTGGTTGAGGGGAAGGTGGCCCTGCCCATGGCAGGGGGGTTGGAATGAGATGATCTTTAAGGTCCCTTCCAACCCAAACCATTCCATGATTCTATGATTTACAGTCTTTGATGTTTTCTGGCAAGATTTTTACTCTCAAGGGAGTAATTGTCTCCCCATGGGACTCATGGACTCGTAAGGACATTGATCTGAGAATTTGTTTCTATTCAGAGCAGTAGTACAGCAGGTGTCACAGAGGTGGTGTTGGCAGTTACCACAGACCACAACTGTGCTCACCTAGCCCTCTCTCCTGTACAGTCAGATATCTCAGCTACTTTTCGTTTGTATCCCTTAAAATGACATGAACTCAACAAAAGCAGTACTTAGGTGTTGCTCTTATCTTGTCCAGTCTGTCTTTCCCTTTCCCACTCTGTGGCCTATTTCATCCACCTACTGATTCAACTTATCAAAAATCTTTTGCAGCAGTGCTCTCTTCCCCAGTTACCTGCTCTGGTGTCCTATTGTACAGCCTTTCCAGTTGTTCCTTCCTTCGCCTCTCATGGCCAGCATCGAAGACTGGGATTTTCAAGTCTGTGCCCGGAGCTGCACGAATATTAGCCAGCTTGGCACAGATGTGATAATATCGTTCCTTCAGGTCCTCCACTGATCTTTTCTGTGGAAGACATCACAGGAGGACAACATTATGGAAGAATCAAGCAAAACCTTGTGCGGTAGCCAGCTAAGGACCACTGGCTGAAGGACGTCAGATAGGGTATAAGACACAGTGCCTGGGAGGAAGATCAGCAGGGAGCCTTGCCAGTCCCCATTGAACCACAGGGAAGGGGGAATTTCTCAACGCACTGCATGAATTAACTGTCATGGGTTCACAGCTATTGCTTTAAAAACACCCACCAGAGGGTCCCAACAATATTGCTGAAAGTTAGAAACAATACAGCAATGAAGCGCTCCCAGATAAAAGGATGCAAGGATAGCTGTCTCAAGAGCAGAAAACCTGTGAACAGAAAACTGTGACAAATGCACAGGAGGTCTCTGAGCTGCTCCAGACAATGGCCATTCAAGCCATGACCAGGAACGTAACAGCTGCAACAACTCATTGTCCGTCATTACATGGACTCCGAGCTGGGCTCCCTTACTCCAGGCATCAGAGGAGCCTGGGCTGCCCAGCTAGGCAGACTCATTATTTCACTTTCCTACAGGTTCTTCACACGAGCATTTCAGAGGGCAAGAAAAACCTCCAGCATTTGGAGGTGTTCTGTAGGAGTCACATCGTTCCCCCATGTCACCAGGAGGCATGGAACCAACAGTTACAGATTTACGATCATAACATCAGGGTTGCATCTTCACACCACTGATGGCCCCTGCTTCACAGCAGGGACGACATAAATCTGCACCAGGTCAGACCACAAGTCAGGAGCAGCACCAGGGAAAAATCCCAATCCTCAGGGCCCGTTAGCAGATCCTTCTCCCAGGGCCTAGATTGGAATCCAGGACACACATCCTGCTCAGCTAAACAAACTCCCCAGCTGCCTTATCTTCAAGGAACAATGAGTTGTTCTCCTCGCAGAGGCAAACCTTCTAACTTTCTAGTAAAACACAACAGGGAATGAACACAAGTCACAGTGGATTTAATTACAAACAAAGCAAGCAGCAATGCCCTGTGCTGGAAATTCAATATTCCTTGCTGCCAATAATTCATTATTTTCCCCTAATTAAGTTGATATAAAGGGTAATTTGGTCTTTGCAGTGCAGCAAGCTCTGCACATGCCATAGCAGCAGGTTGCTAGCAGCACCTTGCCCTCTGGGACTCACCTTGAACTGCTGGTGATCATAGCGGTCATGAATCACCACAAAGCGCAGATCAAAACGCCGAGCCAGGTCAAAGAGGTGGTCTGTCTCAGCTTTGGTCCATGCATCGTCATGGAGATACATCTGGTACTCCTGCTCCGAATAGACAGGTACCTGCACTGTCTATGCAGAGAAAAGAAACACATGGTAGCTCTCTTGCAGCACTGCCCTTCTCACTGCCAAATGGTAAGGGTCAAGGTACTTGAGCCAAGAGCAGCACACTGACAGGAGGGGGCGGCCAGGACCCTGAGCAATGGGTCCTGGTAGGAGACATGCAGAGCAGGCAGAGGACTTGATATGGAGCAACGTCTGTTCACAGGGCCACAAACATGATGTTCTGGGGAGCCTACCAAGAGTCACTGCCTGGGAGGCTGAAACCTATTTCAGGTGGCTGACACAGGCAGAGGTCAGCAAACCCACATCCTGACAATAGTTTTCAACATTATCAGACTAACATGACAGTGAAACCAAGGTTCAGCCAGCCTCCCTTCATTCCTCCCATACAGCAGCGCGAATACCTTGACATAAACTGCTCTGACAGTCAACTCTTTACTTGGGTTGGGACACGCTCACTTGTATGGGAAGAACAAGGAGTGGTAGTTCCTAGCCTTTAGCATGGCTTCTGCTTTGATACACAACCCACTTCTTTCATGTTTGGTGCAGACAGTGCCATGAAGATCTGAAAGGCTGGGTGCTGTACAACTGAGGGCCATAAACTTGGCAAACAACTTTGTCCCTCCCTTCCTCATCCACCCTTTTTCCAGCAGAGCCACAGGGCCAGATGACAGTCCAACTCTCAGTGTCTCAGATGCCTAAAACGCCAAACCCACGCCACTGTCCGCATCCTGGAATTGCTCTGCAAGGACTCTATCCAGAAAACAAGTGTCACATGAGTACTAAAGGAAGAGTAAAAATACTTACTGTATTAGGGGAAGTCCTAGCGCATGGTAAAGCCTGTGCAAACAAGCCTGTGCTTTCCTCCCTTACCCCCTCCCACCAATCCTGCAGCGGAACTTTGCTCATCCTGAGGACGTCTTGCCTCCACAAGAAAACATTGTGTGCATGCGAGCAGCACACATGCTTCAACACCTCTATGCCCTCCTGAGTCCCAGAAAAGTCATCCTCATTAACTCCATACAGCTCAGACAAGCATTTCTGAGCCTCCAAATAAGAGCCTCTTTAGGTCTACTGCCCTTCCTCCATCATTCAGACACAGAAGCTTAAAAGTGAAACTTATCTCTTGGTGATGCACTGCACCTCAACCTTCAAGTACCACTTCCACCAGGAGAAAAGCCATCCTACTAGACACCATAAGAATGCCCTATGTACACTACGGAAAAAAAAAATGTTTTCTAGAGAAGTATANAGCTTAAAAGTGAAACTTATCTCTTGGTGATGCACTGCACCTCAACCTTCAAGTACCACTTCCACCAGGA
>VZSC01000678.1:9000-46016 GCA_013398225.1 Steatornis caripensis
TTCTTCCCTTTGAGCTTTTTTACAACCTCCTTGTTCATCCATGGAGGTCTCCTGCCTCCTTTGTTCGACTTCTTCTTCATCGGGATGCACTGATCCTGAGCTTGGAGGAAGCGGTTCTTGAATATTAACCAGCTCTCTTTGCCCCCCCTGCCTTCTAGAGCCCTAACCCAAGGAGACAGACTAAATGAAGCCAGAAGCCATTGACATTTAGGATCTGCAGGGGAAAACCAAACCAAACCAAACCAAACCAAACCAAACCAAACCAAACCAGAAAAGAAATACTTGTGTAAAGGTCAAAGGAAAATGGAATAATTGAAAATATTTCTCCAGGGCAGTATGCCTTGTTGTAAGTTACAGGGAGCTGGGGGAATAGTTTATTTGCAACATGATAATTCATGTAGTCGTTAATATATTAAGTTTGAACAATAACCAGTTCATTGTTAAATCCAAACTTATTTGGTTCTTTATTGAGTGAGAAAAACCTCCAGTAAACACCTTCTCAGTCCATTTCCTTACAATCTGTTATTGTAGAAATTTTGTTTAAATAATTCAAAGCAGTTTACATCTGACAAAGTTTGTATGCTAACAGATATACCTGTAACAATCCAAATAATCACTATTTCTGTATTTATTGCACATAATATGTTTCTCAATAGATTAATTTAATTTAATTTAGTTGTTATCTATCTATTTATTGAACAGAATAGATTATTTTAGTTGGAAGGGACCTACAGTGAACATCTAGACCAATGACTGACCAATTCAGGGCTGACCGAAAATTAAAGCATGTTATTAAGGGCATTGTCCAAATGCCTATTAAATACTGACAGGCTTGGGGCATCGATCACCTCTCTAGGAAGCCTGTTCCAGTGTTTTACCACCCTCTTGGGAAAGAAATGCTTCCTATTGTACAGTCTAAACCTCCTCTGATTCAGCTTTGAAGCATTCCCAAGCGTGCTATCACTGGATCCCAGGGAGGAGAGATCAGCACCTCCTTCTCCACTTCCCCTCCTCAGGAAGCTCTAGAGAGCAATGAGGTTGCCTCTCAGCCTCCTTTTCTCCAAACTAGACAAATCCAGAGTCCTCAGCCTCACCTCACAGGACACATTTTTCAGCACTTTCACAAACTTTGTTGCTCTCCTCTGTAGATCTTCAAGGATTATCACATCCTTCTTAAATTGTGGAGTCCAGAACTGCACACAGTACTCAAGATGAGGCTCCACCAATGATGAATATAGTGGGATTATCACCACTTTTGACTGGTTCTTATGTTGTGTTTGATGCATCCCAGGACGTGGTTTGCCCTCTTGAGTTCCAGGGCACGTTATTGACTCACATTGAGCCTGCTGCCGACCAGCACCCCCAGATACCTTTCTGCAGCCACTCCTCTCCTAATTTATACTCATGTCTGGCACTACTCTGTCGCAGGTGCAGAATACAGCATTTGGACTTGTAAGTTTCACCCCACTAATCATAGCCCTGTGCTCCAATCTACCTAGATCCTTCTACAAGGCCTCTAGAGTCAACAGCACCTCCCAGTTTGGTATCATCAGCAAACTTGTTAATGATGCATTGAACTCCTGCATCCACATAATTGATAAATATATTGAACAGTACTGGCCCTAGAATTGAACCTGAGGAAGACTGCTGGTGAACGGTTGCTAGCCAGACGTGGCCCTGTTCACTACAACCTTCTGAGTTCTGGCCTTCAGCCAGTTCTTCTCACAGTGCACCATGAACACGCTCATCCCACAGCTGGACAACTTGTCCAGAAGGATGACGTGAGGGACAGTATCAAAATCCTTACTAAAATCCAGAAAAAATACAACCACTGCGTTCCCTTCATCTACTAGGTGGGTGACCTTATCATAGAAGGATATCAAATTAGTTAAACAGGTCTTTCCCCTTGTGAACACATTGACTGTTCCTAATGACTGCATTTTTCTGTAAGTGCCTTTCAGTTGTACACACTATAATCTTATTCATAATTTTTACAGGAACTGGGGTTAGGCTAACATGTCTATAGTTCCCTGGATCTTCCCTCACTCGTTTTTGTGGATTAAAATAACACTGGCTAGTTTCCAGTCATCAGGGACCTCCCCAGACTCCCAAGACCTTTGACAGATAATCAAGAGGAGTCCTGCCATAACATCCACTAGCTCATTGAGAACTGTGGGTTGAATACCATCAGACCCCACAGACTTGTGAACATTCAGCTGATACAGCTGGTCCCTTATGATTTCAGTGTCTGCAAATCGACAATTACTGTTCCCACCCTCGTGGTCCCCCAACTCAGGGGACTGGCCAGCCCAAGGTTTATCAGTATTATTAAAGACTGAGGCAAAAAAAGCTTTGAAAACCTCTGCCATTTCATCATCACTATTAGTCATATGACTAACAAATGTCAGTCCAAAATTATTTATTTATGTTAATGCAGGGACTTGATGTGTGTTTTATAGATAGGAGCCAATCACTTCAAATTTTCTTCTATTTATTGTCTGTTATTTCAACTCTGATGCAGCAAAATGCATAGCCAGACCTCTTTAACTGTTTCCAAAGGTTTGATTATCTTGGTAGACAAGAGGGTAATTGAACTGACTTTCTTTTCTGCCAGAAATCCTCCCTTGAACTACCAAGCTGTAAATAGGTACATGGTCATTTCAGCTAAAGATTCAAAAAGGCTGCCAAATACACAGTTAACTACGTCACTGACTTCTGAACTACTGACAGATTACAGTTATGGCATAGCAATTTTTTCTATGTTAGCTCAATTTCTTGTTTTGTCTTTGACCTTTACCTGGTATTCGGGAGCTAAGAAAAGAAAAGAAAAAGTCTCTCAAGCCCTTGCCATAAGAGTATTCTCAGTATGCATATGTGATGAGGTTAGACAATCAGCTGATATAAAATCTTACAGTTCCATCTTTGCTGATTTATGCAGCTGAAGACAAGGTAAAATAATGTTGACAGGTATGTATTATCTTAAAAACTTTACAGAAATGCCTATGCGCAGTGAAGATTGTCAATGAATACGTAACTACTTGTGTAAATAAGTTTGTGTAAATAAGATTGTGTAAATAAGGGTACAATTAGGCATATAATAATATTCAACAAGAAGATCTTTATTTTAAAGAAAAGGCCTCCATATTATAATCCTTACACTTGTACAATTGTTATAATGAGTGTATATTATATATCTTAGTCCTGTAATGGTTTTCATGAAATATCTGATTTGGTGGTGTACAATAATGGTGTAAGAAGACTCTTTTTTATTTTTCTACTCACTTTCTTCCCTTTTTTAAAAAACTCAAACCTCTTTTATATTCAGCTTGAATGCCTGCTTCTAATACTGTTCTAGAGCACAACAATTTACAGAGAATTGAAAAAGCAATTTTCTTTGGACAGCTGGCTATTCTCCCTAATTTTCACCTGTCAAACTCTTTTCTATGAATGTTGACTCAATCAGATAAAATACAGGCTTTAAAGATGTTTGATTAGCTGCCTGGCTTACCTTTAGCTACTCACTTTGCATGTAAACTCTCTACATAACTACCACTCTTCCCTTTCCACTCACACAGCTTCACCAGAGCTGCACTGAACAATGTGGGAATGATCTAAGACAATAAGCACTTTTCAATTATGGGCTACTGATAATCTACTTTTGTTTTACTAATTGAAATAAGAATGCACCAATAATAAAACCAATATATATTACTTATAATGTGCACCTTCATCTTCTTTATATTTTAGTTCAATTATTTATAGTAGTTCATTTGAAATCACTACAACAATGGCTGAGCAAAAGCCTTTACATATTTCTCCTGCTGCACCCCAGAATGTTTTCCCACAAATTAAAACCCAGTGATATGTCACTATCACAGTTTAACCCCAGCTGGCAACTAACCCACACACAGCTACTCACTCACTCCTACCCCACGGTGGGATGGGGGAGAGAATCAGAAGGGTAAAAGTGAGATATCTCATGGGTTGAGATAAAAAGAGTATAATAGGTAAAGCAAAAGCTGCACATGCAAGCAAAGCAAAACAAGGAATTCATTCACTATTCCCCAATGGCTGGCAGGTGTTCAGCCATCCCCAGGAAAGAAGGGCTACATCACGCATAGTGGTTACTTGGAAAGACGAACACCATGACTTCGAATAGCCCCCCTTCCTCCTTTCCCCCCCAGCTTTATATGCTGAGTATGACATCATATGATGTGAAATATCACTTTAGTCAGATGGGGTCAGCTGTCCCAGCTGTGTCCCCTTGCAACTTATTGTGTACCCCCAGCCTCCTTGCCGGTGAGGTGGGGTGAGAAGCAGAAAAGGCCTTGACTCTGTAAGCCCTACTGAGCAATGATGAAAATATGTCTGCATTAACACTGCTTTCAGCACAAATTCAAAACATAGCCCTGTACCAGCTGCTATGAAGAAAATTAACTCTATCCCAGCCAAAACCAGGGCTGTCACTGACTTTATAAAATTCAGTTCCCATAGGCTTCAGGATTTTGCCACCATTGGGTACACTGAATAGTCTCTTGTTTTGTAACAAATTCTCATGATCTCAGTGGAATAACTCAAAATAACCAAGTATTCTGCCTAGAATAATAGAATCGATGACTGACAAATTTTTACATGGTGTATAAAGGGAAACAGAGGAACTTACTTTATACCTCTAGCATGTTGCCTAATTTTTATGGCACTAAGTGAAAAAATATTACCTGATTACACTCTTAAGTGGCAGCTACCAGAAAATTCTGAAAAGGCTTTTAAATTTATAGAATATGAGTGAGCTTTTAATGCAATAATGATGAATGTGAACTTGTGTATATATAAATGTAATTGGACAAGTTTTAGCCTTTGAAAGCTAAATTAATATCAGACAAAAGCAAACTTAAAATGAACTATATAACTGAAGGACTTGAGAACCTAATGAAACAAAATTGAATTAAATAAAGTTACAGGAATATATATTATGCTTAAAGTGCTTTCTCTGTCTAGGAGCTGCTTTGAGCCTCAGGAATACTAGATAAGTATACATTTTCAAATTACTTTCTTAAAACTATTATCTATCCATTTCAAAGCATTGTCTTACTGCTCCTCTCTGGTTTACATCCAAGTCGGTATACATGTGGTCACAACACCTGCATCACTTCTGGTGCCCCAGTGAATAACAATTTTTATCCTTAGATCTAACTGAAGGAAAAAGAAAAATTGTGGTGCTACTGCTGCTGCAAGCCAATAGGAAAAAACTGAATTTTCATAAGGAAATCCTAGAGACTTTATGAAATGTTCATTTTTTACCTAATCAATCAATAATTTTGATTCTATGTACAATATTCTGTACTGTAAAAGAGAAAAAAAGATACTAAAAATCTTGTGATAAAAAAACCTTATCAGGCTAACTATAACTAGAAATGCTAAAGGAACAATGCCTTTTTCTAAGGCAAAAGCAAATCTTACAAATTCATCAAAATGCCAGATCAGACTTAGGTAATTTTGATCCTTACTGATAATTTGTAGAGTTATATGTAATTCTTTTGTTAAATACATTTGTCTTTAAATGCTCTATTTAAAATATGTTTTCCAGAAGCTCTTGTCTTCCTTAGTTTGCATACGGTGTCCTTCCAGATTTTCGAAATGAGTTAAAAGAAATGTCTTCAAAAAAGTTTTTATTTCTGATTGTTCTGTGAATAATTAACCAACAACTTGAGAGGAAAGACAGTAACTCAGGACAATGACACAATTTTCCTGTATAGCCATGATTTTTAATTCATCATTGAACTTCATTGATGTTCATCATTGAACATCATTAATTCATTCATTGAACTACTGGAGAGAGTCCAGCGGAGGGCCACAAAGTTGATTAGGGGAGTGGAGCATCTGTCTTATGAGGAAAGGCTGAGAGAGCTGGGTCTGTTCAGCCTGGAAAAGAGAAGGCTGAGAGGAGATCTGATTAATGCTTATAAATATCTAAAGGGTGGGTGTCAAGAGGATGGAGTCAGACTCTTCTCAGTGGTGCCCAGCGACAGGACAAGGGGCAATGGGCACAAACTGGAACACAGGAAGTTCCACCTGAACATGAGGAGGAACTTCTTTACTGTGAGGGTGACAGAGCACTGGAACAGGCTGCTCAGAGAGGTTGTGGAGTCTCCTTCTCTGGAGAGATTCAAAACCCGCCTGGATGCATTCCTGTGCAACCTGCTCTAGGCTAACCTGCTTTAGCAGGGGGGTTGGACTAGATGATCTCTAGAGGTCCCTTCCAACCCCTACCATTCTATGATTCTATGATTCTATGATTCTATGATTGGCCCACATTAAAAAGAAAACATAAAAATCCCTAAACAACCCCCAAAAAATACACAGATAAGGCAAAATGGTTTTAACAGAATTTGAAACATGAGATTGGAAGAGACCCATTAAACCATCAGTTCTTTAATTGCAGGAAACTTGTTTGATGAAATTACTGTCATAAACTTACTTTAAACTCTAGCTCTCTGGTTTCACTTTGCCTCTGTGGAACATTGTTAAAGAAACTCAGTGATCTAAAAATTAGAAGTCTAATTTCAAACTTCAATTTGCCACCTGCTAAATGTTTTTCCTGGATCCTGAATAAATCTTCCATATGTATTCCAATTTTAATTTCACTTAATTTTTTTTTTATTCATGATATTTCAGATGAGAGTAATCATATTACCTCTTCACTAGAATTTCTCTAAGGTGAAAATGGAAGTTCTTTTGTATTTCTTTTTCTCTTTCTTCACTGGCTACTTTTATTGGATTTCTCTGTAGCAGTTTCAAACCCTAGGATTAAATTTACCACTTAATGGCAGCAATACACTGACAGTTATCTAGTTGTTTCCTTTCTCTCTCTCATCGCTGCCTAGTTCTCTTCTGTTATATCATACTGTGGGACTATGTGACAGTGGTGGTTTATTTCCTCAGTATTTCCATTCCATCATTATGTTCATTCCATCATTATTTTCTTTGAAAACTATATAGCTATTATTGGAACCAGAGGGAAAAATATTCACATTATCATCAATGAAAGTATCAGTGTTTTACTCTCCTCAATTTTCAGGTTTCCTATTACCATCTTTTCTTTCTTGTTACCTTTTACATGATAATTTTGTTGATAGATATACAAAAGGTTGATGTTTGCTTTTAGAAGGCTGCTTTAAGAATTATTTGCAAGTACACTATCCAAAGTCTATTGAAACAAACAAAATACCAGGAATTCATAAAAGCCTGGGGTAGGTCTCTAAGATTCAAAATGAAAATAGCGTTTATCTTTTTTTTTATTTTTTTTTATTTTCTTCTTTTTTTTGGTTGTTGGTTTTTTTTGGTTTTTTTTTTCATTTAAAGGGAATATTCTAATTACTGGAAATTTATTTCCTACTGCATAACACAGTGCTGGACAGTTTAAAACATGTTTATGTGTCTCAGTTTACCAGAAAATCTCATTTATTTATTTAAAGAAAATAACTAATCAACTGGTTTTGGCTGGGATAGAGTTGAATTTCTTCATAGTAGCTTGTATGGTGCTGTTTTGGATTTGTAACGAAAAAATTGTTGATAACATATGGATGATTTAGTTATTGCTGGATGGTTCTTGCACAGTGTCGAGGCCTTTCTTACTTCTTATGCTGCCCTGCCAGCAAGTGGGCTGGGTAGAGACACAACTGGGACAGCTGACCTCAACTGAGCAAAAGGATATTTCATACCGTATAACATTATGCTCATCAGGAGAAGCTGGGGAAAGAAGGAGGAGGTAAGGGACGTTTGGAGTGATGACATTTGTCTTCCCAAGTAACTGATGTGCATGATAGAGCCTGACTTTCCTGGGTATGGCTGAGCATCTGCCTGCTGATGGGTAGCAGTGAATGAATTCCTTATTTTATTTGACTTGGGCATGTAGTTTTTGCTTTACCTATTAAACTGTCTTCATCTTAACCCACAAGTTTTTTCACTTTT
Source organism: Steatornis caripensis (assembly GCA_013398225.1). NCBI lineage: Eukaryota > Metazoa > Chordata > Aves > Caprimulgiformes > Steatornithidae > Steatornis > Steatornis caripensis. Next base: position 16,972 of record VZSC01000678.1, read on the forward strand.
ACCCTTCTGATTCTTTTTCCCATCCNTGATGTGCGTGATAGAGCCTGACTTTCCTGGGTATGGCTGAGCATCTGCCTGCTGATGGGTAGCAGTGAATGAATTCCTTATTTTATTTGACTTGGGCATGTAGTTTTTGCTTTACCTATTAAACTGTCTTCATCTTAACCCACAAGTTTTTTCACTTTTACCCTTCTGATTCTTTTTCCCATCCCATTGTGGGGAGAAGTGAGTGAGTGTCTCGGTTGTGCTGGCTGTCCATCAGGATTGAATCATGACGACTAATAAAATGTGTAATATGAATTTAAATTAGTTTGAATTTGTCATCTTTACTCGACTTAAAGTCTATATTTGAAAGCAAATTTTGTCATCAGAAAGTATCTCAAAATTAGGATGGATACTAAAGTACAAGTTGTTATTTCTCACCCCACTTTCCCAGCAAAAATTATTGGGATTGAATGTATCATAAGGCACAGAATATATATCCCTCTATAAAGCTGTTCTGGTCCAATCACTAAACTCATTTAAGAGTTTCTGACACAAAAGGTATTTAAAGAGTTGTAGGATTGTCTAAAGAAAAATTAGGTTAATTTTCTGTGAAGATACTTTAAACTATCTGGGAAAAATACATACAACTTAGTGCTTTTGATGTTCATTTATAAATAGAGCAAAATATTTCCTGAACATTAACTTCTAATATTATTTTTCATTGTAATGAGACTGTTCTAGAGCTGAGAAGTGTGTCACAGACTCAAGTAATTAAAGATTCATACTTGTGCCTTTGAGTTAAAATCTGTTGGCCTTCTATCACAGTACTTCTATTGTTATCAGGCAGAGTTCTTTATCATTGACAGATTAATTATGATGGATGAACTTATATTGATGACTGGAGGTCTTCTGCTTATTAGTTAGAAATATTAAGACAAAAAAATTAAGACAAAATAAATGCTTGACCTTCATTAAGGAAATTATAAAGAAATAAGAAAAAAATGTATCTTTGAAAACAGAAATTATTAGTGGTAAAATATTCTCCTCCAGATATAGCATCTTAATAGATATTACTCTAAAAATAATAACCTAAGTGTTTTAGGATATTTTCTCCAATGAAAGTGCCAAAATCCATGTTTATATGGGGCACTGTAATTTATTTCATGTACCTCAAGACTGAATTATCATCAATGTTTTGGCACTTATGTGTTCGAGATACAGTGCTCTGTGAGAGATGAAATTGAGTTTACTTTTTGAAAGGATAAGAGTTTGATGCAGGATCAAAGGCTTTCAAAGTTTTTCATCCTCAGAAGACACAGATACAACAGAAGGTATGGAAACGAAAGGGGATGTCACCTAACATATATTTTCCTGAGATAACTACTCAGGGAGTCTTGTTAGCACAAGGAGATTAAGTTTCCCTGGAAGATAACTCTGGGTTAAAGTGGGTTGCCTCATGTTTTGGAAGTGTCTGGAAGTCATCTTATCTTAAGGTAAATGTCTAACATAAATCAGATTAATTCTGCTGTCAGAGTACATGCTTCTGTCCTTTAACCATAAAGGGACCCTCTGAGCAATTGGCTGAAATTCAAGTGTCTACATCAGAAAACGCTAACATTAATTGCAAAAAATCTTCAAAGACTAAAGTTAAGTTTTTTAACTTTAACTAACATCTCCCTCATACAGTGGGAAAAATCCTGTTATGTTAGTGTTATACAACTCCTTCAAACTGAAAAAAGGAATGAAGATATTATGTGCACTTCAAAAAAATTTAAATTCTCACTACCTATTTCTTAGATTTTTCTAATGATGATGGTAGTGCATTTTTCAGGGCCAATTAATTATTTTGGATTTCAGAGAAGTGTTCCAGAATCTTAGGAAAATGAACAATGATGGTCATGTGGTGTTTCTGCTATGAAAAATTTAGACAAAGTTGGGGCAGGTGCGAGCAGGTTATGCTAAAGAGACTTTTGTATATTTTATATATCTTCTGAATGATTAGTTGTTTCTAGGACAGAATTAAGAAATATGAAGGCTGTGAGTGAAAAAGTGAGATACTAATGGTATATTTTACTCTATTTTATCGCAATCTAATTGGTGGTAGGTGGTACCCTGTCATATTGCCTTCCAATAGAGTTCCCCTTTATACCAAATTTCTCTTTACACATGCTTGCATTCCCTTACCAAGCTTTATTTATTAAGGATACTCTATGAAATTAATTCATTTTTCCACCTTACAGACTTAGAGATTGTGCTGCTAATGTTTGATAATTTTAAGATGAAGCCATAGATGGTTTTATCTATCTTTTTTTTGGCTGCCAAGGCAATAAGTGGAAGACTTGAATGTGGCAGTGTGATTGCACCAGCTCATATAAAAAACCTCTTACATCAAGAGCAAATAAACATGCTTGTTTTGAACTTTGTATGTGGTGAATAACTACAGTAAATCAATCTCAACTGTCTATCAAAGTAGAATTTATTAAAGCACAACACTGCAACTGAACACTTTTTGAAATCAACATGACTGATGGCTAACGGCATGAGGTTTGCACCTACATTTACGTTTTGAAAGACTGACCTTTTCCCCCATCTTTTGATTTTTCTTTAATGGTCCCCCTTCCTAAACTTAAAAAAAATGAATAGCTTCTTACCAGTATAGAAGGAATACAAACCTTATGCTGCTTCTTCCATAATTATGTAAACCACAAATGAAACAGAAAACAACAGAAATAAACCCCCAATTTCTCACCCTGTCAGCTACATAAAAAACGCCCATTAAAGCAGAGTAAGTGGCACACAGAAAGGCAGCTGCTGTTACAGGAAAACCTCATAGCAAATATACAGTAAGTCAGAGCCATTTCATTTTTATTAATTTAAAAATACATCCAGAAAGCACACCAGATCAATCAAACTGACTCTCTGACCCATGACTTCCAAGGAACAGTACCTTGTTGGTTCCAAAATGCCATAAGATTAGTTGACTGAGAGCTAACTTTCCTTTACTGTTCGAGTATTTGAGAGAAGGACAGTTTTCAGGGTGTTAAAAAGAATAGCATTAAAAAAATTAAAAATGCTTCTGTCTTGGTTTTTGGATTTTTTTACATTTTGAAAATATCATTCATTTAAAGGCAGAACTGTGTGATTTTAAGAAATGTTTTTCTCCCGATAGATTATACTGTTTTGGAAACCTGCAGAAAAGAATGATCTCAGGTCATCTACGCCTCTTCATTAAGCATTGGGAAAAGGGAAGTGAGAACAACCCACTCACTGAAGATTGAAATTTAAAATCCCTCATTATTAAGAAAGAAATACAAATCCAGACCTTGTAACGATATAACTATAGGACATTATATTTTCTTTAACTGTGTAAGCACTTTCAGGAATTTTTACTCAAGACATTTTTTTCTGCTTCTGCAGTACAGTTGCAAGACTTCCTGTTGGGATACTCTAGATGTTAAATGTACACCTAATTAAAACATTTCTGATACAAAAAACAACTGTGTAAAAATAATTTAGAGTAACTATGTTACTACAATATCACTGAGGAAATTATTGTCAATATTGATTTTTTTGAATTTAAAAGAAAATATTTTTTCTTAATGTTATCTTGGAGGTTTTTTTTCCATTGAACACAAAGTTTATTAATATTCTCAAAGCTCATTCAAAAAATATTTACTCAAATTTTTAATTTAACTAGGAATCCAACATAAGTGAACTAAAGAGTTGTTTGATTCACATAATTGTCTAAAAAATACGATGGTCTGGCTTTGAAGTAGCCGAACTAGGGAGTATAAAGAGAAATATACAAATAATCCCATAGTTATTAAATCATAATGGAAATCTTACAAATAGAATTTATATATTATTAAAAGATATCTGTCCTTTCTGTTATTATATATTTTTGTTTCATTCAAAAAATTAACTAGTAAGTATAAACAAAAAAATATTTAAGACAAGAATATAATCAGAAAAAATAGTAACATTGTCAGTATTTTAATTCAGAAAACCCTACTTCAAACAGTTAATACTAAGGGAAAGAAAAATTATTTGAACCTAAGCTATCAGCTAAAAAAGTACCGCTTTCATAAGGATTTTGCAACCTTGCTAATGGCTCTAGGTGGTCCTGCGTGAGCAACGGGGTTGGACCAGATGACCTCCAGAGGTCCCTTCCAACCTCAGCCATCCTGTGATTCTGTGATTTTGGTGAATCTACACCTCTTCTTCCTTATTTAGATGAAACGATTTTTCAAATTGCCTATACCTGTTCACTGAGGGAAAAGAAACAATATCATCTGATCTGGATAGGTATTACATCATACACCAGGGATAATGATACTCAAAGATTTTACAACTACAATTCAAGAGCAGGCAGCAAGTGCAGGTATAGTTGAGCAATTGTGAACATGGAAAAAAATCAAATGCTGCTTAGAGCCAATTTACAAATAAAAGAAAAGGATTATACATTCCAAGTGTATTATACACTGTGAACAATTTGCCCAGTTCCTTCCTGAGTAAGTCTCAGTTGCTGTTTAAAAATGTCTTCAGAAGAACATAATATGCCTTCTGGAGAATGTCTACATGCAAAATAGCATCTTTAATAAAATAAAGCTTTTAAATTTCAAATACGACAACTGCACTTCTTTTCTCAGAAGTAATAAGAGCTTCTAAGTATCAAATATATGTATGGTGAATAATGCTACATTTTAGTATATGACTACATAACATACCATATAACATGGAATAGCAAATAAAATTTTATTCTTATCCAACTGCTGAATATAACTTATTATTGTTATTATTGTTATTATTTCGTAGTACTCCTCTAGCTGTTTCACACAAAATATCAAAGGAGATGTGGTGCTTCCCTTGGATACTTAAACTTCAGAAGTTAAGACAACAATCTGTCATTTAGTATGTGGTGTAGCAAAATTTGAGTATTTCCTATTTATGCTTACAGAGGTGCTGAGGGAAGAGTATATTTTCCTAAGTCATAATGTCCTCTCCAACTTTCTTCTGCTCTTGAGGAGACGTTGAATTGCTATAAAATTCCGTCTGTTGCAATGTACTTTTATCCCTGCAGCAGCTGTCACAGGGCTAGCAAAGTCACTGTATTCCTTCCTGATCAAATCCTATATAGCTCTGCAAGGTGGGATATAGCCAGTTTGCAGAGCCTACCAGGTCCATGCTGAGGAATCACTGGTACAACACACTAAAAGAAGTGCAAAGGGCAGCTACTGCACCCATGGCTGACTTTACCACAACTTACTTTCACCACGACAGCAGTGGTCTGTCCTTAAACGGTAGTGGAAAGATAGTAATATGCACAAGCGTCAAATTGTAGAGATACAGGTAAATGGGCAGTCATTGCAGCCATAAATGCAAATGGACAAACAACTCACATGCTGCTTTTACAATGAGGAGTTTCAGTGCAAATTTGCTAAATTTTAACATGTACATTAGGCCCAGGGCTATGAAGGGGAGGTGATGGTGACTGAGCATTCAAGGGTTTTCTGAATGAGGCAACCACAGTTCAAGAAACAGGAGCACTGATAAAGCATTTGAAGTATAGTGGGCAAACAGAAGTGGGGGACAAAATAGACTGGGAGACCAACTTTCACTGCAATGGCAAGAGTATGTTGGAAAAGGGAATGGAAATACATCATACAAGACTGAAGGCCAAATAGAAATTTTCTATAACTTTTTATTTATCATTGCACATTTTCATCTCCTACTTGGCCTTTATGATCTTAGATATCTGTTTTGAGAGGCTTTTTCTCATATGTTTCCAGACATACAACTTTAGCAAAAAATCTCCTCATATTTAGGATCACTGGTCAGTGCAAATGTATTGCTACTTAAGTTCTGTCTTCTAAAGTATTTAGAGACCTAGTTCACTCCTTTTGATGAGTTAGGCCTCTAAGGTTTCAAGTTTGTGTGTTTAGACAAATACTGTTCCAAGTATGGTTTTACTAGGACAAATGTTACCATAAAAGGATTTTTATTACTGTAGATGTAATGGTTAAAAAAATTGCACCAGTCAACACATTTATAGAAGTAAAATCTTGTAAGTGCAAACCAAGCCCTTGACTATAAGAAAATAAGATGGAAGATTATGTCTCCCTTGAAAGCACTGTGTAAATTTACAGCAGGACATAAATGATGCAATTGGAAAAGTATTTTTTTTATAGATTGCTCTGAGACTAATGCAGGGGCTGCGAAAGGAGTATTTTTAGAGGGTGAGAAGCTCATAAAGGGAGATGGTGGATCTATAGGCCATTAATATAAGCAAGTAAGTATCCAGTACAGTGTGATGCAAATGAGTTATGAGTCACCTAACAAGGCTTTCATCAGGCTGATGTAGTACCATAGATTTTGTGTAAAAGCGGGATCATGGTTTTGGACTTATTGACTTATTTTTATTTCTATTTAATTATTTTTCCAGCGGGCTTACCCTTCTATCAAAATGTTTTAAAGCAAAGAAAAAGGAGAAACAAAGAAATATTTTACAGTATGTTAGGGTCCAAGTGCAGGAAATCAACTAAACAAAGAAAATACCATGAGATTCAACTTCTCAGAGGATTCAGGGACTTTACCCATTAGAAATGAATGCTCAGAAAGAGTATGTGTCTCTATGATACTGCTGATCCATGGAGAAGAAAAAAAAAAAGGAAGGCTAATTTGACAACAGTCAGCCACCACTTTTCCAAGGAGTTAGGTGAACTGCCAGTTTTGACATTCTGTCTTAAAGAAAAACCTCCAGCATTACAGCAATCTTAGTATCTTCACATAGTTAGTAAGAGAAGAACCGAGACATATGCGAACGCTCAGATAGGGAATGATATTATACTTTTTAAACAAAATGAAATGTTCACAATTAGTAACTGTCTGCAGATTTGATGCTAAACAAAAGAATATGTTCTCCATTTCGCTATTTAGGCTGCACTGTTGTTCCTGTATATATAATTATGACAAAATTTTTGCAGATCCAGTGCATCAAGAAGAGGAGATACCTGCCTTCGGTATGAACAATAATTGGTCCATAAGGAATTTTTTTACATGGGACAAAACCATGCTTTAAGGGGAAATTGTGTTACTGCTGCTGTTGTTGTTGTTAACTTGTATATAATGTCTGCTACTCTGCCTTCAATATGTTTTTGCTTGAGCCAAAAAAGGAGAAAGTATGGGACTTGTGTTGATTTGTCACTGCTGCAGGAATGCTCCATAAAGAAAAGATTACTTTTTATTAGTATATATCTAAGGGATATTTTACCTAGTGTTTTGTGGTGTTTAAGAATATGCTTCTCTGCACTGTGTGGCACTTAAGCATAATTATTGGGTTTTTCAACAGTAAGGAAGATTCTTGCTATGAACAGCAGGTAAGTTCTCATATGCAACTTTCACATTCAAATCTCAGTATGGATGATTATAGGAAAAAAGTGAACAAGTTTGAACATAGAACAGATGAAACATGCAAATCTATAAAATGTGAAAAGGCATATACTGCCCCTGACTCCCACTGTCGCCAAGTGGTGGGGGTTTAGGGACAGATCCCGCCTCTTCACTGGTCACTCTTCCATCTGCATGATCTTTTCCTTCAAGATGGTTTGCAATCTCTGTCTAATCTCACAGCTAGTTTTTAGCTAAGTGAAACAGTCAACCTTTAACTCATGCTTCCTCAGGCTAGATGTGTATATGAAGGGAATAACATCCTTTCATTTTCTCAGAGCAAAAGCATTTAGAGGATGCCTGTAGGTGTTTGTATCACTGACAAGAAGATGCAAAAATTCAAAGGGTTTTCTGTGGAGGCTGCTTGCCAGGATCTGACTGTCAGAAACCAAAATGAGTCCAAGCTCATGTAGAATTGTTTTGTCCTAGTCAAGACATTCTGAACTGGTGATAATACACTACTCCATTCAGCAGTTATCACTACATCTCTCCTCTTTATAATGTTAGCTCTCAAAAAGCCTGAGGAAGTTGCCTTTGTGAAAAGGATTTGGTTTATTTTCATTTGTTTCAAATCTGATGCCTCATTTCATTGATCGTTCCAAATTAACTTTAATGTGGTATTTTATTAGTATTTCCCCATGTCTCAGTGTCACAAGGTCTTTCTGCAAATCTCCATAGTCAGTGTCGTGGTTTAACCCTGGCCAGAAGCTCAGCTCCACATTGCCGCCCATTCACTCCCCTGCAGTGGGATGGGGGAGAGAATCGAAAGGGTAAAGGTGAGGAAACTCGTGTGTTGAGATAAAGACAATTTAATAGGTAAAGCAAAAGATGCACATGCAAGCTAAGCAAAACAAGGAATTAATTCACTATTTCCCATGGGCAGGCAGGTGTTCAGCCATCTCCAGGAAAGCAGGGCTGCATCACATGTAATGGTTACTTAGGGAAGGCAAATCTGTCATTCCGAATGCCCCCCCTTCCTCCTTCTTCCCTCTACCATTCTTGTTAAGCACAACATTATATACCATGCCATACCCCTGTGGTCAGTTGGGGTCAGCTGTCCCACCTGTGACCCCTCCCAACTTCCTGTGCACCCCCAGCCTACTTGATGGTGGAGTGGGGTGAGAAACAGGAAAGGCTCAGCTCTGTGCAAGCACTACTCAGCAATAACTAAAACATCCCTGCGTTATCAACACTTTTCAGGTCACACATCCAAAACACAGCACCATACAAGCTACTGTGATAAAATTTAGCTCTATCACAGCCAGAAACAGTAAGGTCAGTTTTAGATTTAAGTATCTTTATATTGTTACTGTTCACAGCTTCATAACTTCATAGTTTGCCTATTTTTCAGATGAAAGCAGTGTGTAAAACAGGATTTCTCCCTTAGTATAACACTCTCTGCAATATCAGGGCTAACTTCCTTTTCACTATAAGAAAGGCTTATTAAAACTTTTCCTCAGTCATGGAAGGTCTTCATGTGGCTAACTGTGGCTAACTGGTAGTCAGCCCTTATTTCATGACAGCTTGGATCTTGAGCAGAAATTCTTATCTACTTAGAGCTCTGACCACATCTTTGTGAAGTCTTACAGCACTGAAGTTGTTCAGTAATGCCTTTATTTGTCTAAACACCAGAGTATTTACTTGATTTAGATAATGAATATTCTTGAAGCTGGAACAATAAAAAATGTGCGTTGTACTAGAGTGTAAACATTTTAATTAGGCTTACAGTGAAATATTGGGTCTATATATACTGTGCAGTCCCTTTTTCCAACAATGGCATTTTGACCACACAACATCAAACACTGCTTTTCATAACTTGACGCATGATAGGAAGTGAGTTATATTTACAACCAACAAGTAAAAGCAAAGTGTATAGTTCTAATTCTCAGCATCGTCTGCTGGCCTCTGCATAAGTATTCATACACCCATAAACAAAGTGTCTTGGAAAAATTCAGCTGCTAGAAAACAGTCTCCTTTTTGTAGCAAGTGGCGTATGCTGTTGTTGTTGTTATGTAAACCACTAATATAAATAAAAGTCTTTTAGGGATCAAGGATATTAGCACTATCTTTCCCACTGAACATTTTTGTTTGTTTCAGAGCAGTTGATTTCACAAGAGGATTACTAGACATACACTCAAACTTTTCTGGCTGCATAAATGAGTGCTTTCCACATGCAACTAGTTGTAGCCTCAATAACTATGAATATGAATTTGGGGCTAGAATTGAAAGAGATCTCCATTAAGTCTTCAATATTGTAAACATAATTTTTGATTCCTCCCTCTAAGAAGAGTGAGACTGTCAACACGATTTCATATAAAAATCTTGGTTAGAATTCTCCTAATTTCAGTGGAGTAGAATTTTTTCATGACTTGTCACTTTTGAAAATTCTTCCAAATATTTTTAATAGCTAAATGTTGCTGCACAGTTGCTGATCCTGATGTCTGGTGCTTACATCCATAATAAATTTTAGGAGATTTTCCACAATTGAACCCATGGATATGTAGTTTTGTCAATTTGAATCAGATTTTTTTTTTTATAACCTCAAAAGGCAATTAAAAATATCTTTCAGTTTTCTTTAGCAGAAATACATTCATTGTGATAACGACTACAAAACCACAAAAATATATCTAGAATGTAACTGTTTTGTTGTGTTATGTATGGGAGGGGAAAAAAATTAAGGAAATCGTTTCTCAAAAAGAGGTAAAAAGAACAACACTAAGAGAAATTGCATATTCAAGTTTGAGGACAAATTACAAATAAAAGAGGTGAAAAAATTGAAAAAATATCATAATGTGCTGTAAGCATAGTTTTTAGAACAACCATAATTGGCACTATTACATCACTTTTTAATAGCTCATATTGATTAATATTTCCTGTGTGAACCATGAAAGTGCAATCAATCATTTGTATTCTATAAGGAAACTAGTTTCAAATAGAAGTATTCCGAACACTGCACACAATGTTACCCAGAAATATTGTTTTATTCTGAAAAAACTAGGAAAAAAAGAAGTGGAGATTGTAGTGCCTGCTAGGAATCTGTCCTCCAACTGATTTTTTTTTTCTTTTTTTTAAGTTTATCGTAAACCTCAAATTACCTAGAGTGAATTTTTACTTAAGATTGTGTAACAGATTTTCTTTGGATGAGTTATGTTCTTACCAAGAGAAACAATGTTCAACAATAAAAATTTTACAAGTGTCTCATAAGTTACTTTGCATTTTTATCATTTTTCTGCTTCTATAAATATTTTTTCTCAATATTTCATTTCAGGTACCATACCTGCAAGTATATACATGCACTAGATTAGTATTTATGCTTTAGTATAATTTTCTATAAATTCTACCTGAACTTTTATGCATCTGGGTACTAAAAGTACAATAGAAACAAAAATTGAACGAAATTAAACATAAAAATAGCCTCTCCTCTACTATCATAGTACTTTACTACAAAAAATGGCTTTTACTGCCATGTTTTGAGTTGAGGTTTTTTTCAGTCCTTTGAGTTTGATGCTTACTACCTGCTGATACCCTGTCTAAAAAAAAAAATAATTAAATCCTTTTACTTGCTTCCTGCTGCTCTGAATTTCCTACAGGTCTTTCCTTCTTCCTGAAACTAGAGCTTGAGACCAACTGAAATAACTGGACATCCACTAACACTAGAACTGTTATGAAATCTTGTAGGCTATTTTTTGACAAGGAGAACTGGAGATACTATGAATGATTTCTCCACTCTGTGAAAATAGAAGTTGACATTATGGATTTATTTTCAAAATTCTCAGGTTCTAGCTTCTAGGAGCAAAACCAAGGTACAGTAAATGTTTCTTCGAACAAGAAATGTAATTTTTCCTTAACGTGATATGCATCAAAGAAAGGATGATCAATATACTAACATAAATATGCTGAATGTATCTACTGCATATTTGACAATATTATAAATGCAATTTCAGTCATCAAATATTAAGAAGATCCCAAACTTTTATATGAAGTCTCTGAAGAGGAAAAGTATATTGCATAGTCAGATGATGACTTGCCTAGTTAGTTGGGGAGTACACCACTTCTGATGTGACACAAAATTGAACTTCAGTACAAGTAGGCAGTGATTCCACAAAGTACTCAAAGGCTTAAAGGCATTTCTATCCCATTTGAAAAGACAATGGGTTTACTATGCTGTATTCAAAATTACATAGTCAATTTGGAAATCTCATAGCCTTCCTTTTCATTAGTATCAATGACTCTTCAAGGCGATATTATTCTTTGTATTTGCTGAGTTTAATATATCCTGTGATAGTTCATGGAATCTGAGCTTAATAATTCCTTAATACCTACTCTGCACTGCTTCTGAGTCAAACCGACTGATCCTGTGCCATCCTGAAAATTTTTATGTGGTTAGCACATTACGCTTTGTCAAGGAAAGGTCAATTTCATCTAAAAATAACTATTTCATTTACATTTATATGGTTCTATTCAAAGCAGATGACTTCTAATGAAAAATTCAGAATTCAATGAATAACAAGTTTTCATGTTTTGCAGAAATAAAATATTTTAAATTATTTGCTTTTAGTTTTTAAATAATCTACTTCATGATTCCTTTTATATCTTTACTTTCTTTAGTAACTTTAATGCAGTAAATCAGGAAAGAAAACCAATATATGCAGGTTTCCCTAAGAGCATCTTTCTAATAAATTCTCTATATGTGACGTACTTACCCATACTGGGAAAGTTTCAACAGGCTGTTTGAAATGCATAATTAAACACCTGTTATTGTTTACAGGACAAGTGCCAAATGCTGCAACAATAGTATTCCTACTGTTATGCTTATCCAATGAGATGAGAAATTGAAGAGGGTAGAATCTATTTTCAAGTATAAAATGTTTCTATAATATTTTCTATAACAAAGAGAACGTCCTACTCAAATTAATTTAATTTTGTAATGCAGAAAGTAAGGGGCTGATCTTGCCTTCATAAGAGGTAAAGTACTTAGAAAATTGACTTCAAGAGGACCTATGATATTTTTAGCATGCTAAGAAAACTCAGTTAATACTTAACTGAAGTTATTCTGCCTGCATAAATCAAATGTGCATTGACAAGAGGACTTGATTATAAGAATTCATTTTAAAAGAAGATCAGATAGGACCCTTGAATTAAAAGCTTTTTAATTTTAAATGATAGAAATATTTTAAAAAAATATTTGTGTGTCAGACCATAGTTTTTAACAAATTATGTTAGTTAAAGAAGCTGTTAAATTATTTATAGCAGTCAATGGGTTGCAATTATCTAGAGATTTTTGTTAATATTTAAGTGTACACTTGAACACTAAAATAATTTTAAAGTAAAATAATGTTAAAATTATTGTTAAATAGTAGCTATGCAAATGTTTTCTATTTGAATAGATTACATTCTAAACTACAGGAAGTATATAGCACTCTAATACTAAATCAACTTATATTTCTTTTACTTTTTAAAGTAGAGAGAGACTTCTTGTTGCCTGTGCTTCTTTTTGACTAGGATGATATAACTCAAAGATACTTTTCACTGCTTTATTGACGTGTACTAACTTCTCTTATTCCAATTGATTTAAGCTCTAACACGTCTAGAAAAGAGTCTAAATACTCCTTAACCACACATGTAGGCTATTGTGATACATTGTGAATGTAAATGACATCTGGTGATGTCTCCCCACAGCTGAATTTGGGCTGGTGTGTACCAATGTCCTCAAACCTTTTCCTTCTAAAACAAAGGGAAGCTTTCGACCATCAACTACAAGTTGATGGGGTTGTATTTAGACCAGAGTATTTAAGAATTTAACTTGGGCATTATAACACTTAAAAGTTAGTCTCTTGGCTCAAAATACCCATGACAGTTGGTTAGATACCCTATAAAGCCAATTGAAGATGCTGGCATCTGGAGTACTTCCAGTGTGTAATAGAGAATGACTATGTTTTAACCATCTCTCTCCTTTAATTACAGAGGGAGGTTAGTGATCCTGTAATGTAGTTTCATGAGGGACAGGTCCAGAGGAAGGAGACAAGGCAGCGAATATCTGAACACATGCTTCACTCCAGGTAGCATCTCTGCCACTGTGAGTCCCCTGGTGGGTGGGCACCCTTGAGGCACAGGGAAATTTCTATGTGCACAGCCCAGAGCTGGAACAACATCTCATAGAATGGGAGTCACAGTATTTTAGGTCACCCTCAGGCGCTAGGGAATATTTCGATTTTTTGCTCTTTCAGCCATAATACATGAAATAAATAGATACACACATGTGGGTTCCTAGACAGAATTTTTGGTTTAAGTAGGGGCAAAGAAAAGACATAAGCATTTAGAAATATATACATAATCTGAACTTTTCCTTCCTTTGGGATATCACTATGAAGCCATGTCACTGTAAGACATGTTCTACTGCCAGTAGAGGGCTTGAAGAAAAAACAACATACATCACTATTAAAAAGGATGCACTAATTATTTGAAAGATAAATTTGGGGGTTTTTGTGAAACAAGGAGTCACAGATGAACAAAAATATTGATAAAATACAGTTATAGCAACACACCATGCAGACATAAAGTCCTGCTTTTGTCTTGTGTTGTTCCCTGCTGCAGTATGAGCAGTAGTGTACGTTTTCACACAAGTATATTCTTCATAGAAGAGTAGACTCTAGAAAAAAATGTTGTATAAAGTTGTTTGTATAACTGGTTTTTTTTAAACCTACTTATACCTAAAAGCAATCAGATTGAGAACTTAGTGTTTTATATGGTATCATTCAAAGTGCTATTAATTTAAACAATTTTGTTTCTACAGAATTTCAGAAATTAAAAATAATACATTTACTTTCAAGAAATATGCAAAATAACTTGAAAGAGCAATAATATGGTGATAGTAATACGTGCAAAATATATCATCTTCAGTGTGTTGCAGCAATTCTGACAAAGATGGCATAAAATACACAATTATAATACAATTATTTATATTTAAATAAATGTCATTTAAATTAGATGTCTATTAGCATTTCCAAAAATCATTCTCTAGGTCTGCACTCTGAATATGAATATTAACCCATTTTTGGAAGATCAAGCTTGCAGGCTGTTTACATGTTTGATAGGAAACTCAGATATATGAGTAACCTGATTCAAAATTTCTCCCGGTTTTCCCATCAGCCTCAATACGCTTAACATGAAGCTTTTGATTGTGCTTTCTCAGTAGATTAGACCCACTACATTGGACCGTGTGAACAGTTGAGGTCTTAGTAAATGTGGGCCGGAGTTAGACTAAATGTGAATCAATGTGGTGGAAAAGAAATAAGTATTTGGACTTGCAAGTTTAAGACCTTCTCCATCTTGCAGTCTGAAAAATCTCCTAGATAAATAAATTTAATGACTTAAAGGAGTACACTCTTTATACACCTTTCAATAAATTAATCCTAGTGTCTGAATGCTTGTATTAAAGCAAATCTACATCTATCAATTTAAAAATACGACCTGAAACACAATCAGCTATTCTGACATTCAAACACTGCTAGAACACTTAAGATAAAAATTTATGTTTATAGCCCTAAATTATGAGATATGAAGCAAAAAGCCAAATATTCATATTTTATCTTTTTAAACTTCATTTTGACTCAGAATGCATGCTTCATTCAGCAATATTTGGGCAAACAGCTGTACAGAAGCCAAGATAAATCAATAATAGTTTGTGTTTACAAATGCTTCCTATTACTAGTGGTGCTGAAATATAGATAAAAAACAAAGTTCGCTAGTCAGGAAACAATTTAATTGTAAAGAAAAAAAAGGTCAAGAAAATAATTATGTATTTGCAAACAATTCCTGGAGTTTCCATGGATGTAACTGTTTAGGAAGCATATAAATAAAGCAACAGGTAACTCAAGCATGAATTAAATTATGAGAGAAGTAAAAGAAAAAATAAACGAAAATAAATCAGGCATATTACTGGAAGGAAAAACAACAGATGGCAGAAGAATTCAGGATAGGTACAGGATACATGCCAGAAAATGGAAAGTTCAGTAGCAGTAACTTGTATATCCACAAGGAAAGAAAGAAGAATGCTAACATTAACAGTACTCGTAGATGTAGCACATTTTAGTGGGGGCAAGGGGGGGAAGATAATCATGGATACAGGTGAGATCATTTCTCATTAGAAGCAGGCAGCTTCTGATATTGTTTCTGGTGTTAGCAACATGTTGGAATGTCCTGTAAATCCTATACATCTGGAAAACCTTCCAAAATACATCAAAAGTTAAACCATATGTGGTGGGTTGACCCAGGCTGGATGCCATGCGCTGACCAAAGCTGCTATATCACTCCATCTCCTCAAACAGACAGAGGAGAGAAAATATAATGAAAGGCTCGTGGGTCAAGACAAGGACAGCGAGAGGTCACTCACCAATTACCATCATGTGCAAAACAAACTAAACTTGGGAAAAAATATTTTAATTTATTACCAATCAAATCAGAGTAGTATAATGAGAAATAAAAGTAAATCTTCAAAACACCTTCCCCCCACCCCTCCCTTCTTCCAAAGATCAACTTCACCCTTGAATTCTCTCCATCCTCCCCTCCCAATGGCACAGGGGGATGGGGAATGGAGGGGTGTAGTCGGTTCACCACCCATTGTCTCTGCCGCTCCTTCCTCCTCAGGGAGAGGACTCCTCACTCTCACCCTGCTCTAGCGTGGGATCCCTCCCGTGGCAGACAGTCATCCATGAACTTCTCCAGTGTGAGCCATTTCCATGGCTTGCAGCCCTTCAGGAACAGACTGCTCCAGCATGGGTCCCCCATACGGTCACAGGCCCTGCCAGCAAACCTGCCCCAGTTTGGCCTCCTCTCTCCACAGAGCCACAGCTCCTGCCAGTTCCCTGCTCCAGCACAGGTTTCCCATGGGGTCAGAGCCTCCTTTGGGCATCACCTGCTTTGTTGTAGGGTCCTCCATGGGCTGTAAGTGGAGATCTGCTCCACCATGGACCTCCATAGCCTGCTGGGGGACTTCCTGCCTCACCATGGCCTTCACCATGGCCTGCAAGGGAAACTCTTCTCTGGCACATGGAGCACCTCCTTCTTCTCCTTCTTCACTGACCTCAGTGTCTGCAGAGTCATTTCTCTCACTCCTCTCTCCAGCAACAGTTGCTGTTGCACAGAGCTTTTTCCTCCCTTCTTAAATGTGTTATTACAGAGGCCTTATGACCGTGGCTGATGGTCTTGGCCTTGGCCAGTGCCAGGTCCATCTTGGAGCTGGCTGGCATTGGCTGTATAAAATAGACATGGGGGAAGCTTCTAGCAGCCTCTCACAGAAGCTGCCCCTGTAGGCCCCGGGCTACCAAATCCTTGCCACAGAAACAAAATACACCATAACAATCAATGAGCCATTATGGAACCACTGTAATTTAAATGTATCATACATTAAACATAAAAGATAGAAATTCTGGTGATTATTTTATTGCAGTAATTCTTTTGGTTATATACTTTACAGCAACCAGAATGAAAAATTAAACCACTTTTCTCATTGATGTGTATATATATGCATATATATATGTATATATTATAGCAGGTGGGAAGATAGGTTTTAAGATTTGAAGAAAGTATCTTCCAACAAAGAGTAGAAGATGTTCAGGGTCATTAACTGTAAGAAGACTATTGCCATCAGTCAGTATGGGTTTATAACTAGCAAATGCTGCTCTATCATAAGAGAAGAAAGACTAGAGAAATTAACGACACAAATACTATGAAGTTCAATAAAGAATCAGGCAGCTGCAGCAGGTGGGAAAGGATAACCCAATGTACAGACACATACTGGAGTTGGCTGCCCAGAAAGCAGCTTTGCAGAAAAGGACCTCGGGGCCCTACTGCACAAGTTGAACTTTGTGAGGCAGGAGTACGCCATTCTGACAAAGACCAATCACATACTGAGTGATTTCAGCAAGAGTGATGTCAATAGAACAAGGAAAGCTGTAGTCTCATGAAATAGCTATGTAAGAAACTTAAGTAATATTATGTATCTCGAGATGGCTCACCACAGTTTTCACATAAAAATTCCATTAAAATTCTTCATATCCATTGACTTCAGCTGTGGTTCTGAAAACAACAAGAGAAACTCCAGAATGACATTCTTCCAATCAATTATTTTATGACTTTTGCAGTCTGCTAACCCATTCACTTTAGCTGTTCAGTCTTTCCAAATTTCTGAAAGAAACTTTCTTGCCTGAATCATCACTTCTTTTGGCGACCCTGATAAGCTTCTGCAAAAATCTTTCTCTCTCCTCACTATCCTCCATAATTCCCTATCAAACAGTGGAATCTCCAAAGGATAAGGAAATAATTATGATAAGATGAGAAGTAGCCCAAATATTCAGACTCCTACTTAGTGTGATTTCAGCAATACCTTCCAGGACTCATTTACCTGACACAATCTTGGCTATTAGTAATCTTGGATAGACAGTATGTATAGAGACCATGGAGTGCTCAAGGGTATAAATTGTCTAATTTTCTGTGTGCTGATGTCGTAAAAGGGCTTCTCCTGCCACCAGTAGCAAATTAGAGCCAGGGACAGTTTCTGTGACCCTTTATCTGAACCAATGGCTAGGCTGATCTCAGGAAGAGAGTCAATGTTTTGGAAGTTGTCTATGGGAACGGAGGCCTGCAGGACTTCACCTGGAAGGAATCTAGAAGTGATTTGTTTTCTTCTTACTGTTGATGTTTTGATATAGCAATTTTTAAGATGGTAACAATTTTCTGTTATTACTTAACATGAATTTTATTTACTTCCCAAGTAGACTGGAAGCTGAAAGAACCTTAGCATCATTGAAATAATTTAAGTAATTTTACTATAAATCAGTTTCTTTGGTGAAACAGTGAATAATTTGGAATCAATTAGAATATGTAACCCCTCCAACCCCCCCAGGTTTTAATTTCAATAAGATCATACTATCTCTATAGTGAACCCCAACCTCCAGGAAACTGGATACATTTACTTTTCACATTAGTAGTACCAATTTTAAATTTTGGAAGAGATGTTTGAGAGAAATGAGAGAATGTTCTCCCAGTCTAAGCCAAAGGTTAATACAATGGGCAGAGAAACACACAGCACACATTCTCTGATTTCCTTTATGTGGGACTTTGTGTCTATTCATGTAAAAAGTCCCATTAAAGTTGTGATTGAATACTTCGTACGAATTTAAAGAAAACACATTGTGATGGAGAATAGTAAGTCAGTAAATTGCAATAGCATAACAGTATACCTTTTCCTTTCTTGAAATAAAAAAATGTTGAATTCATTAATAGCTGTAAAAATGAATTTTTACAGAAAGAACTTTGCTTACCCCATATGCCAAAAATCCTCCTAAGTGAAGATGACTGCTGATCCTTTATTGTTGCTTGAGTGGCATGTGGTGCAGCAGTAATTCATTGTGCAGTTCTTGTCAGCAGTAATTCATTCTTGACATGACATTTATAATGTCAGAAAACATAAACAAAAAAAAGGAAAAAAGAAAATAACTGTACTTAGTTTCTATTGTTATTGAAATTAATCATCCACTGTACATTTGTTATCTGTAAAAGAGAGTAAGATCTTTGAATGCTGGGAGATTTAAAGAGTGCTTAGACAGCCTTTAATCAAAAAGATTACACAAAAGCACTTATAGAATGATGGATATTTCACCCCAGAAAATTCATGACTTTGGGATACTTTTACAACTTTGAAACAAAAATTTTGTCACCTTACATTTTGTCGATTTCAGGAAGAAGCTGAAGACTGTAGTGCCATGCTAACAAAATCTGAGCAACAGGTATTTTTTCCAATTAGAAACGTATATCTTTATTGTAATGTCACAGCACTTTTCCTGTTGATCAGAAAAGAAAGACTTATCTATTTATTTACTTACTTTTCATAAAAGCAATCTGAACTAATGCCTATGAAAGTCACTTACACATGCAGGCACTAATGTGCAGGATAGTATGCATGTCCAAAAAACCATAAGCTTATGAAGTGTAGGCTTACAGCTTTTATTAATTTCAAAATATGGAGAAACATATAAACTCAAATTATGTACTTTATATATGATCTTGGAGCAGAGACGCAGCAAAACTAATTATTGGACTTTAGTTCCTCCTTCACAGGAAAGTGTAACTGTGAGACGACGACTGCAGCATGATGCCATCATCCCCTTCCTTCAGGCTCCGGACAGACTGGGGTTTACACTTAGCATGGTACAGTTCCTCATGAAAGCCCCTGTGTATTCCAGATAGGAAACTGAAAAGCAGCACTGTGAAAGCTGTGTCTTAATATCCAGAAATCCCATAGTGTGAAAAGTTTTAGTATAATAAGGGTAAAATTCAGATACAGTTGCAAGCAGCAGAGGACCTGGCTGCTGCACCATTTGAGACATCTAGTGATAGTTAAGGGAGGATGAGAGATACAAAATCCAGTCATGTCCAGCTGGATTACATCAGGGAATTTTAAATGGCACCAGATGATTATTTTTAGGATCCCAAATGGATCCTCAGCTGTTCCCATTAGTTCCCATAATGGTCAGCAGAAATCTTGTCAATACTATCAGTGTATCTTGATTCCGCTTAAACTTAGGTATCTATGGCTATTTGAAATTTCAAGTAGACTTGGAGATAACTGTAATGGCACAAAACCCACTAGAGACCTCTATCTGTTTGGAAATGCTCTTATGTTTTTAAAATGAAAGTACATGATGGCATGAACTGATATGTGTTATGATGTATCAAATCTGCAATCCTAGATTCATGAAAAAGGGGATAAAAGTACACCAATACTGTAGCTTAAGACCCATGATCTCTTTGTTCAGGTTCTGTATGGAAGAAGCGAATTCTGGCTTCTATGTGCTCTCTGCAGAAAAATGTTCCACCTGTAGTAAAAATTAAAACAAATCCTGACAAAAAATTAATGCCTAGAGAGGTTAGGAAAAAGTTATATTTCTGCATTTTAGAGAAGTAACAACTTGTCATCCTTGGTTGCTACATACAGCTGTATTTATATTATTAAGTATTTATGCTGTTGAAGAGTCAAATAGAGATAAAGACAGTAGTACTGAGGAATTGTAATCCTAATCCGAATTGGATGCTAATACAGACACAGACACATAATGTATGCTAAAAAAAAAAAAAAAAAAAATGAGTTACAGCCTTACCTTAAGGAAACGTTATTTGTCACAGAATAAGTGAAAGAAAGTACAGGGATAAAAATCAGCTACTCACTGTGTTATTTCATATAGCAAAGACGAGACAGTGAATGGTTACCTAGTGAAGGACAAAGGAGGCGATTCTCTCACATGGTCTGCTGCCATAGCACCTTTCTCCTGTCGCTTTGTTCTTTCTGTGCCACAACCCTTTTCCAAGAATAATCAGTAGTCACAACAATTGTGCTGATCATGTGTGTATGAAACAATTAAGTAATTACATAAATAAAGCAGTAGTTGCTATGTCCTTTATGTGTATATGTGCAAAAAGTTGTTACAGAAGGAATTATGTGCTACTGTGCTTCAGATCACTACATAACATAGAGGGACTAGTTAAAATTATCAGATTAAGCATTACCATAAATACTGCAGTTCCTCACTATGTGTATCTGAAAGTGTTTATGCCATTGATATTAGTGCAAGAAGTGACGCATCTAAGATGGCCAAAGAGAACTGGCAATCAGCTATGTATACCACAATCTTGGGGTAAAAATCTCTGCTGGGAGAGAAAGAGTGAGCAAGAGCAAGGGAGAAAAAGAAAGAACTTACTACCATGGGCCTCTTCAGGCATTGAAGGCAGCACTTTGCCAGGAGTGCTTTGCTTTGACCAAGTTGATTTCACTCTTGCATATCATCAAGGTAATGTGTGACGCTGCTTAAAGCTTACTAAATTTGTTGTATTTGTGCAGTATGTATTTATTTAAAGCACTACAATATTTTCCTCTCTGCTCTCTGTAGTTGTTTTGTTTCTGTAACATGACTTTCGTACTTGTTAATATTTGTCTTTTTAATGACTGCATTGTGAATCATTAAGTAAATAGAAGAAAGAGGAAGTACCTGTTCCTGATTTATATGTTTATAATAAGGAAAGCTGGAATGTAATTAAATAATTAGATTCTGACATACAATTCATGACTGAAGAAAATCTAAAATGTGTTCTATCTTAAAGAACAGTTACAACTGCAGATGTTGTTGTGAGAACTTTTCATCTGTATTTGCACATTATGGGTTTTTTTTCCTTTTAGAGAAAATGAGTTCTTTAACAATTTGAAAATCTCTGGAATGTTCAGGTTTTGTTCTTTAATAAATTTTCAGCATAACAATAATAAAAATTAAAAACAAAACAGAAAAAATATCCACTGGGATGACTAAAATAATATTTTATTTCCTGTTCAGACTAACATGAAAAATAACATTTTTTTACTTAATTACGCTATTTCAGTTCAGTCCAATACTGACCTCCATTTGTCTGTGCCCTATGTTACTTCAACAGAATTACATTTCTGATTGTATTGTACAATTTATTTTACCCTTTAGATCAGAATTCCAAGCTAACTGATTATCTGATGAAGTATTATAGTATTTCCTCTGCACAGAATATTATTATGTATCTCTGGAGTCCTGTAACTGTAGAAATTGTGGAAGACAACATGTGTCTGGGAGTTTCACTCATGTAGCAGAATGATACTTCGAGAATGTCAAAATAGAATACCCAATGTTTCCAGACAGTTTCAATAGCAAGAGAATAGCTTGTTCGAATTTTTCTCCAGCATTTTACTTCTCATTGCACAAATCAGTTTTTGATTGAATTCCATTTCTTTATTTTACACATTTTTGATTAAAAATATAATAATATCATAAATATTTACAGGATCAGTTCTAATTAAACCCAGAAAATAGTATGTTTTGAAATAAAGATAGGAAAAAGGTTATATTTTTAAAAATTAGTTTCCTTTACATTCTCCTTTTGTAATAATCCCAAAGATCAGCATTTTCATCTTTAAATTATTATAAATTAAGTGGCTTTCTCTATACACATAAGTTGCACACTGTCATGATTTCATTGCAATTCCAGAAGTCTATCAATTTAAAGGAAGAGGATATAGCCTATTACCAAACAGAAAAAAAAAAATATAGCAACATTATCAGGCAAGATTACCACAGTTATTATGCTGATGCAACTATTTGCATTAAAAGTATCTTAAAAAAAAAAAAGAGTGAAAGAAACCAAAAATAATTTATATAAGAAACCAGAATGGTATAGAACTTAATTGCAGATCAGGCTCAAAATAAGCAACATTTACATACTGAGCAGGGATAGTCTTAAAATAATTAGTTATTTTAGGGATTATAAATGTGAAAATGCTCTTTCTAATACAGAGAAAAAGAACTAATTGTTAAACTTAAGAAACAAGAACTGATACTGTCCGAGTAAACAGTAGGCAATGTATTGGAGAAAAGTCTAGGATTATAGAGACACTACTTTCTCAACAGTAAGTAATTACACAATTAACAAAAGAAAAATTAAAGTAGCATGACAGGGTAGTTATAAATCATGCTTAACTCCAATATAGAGACCTCATTCCTGTTCATAACACAGCACTAAAACTGACTGACATCAACTAGGACACCAACAACACACCTTTATGGGATCACTGTGTTCCAGTCATCCATTCTGACACTACCAGTTCCCGTCAATTTTTTTGCTCCCTTTTTAAAAAAGATGAAAAACAAGTAACAATAATGGCCGTCTTAGAATCGAATTTTCTATCAAAACAAAAAAAAGTAACTTCTACATTTTCCTGATCTTTTTGGTTACTGTTACCGCAAATAACAGTATTTCTCATTTTCATTGTTATTAGCAATCTCACGTGGAATAGATTCATACCTTTTCTAATTCATTTATTTTAGCAAGGCACTTTGATAGTGCTATCACTAATGTCTAAGGATGAATATAGCTCATTTCTCATGAGGCTTTTCCAATGATTGCTGTTGTTAATAGTATTTTGATTTTCATTTGTCAGCTAGTTTAGTAAACTTCTTTCACTTTGGATACTCATTTTTCTTCCTCAGTTTTTCATCAGGGACTCAACTGAATGTCAAGACAAAAAAGAAAAAGTAGCCAATAGCATATGATCTGCTTCTTTACAGATTAGATATGAACCAGAGACTGCATTCAAAAATCTCTGTAAAGAGAGGTTACAGAAGGTAAATATTTAATAAGGTGTCCTGTCCTTCCTCTTTGTCATCCATCCATTTACACAGAAAAGATTAATTAGTATAACAGCAAAATTATCTAATATATAGTTCCCAAAGCCCTCTAGTTACTTCCTTTTGTAAGATTATTTGTAAATTGCTTTGAAATGTGAACAAATGAGCTGCTTGTCCACTTAATAAGTAAATGTGCTTGACTTAGAGTTTGCATTTATTTTTCAACCTGTATTTTTCAAATTTATGTTTTCAATACATTTGTAAGGGAAATTCTCTTTTCTACTTCCTCTACATTTGGCTTTATTGAGTGTATTTCCTTGGTGTTGATTTCAGAATGTATTTTTATTCTGTTCTTAATTCCCGTATTATGTATTATTTTGAAAACTATTTTCAGTTAGTATCATTCCTCTATTCTGAAAACTCAACTCTGACACCTGAATCCTTATTTGTTGTCTGCTCATTTAAGAAATTTTTTTTTCTCTTCCTCACCTTTGCTTCGACTAAGGTTTGAGTGCTTTCTGCCAAAACTCTGCTTTTGTTGCTAGCTAGCATAACAAGGTTTTGTTATACTGGAAATCATTCTCAAGGGCAAAAAGTCTGGCTCTTTTACCTTGACAAGGTCAAAGCCAGATATAGCTTCTGTTGGAGAAGCTCCAATTCATCAAGTATGAAAACTGAACCCAATATAGCAAAAGTCATTTTTTACCCTGTCACAGTAAAAAAAGTGGCATGAGATAGTCACATGCCTCCATAAATCTTCACTCAATGTGCCAAAGGGAATAACAACATAAAGTAATTCATCAGTACTGGAGGATGTGTCCACTTCCACATCAATAAACTAACTACATTGTCTTTTAATTAGACAAAGACGTATACAAAGACTTAATGTTTCCTACAAATAGCTGTCTAGAAACAATCAAAGATACTGATTAACTGTGTTAGGGTATCGTACTTTGTAGCTCAACTTTTATAAAAGAAATTTCTCAACCATTTACTTGTTTCGCTATGAACATAATTAGAGATAACATCAATTCTTCTTCAGAATACAGGAATACCCAGTACCCTTATTTCTCCCCTGAAATTGGAAAAAAGCATAGTAGAGATCATCTAGAAAAGTATAAGTAAGACAGTAAAAAAACAATGTAAGAGGTTTTTATTTGGTTTTGGTTTTCTCGAAATAGCTATAATAAACCAAAGATGGAACATAAACTCAAAAACAAAAAAAATCTGTGTTTCAGAATAATTTGGACCAAGGTCACAAATTTACATAGTTTTTTATTTAGATCGATGGGGCTCTGTAGAGTTCCTAGGTCCATCAGTTAGGAACCAGGGTTATTTACAGAAATATAGCTTGACCGGTCACATCGATTGACAGACTTCGCTGCTGTTAGCTAACGTTTGCAAAGCTGCTGGAGTGCTGGCGCAAACCTACTGTTAATGAGACCTAACTTAACATGAAGTCTCTAAGGCATCAAGCTAGCAATTTCAAGTTTCAGAATAGCCATTGCAATGTTTTGCCTTGCTCATGGAAAACCTTACTCAGTATCTCCTACTACCCAGAAAAGAGGGACAAGGTGAAAGTATTGATTGGTGATACAAAATGTTACCACATACACAGAAATAATCAAAGGGGTTACAGAGGGTTACAGTTGCATTTGTAACATTCTTATGGAATTTGGGAAATGAATCTCAGATTCTTGTTCTTCTTGATTTGAAGCACAGGCCTCAGCATAGTGCTTACCATAAACATACTTATTTTCAGGAGAAAAAGCTCTGCCCAAAGTGTTATCTGATTTTGGTGTGTGATTCAAGGGAAATATTTGCATTTGAGACTATCAAGAGAAAAAAAGGCACTGAAGGTCTTTGAAGAAGTGTGGTATCTTAGTCTGAATGTCATACTGGAAGTTTTAGTTTAGTGTCTTTTAGAAATCTAATTTTTTGAATCCTTGGCTGTTTGGAGAACCAGATTGCAAAATACAGGATGTAAGGCTTTAGGTACTGGATGTAGATTAGATTATGCTTTTAAACACAAAAAATCCTAAGAATTTTTAGGACCCTCTTGTCTCACATCACTCTTTTGAGGGCTGGAGAGTATTAGTCTATACTACTGCCCTAGAAAATGGTCAAAGTCCAAGTCTGCAATGGGATCTTCTCTTTTATTATAATTTTTTTCATTTAAAGATGTTCTACCATTGATAATTCTATGACACAGATGACAGACTAGACAGAAGGGTATTGCAAATTTGAAAATTTGCAATATTGAAAACTTAAAATGTTCTTTTCGGAACTTTTAAGCACGTTAGGATTATTACTTATCTTTATATATAAAGAGATTCATATCTGTGATTCCAAACATTTTTATAGATGTGGAACACAGAGATCTTTCTTTCCAGGCATATAGAACACACAATAGTAAATTTTGCAAATTCAATGATATGATAACACACCACGTCAAAGTTAGACACAACATCTGAAAGTAATAGTTCATGGTTTGTTCTGAGTTGAGAGTACGCTTGTTAGCATGACATGGTCTGAACATCAAAAATAGAATATTAAGATTTGATTGAAAAAGAAAAATAAAGGTTTGGAAATGTAGCAAGATGATCACAAAGGAAAGTAAAGCACTTTGTGAAGACCGGAAGTGAGAGGAGCAATAGAAATAAGCCTATATATCTAGATTAGAGCTATACAGACCAGTCTTCATTCAATGGCAAACCCTTTTTTTTTTTTTTTTCTTTCTAGTACAGAACATACAGGCAAAATTCTGTCTTCGGATTTGTGAAGAAAGAGCTAGAAATCAGATGGCAGCAAATATAGCCATGCATTCCTGAAAACATAGTCAGAGGACAACAAAGAAGCACTGGCTTTCCTTAGGGGAAAAGGGACCCTCCTAAATCTTAATTGCTTCTAGTACCATATTTGGCTGAAAGAACAGAGCTCGATTTTCAGTCTCAAATTGTGGTCACAAAACTGTCTAGCAGAAAGAAACCTCCCCCTTCAATCATTATTCTGCAGCTTCTAGAAGTCCTAAACTGAATACACTTAATAGAATTAAAACCACAAAACCATGCAGGGATACCTCCCAGAAAAAAGTCAAAATTTTAAAAAGAAATAAAAAAGAAGAAATTTATGAAACAGAACCGTATTTGGCCTTTAAATTAACAAATTGCATTTTTAATTGAAAAACTTCTGAAGCAAAAATCTACATTTTTTTTTAATCACATAGAGTTCTGTGTCAAAATAGGCAAACATTTTTTGTGTATGTGATAAGTGAATATAAAATAGGATTTAGATCAAAGAGATATGTGGCTGCACACCTATCTTATGTAAATATGTATATGTGGGTTATGTAAGTCAGCCTCCATTACAGCCTGTGTAGGGAGATCCATGATACTTTTCAGTTTGTAGTCACACAACTACTACGAATCAAGATACCTTAAAATATCTAGCATTCCCAATGCAAGTGAACTGCACCTGGAAAACAACTAGGATGGTAAGGGACCCATGCCTGGCAGGGAAACTCACAGAGGGCAGGTGCAATCTCATATCTAGCTACTTATTTACCCGGCACCTAGGGAGTGCCTATGATTAGGATGGGCAACAAGAGGCCAGTCAGACAATGTGGCCTTAACTGTGGGAGGTGTGATCTGATAGTGTCACTGCAGTTAGATGAGGTGAAGCACAGCAAAGCATGTGTGGGCTTCACTTCATGAGGAATGATAAGCAAGATTTTGGAAGGATCTTCACAGAGCACCTGCGGAGGGAAGACCTATCAGCAACTGCCCATAGGTGATGCTGGCATGGTCAAGGCTATCCAGGGACAGTTAGAAGACAAAAGCTCTCTGGAGAAGAAAAAATGAAAGCTGCTGGCAGTAGGAGAAAGGCTCTAGCACCTGCAGATGTTCACTTGGAAAAGAAGTTCAGGGTCCAGAAAATCCAGCTGGTGCTATGAAGACTGAACAATGAGTGTCAGTGACTGTTGACTCCTTTCTGCATGAGAAAGAACTATCTATCTTAAAGACAGACACAATATAAGAGATAATAGTGACAAACTATGTCTTGAGAAGTTCAAACTGAACACGAGGGGAAAAAAACCTACTAATGTAGGAAACCCAGAGAAGCCATGTCTTGGACATGATGACCTCCAGAGGTCCCTTCCAATCAACATTTCTATGAATCTGTGATATTCTATTAGGCCTTCAGCTGCCACTCCATAGTTGTGCAAGTCTCTCTGAAGCCCTGTGTCATACCTGCCAGGCCCACAGGAGGCTTCAGATACCTTGTGACATCCCAAATCATGCTAGATGCTTATGTTTTGTGAAAGAAAACTATCAGTTCCGAAATTAATATTAGGAATATATCTGATAAGCTAATTATCTGAGTTTTTTCAATAACCTGTGTGTCAAAATCTCCACATAGTTAAAAACTATGAAACATTTAACCTTTAGGGACCACAAAATGAGGGGAACCCTACTGCAGGGACAGCCTTACGCTCCACCAATTTGTCACGGAGACAGCTGTGGCACTGAAACATAAGGGTTGATTTGTGGCTTTGAAGTCCTTTAATGCCTTCTGCCCATATATTTTAGTTTGAATTTTATTACAACATTTTGAGACACTTGATCAGTTAGTGTAGATGTAGAATTGTAAACCTATGTTAAGGAATTAATGAGTCCTTGCTTAATTAAAAAGCATTTTATTATTTAAAATTAATAAAGCAATGATACTAAAAAAACAGTGCTTAACAATAGCACTTAGAACTCATGCATTTCTCACTCACAGAAGTCCCATTACAGTTGACTACCATCTACTGCGTATGCCACAGCTACTCTGCAAAAGTCACCCTCTCCTTCACCTATCCAGAGAAATGACCTGTGGATGGGACCTGTGCTGGCTCAAACCACTGATAAGCATTTCTCTCTAGTTTCCTTCAACTCTATTGAGTGAATCTTCATTAACCATACGGGAACTCAGATATCTGGAGCTCACTTCATTTGCCTGAAAATAGATGCTTAGTACAGATGGTGTTTTATGTCTTACCTGATAAAGAATGTCTTTGACAACCTGACATGCGAGTATATGTGGACAGTCTTGAAGCAACATAGTTGAATGAAGGGATTGCATTGTCTAACTGTGTATTTAGCGATGTAATCGTATCCATCCTGTCTACAGTGAAGACCTTATGGTACTTACACACTATGTAAAGGATGTCTGCTCTTTAGCATGCACAAAATGTTGTTATATAGTGTCGCAGGGGGGAGAGTGGTTGAGGTTTAACGGTCGCTCAAAGAATCACCACCAAAGATATGAGGGAAAAGTGATTTTTGATATGAGTTTGTAAAAAGCGCGACTTTACAAAATCTGATGGCAAGATTCACTCTATTACTTACTGTGTGAAGAGACTGTGAAAGGGAATTG
>VZSC01000679.1:9494-71094 GCA_013398225.1 Steatornis caripensis
CCCCCCCCCCCCGAATTACGTGGAATATCAATGTGACCCCTGTTTCGAGGTGGCAGTCTAAAAAGTGACTGGTTGCTTTTCTACAGACAAACACCAAAATGCTGATCTTGGCATAACGGAGCGTAGGCAGCAGCCTTTTCCTGTCCTTACACCGCTGTTATTCTTAGAGGTCAGAGCATGCCTTGGCTAGCCACAGTTTATATTGGCTTTTTTCAATTTAAAAAACAGCTATTGATTTGGGTTGGTTGGTTGTTTTGTTGGGTTTTTTTTGGAAGCCAGTAAGTGAAAATATGTTACCTTTGAAAAGGTGCTTGAGAATGAAAGAGTATCAGGAGCATGTTTTGATAACCTTTCCACTGTGTGCATCCATTCCCTGATGCTTCAGAATTTCCTCGGGGAATCTTAACATTGTACGACGCTGATTGGCACGGCAGCGGCCCAGAGACGAGGTCGTTAAGCGTGAGCAGGAGCTATGTTGTGTGCTGGTTCGCTCGGCAGCTGCGGACATTAAAACTTCATAAACAGCATGACAAACCTAGCCAGAACTCTAAGCCAGAGCGCTTGCTTCTAAAGCAAATCGTGTTATGGTCTGCTTAATGTGCTTTGAGAATGGGAATGGCCTAGCGATTGGCTCCTGTTACGAATTTTTATTAGTAGGTGTGCAGATGGGTCTTCTGCTTAGATGGGGAAGCTGGAGCACAGAGGGGCTGTGACTTGCAAAGTGTTACGCAGCAGTGCCAGCTTTTTCCAGTGCGTTACCTGGCCTTCCCCGACATGCTGACTCCTATCTTCTTCCTTTATGTTGCCGCGCTTTTGAAAATCCCAAAGTGACTGAGCAGATGTCCACCTGAAAGTCACCTTGTGCTTCTAGTACTGCTTGATGCTTTTAAGGAAGTAATTGACGTGTGCTGGTTTCATTTGTGCGTTTCTGCTGGTAATCGGTGTGATGAAGAGGAGGCTCAGCTGGGATCTCCAGAGGTGGGAGGACTCTCGAAGCATCTCCGAAATGATGGCTTGACCTCCAGATTAACTTGGGCATTCTAGGGCTTTCAAACCTGGAGGGATGCGGGCGCTGCATCAGCTTTGGGAACTGGATGACCAACTGCGTTCTCCCATTTTCAGGTTCTTCCAAGTGTTTTCTACCTGTGTCGTGCATAGTTAGTGAGGAAAAAAGTAAGTAAGAATCCCACCCTTCCCCGGTAGCTGAGGGAGGAGGTGGTGTTTCTGTACCTGGCTCTCGGACAAGTGCCCGACTTGTAAAAATCTGGAAACAGAAGGTGTTAGTGACCTGTTCAGGTCTCACAGGGGCTCTCTTGCTATTAATAAGGAGATCTTTTGTCTCTCTCTTCATGCCTTCATTGCAGGGGCTTCAGATCCAGTCCCAGCGCTTTGCTGCTTGCCCTGTTTCCCTTGCTTCCAAGCTGCTGCCTCGTTCCCGACAGCTCCAGGCTCAGAAAGGGGCTTTTGTGTCTGGTGGGGTGCTGGCGGAGCCTGCTTTGCAGCCCTCGGGCCTGGGGTTTTCCCTGCTGGAAAGTGCAGCTTGCAGGATGGATATATTTTTTTTCTTCTTTTTTTGTAACTAAGAGATTCTGAAGCAGGAGGGCTTCTGTGTTAGCCTGAAGGGAAGGCAAAGCCCTTCGCTGCCCTGCTATCTCATTAACACATTACAGACTGAGTCAAGCTTAGTCTGGCCTTTTGCCCGTGGGGATGCTTCTGCTTTGCAATGTGTGTTGGCTCCTGTTGTGATCTCTGTAACCTTTGTGTCCGTTGTTCATAGCTGGGAGTGAATTCTGAGCCCCTTGCCTCAGTGAGAGAAGAGATCCGTAACGCAAACTTGGCGCTGCTTTGCGGGGGCTGCGGGGATCTACCTTGCTTTCGGCATACTTGCAAGTGGTGGTCAACGGGGTCAGAGGACTGTCACGCTCACACGTACAGCAGCTGCATCCGTTCTCCCGATTGCTCAGCTGGGAGGTGTGTTCCGTAATTTGAAGTTAATCCTTTCAGCAGGTACAAATGAAAATGATAGGATGCCTCAAAGACTGAAATGCAAAGTGCGTGTCAGGAGTTTGGACTGGCCAAGGGAATAGTTATCCAAAGAAGCAAGCAGAGACCTGATGCTTGGAGATACTTAAAACTGGGGTGGATAAAGCTCCAGCCAACAGGAGGCGAAGCCTTGTGCCCCGGCTGTGGGTCAGCTACTCCAGAGAGCCGTGTTTGATGGGCTCTACCTATTGCAAGCCCCAGTGGGAGCTCGGTAACTGGAGAGTTACTTCCCTTTGGATTTAGAGGGCGTCTTGCGGAGGCAGCAAGCAGAAGCCCAAAAGGGGCCTGACAGCTTGGTCAGCATCTCGGGCGGCAGTGCTGTCCGTACGTTTTCTTTACATGTGTCACAGAGTCTTTGTCCTGCAGGAGACGATGGAAAATCGGTCGTGTCCTTCAAGGCTTACGAGGTTAGGATGTGGATGTCAAAAACCACTTTTAACGTGTTATTGATGTTAAAAATCCCATTCATCTCTGCTTGTTTTCAGATGAATTGGTTTGAGGTGCAGCCTGGGCTGACTGCTTGGATAGCAGCACCAGGCAGGCAGCTTGGCCCTCGCCTGGCTCTGGGAGAGCTCCAGTTGGATTTGTTTCTTTTTAAAAACCAGCCAGCAGCTTCCGTGCAGATAGGCAGCCTGCAAAATTATCAGTCACTCCAGCCTGGTCTTGTCTGTGTTGCTTCAGGGAATAGGCTCGGTTTCCCAGGGAACAGCTTCTCCCACCTGGTTTGGAGAGCAAGGTCTGGAGAACGTGTTTTTTTGGAAAGGGAGAAAACTAATGTTTGAGATTAGGAAAGTGATGGGGACCTGTGAATTCTAGCTCTGTTTGCTTTACACCAGGTAATCCAGCATGACATAAATACATACCTAGTGTGCAGGCAGCTGTGGCCTGGAGGTTCAGTTGTGTGAGGACTTAATTCTCTCCTGGAAGGTGCTGAACATGGGCACTCCAGCGGCTCCAGGACCTTGCAGGCTGGAGCACCTGCCTCGTGCAGTGCATCTGTCCGTGGAAGACACCCAGGACATGGCAGCTCAGGCACAAGAGTCCACCAAAAAAATGTGCAGACAAAATACTCCTCTTGGCTCAGAAGTTTTTTTACAAGCCCCTGTAGATGAGTATTGCTTGCTCCTCAAGTGATCATTCCAGAGGCTAGAGGACTATTAATGAGGCTAGACGCAGATGGGGAATATTGAAAAAGGATAATTAGCCTCATTTCGCCCCGCCTTGGTCTGTGATTCCCCAGAGCTAACGACATTAAGATCGTGTGGAAAGTTTTCTAATTGTGTCAGATCTAAACTGGGGCACATTTCCCAAGTGAGGGCTGTGCGTCCCAAGTACGGGTGGTACAGAGCTGGCCTTTTCCAGAGCTTCCACCCTTGCTCTCCCTTTCTCAGCGTGGAGGTCAGGGGAGATGGTACCTTTATGCTGCTGCGATTAGGGATCTCCACTGTCTTCGCAGCTCCAAGTCCCCTTATACCCAAAAACCGACGTGTGCTTTCTCCGCCCGATGTGCACCAGGCATTTTGCTGAGGAGAGCGCAGTTGTGTTGAGCCACCCGGGAGTAACTTGGAGGGATTTTGGCACTTGGGATGCATGAGGTTGCTATTCCACAGCAGGCTGGACAGAAGCCCGCAAGCCTTCTTGATGTGGCTGTTTGTCTTTCCCAGCTTTCCCTGTGCTGCTTCTGAGGCCCTGCCCGCTTTTCCCATCCCTGCAGGGATGTGGCTCTGAAGCACTTCTGTAAAGGCTTGCGGGGGACTTTGCTGCTCGCTGCTAAGCTGGGCACCTTCCTGACACACCGCACCCTTGACATCCCTTAGGCTTGTTCTGTTCCCTGCAAACAGGACTGGATTCAGCTGTGCTCCAGGCACCGGACCGCTGTGGGTGTTGCGCCGTGCTGTGGTAGCAGGAGTGGGATGGCATGACGGATCGGGACCCTCCTCTTCACGCGTGCTGACTCTGCACCTGGTGTAAAGACCAGGATGCGGGAGAAAAGCTAGCATGTTAGACTTACTGTGCCGCTGAACCGAAGCACGACAATTTAGTTTTAAGCCCCTTTCGCAGACTAGCTGGAGCTGTGTGAATGCGGTGCTCGTTTTAGCCTGTACTCCTCCTTCCTTTTAGCTGCCTAGGTGGCTCCCGCTGGGAGCAGATCAAACACTTAGCGAATTAAGATGCTACAGTTCAGCGCTGTGAGCGCTCTGTGGGATGACCGCTGGGACAGCACATGGGTTGTCTTCCTGTGGTTTGGTGCCCTGCACACATAACCAGGGCCTCTTCCACTCACAGAGGTTGCAGCATTTCAGTTGGGGACAAGTTCTTCGGTGGAGGTTGGAAGGAACGAACCCACAGCTGGGCACCAAAACAGCAGGCTGGGCATGGGCTTGCTAACTGCTTGGGTACCACTTTGAGCTTGCTTCAGAGATGAAGTGTCCTGCGGAGGACACGTGTAGGTATTAGAGGCTCTTAGTGACCTAGTTCCTAGCGTGTTTTCCTTGTAATAACTTTTAGATATGGAAGACCTTTCTATTTTACAGTTGCACAGCACCTTGTACAGTAGCGTCATCTGTGCTACCAGGCTCCAGCACAGTCCAAAAAATTAATAACCGTTCTATGTTTTGAAAGTGTTATTATGGAATTTAATAGCATAGCAGTATAATGAAATCTTTAAGGGAAAGTGATGAGAGTGAGTGGTTTTGTTTGTGAATTACAGGGTCTGCGAGTGGGCGAGACACTAGCTACTTGCTTTATTGCTGACAATATACTTATTTTCATGTTTGTTTCTGGATTACAATGTGTGAATAGCATCCCAATAAACAGTCAGGCAAATAGTTATTTATCAAGTATTTAAAAGTGAAAGGTCTTGTAATTTTCCTTAGTAATGACTGTGATTTCTTCCAGCTGGATTAATGGCTTCCATTTCTCCCCGTGAAGAACTAGAAGTGTTTTGGTTTCTACATGGAGAGTTATTGTCTCCCATAATAATGCAGACCAGAGGATTTTTTTTTTTTCCTTCCCGGCCTGGGATCTGGGAAAGGTTGAAAGCTGCATGACCTGAATTAATACCTTGTAAAGCCCTTTAGTATTCTTTCTTTTGTCATTCCTGTAGGAGCAGAGCAGGAGTCGCTGCTGGCATCAGCCCAGCAGCAGCCTGCCTCAGAGCTGCTTTTGTTTCAGTTTATGAGGCAATCGGCGCGTCTTGCGATGGCGTCGCCTTGGAAGGTCGCCCTTAATTACGTTTTGACGCGTTCCTCCGTCCCTGGACAGGCAGTCCTGGTGGAACAGGTCGTGCGCAGCTTTGCGGCTCTGTCGCTACAGCGGACAACTACAAAAATGTGCTGTAGAGCAGCTGCTGTCAGGCCAAAGGGGGCAAAAAGAAAAAGAACAAAGTGTTATGTGCTGTGCCCAGCCGTTGCTGCTGGTACCCTGGGGTGGTGAAAGAAGCAAGTATCGGAGCCTAAGTCATCCCTTGGTTGCAGCTTGTCTCGCGCCCCTGGACAGCAAAGCGGTTTCTTTGCTGCTGAGCTGACTGTCATCGAAGGGCTGTGCCAAACCCGCCCTGCGCGTGTTGAGGGGCCTCATCAGGTACAGGTTTCTCCTTTCTCACCTTTCTGGGATTGACCGTCTTCCTGCTCCGAGAGCTGTGGCTTGTGGCGCCAGGCCAAGCGACAGCGTGCTAGATGTCGGGCTGCAGGGTGGCGAATCCCTGGAGCCGTTTTTCACGCGCGTCTTAGCTTCGTGCCTTCCTTTACCTGAGCTGGTGGGATGGACACCATTCGGTTGTGTCTGGGCTGGAGAAGGCTGAGGGTACTTGTGAGGTTAAGACCAAGGGGCCCTGTGTTTAGACCCTAGATCTGGCACAGGCTTGGAAGACCCGCTCCCCGTTGTGCACGTCCAGGTCCCGTAAGCTATTTAATTGCCGGATTCCTATGCATTTGTGGGAGCTAAGCTGGGCTGTCGTCTCTTACCACAACGTGCAGAGTTAGTTGCAAGACGTGCTTTCTGTGACCTCTACTTCCTTTCCCAACCCTTGCCTTCTCTTGGTCCTACACTCTTCAAGCCCCAGAAACGTGCAGGGTCTAGCAGCTGGGATCTGACCCAGGAGCAGGTCCTGTGGCTGTATCGAGGCCAGCGTAGAGGGGTTTGGTTTTTTTTGCCCAGGCCATGTGGTTACTGCGCTACGCCTCAAATTCCTGCGTGCTCAGGGTCTGTGTGATGTTTCTCACGGTGGTTTGTGTGCTCCCTGCATGGGACCCTGACGGCACAAGGGTGCAGGGGGCTGACAAGATGGAGGGGACCGTGCCAGGAGCCAGTGCCGCAGAGTGTGTGAGAAACAGTGCTGCTCCCCAGCTGGGCCGGGCATGGAGCCGGCTCTTTGGATGCTGCGTTTGAAAATAAATAGGCTGTGTGATTGCATTAATCTGAACCCGGCACTCACGGCTCGGGGCGGGGCTTGTGGGGAGTTCTGGCTGATTGCTGTGTGAAGGCACAGAGTTTTGTTCTGTCAAAGGAAATTCATGGGCGTAGAGAGTAACCTTTGGCATGTGACTGCTGCATGATGTGACCGCCCTCGCCGAGGGCTGCGACTGGGTCCTGTGTTTGGGATGCCCTAAACTGTGACGGTGCCAGAGTAAGGCTTTTGTTTCTTCCTGAACTGCTCTTCACACCCCACTTCTTTCCAATCTGATCAGTGAACATTTTTAAATATGTCTCTATGCGCGTGACTGCTGCTGGCGTGAAAGGCGTGGGACAGTGCAGGGGGGAAGCGGGGTTAATCTCCTCCTGTACTGGCAGAACAAGGCTGGGCAGGAGGTGTTCGGCACAATGATTTCTTCTTATTTCCGAACGTGCCTTTTCCCCACTGTATTTGCAGCCTGGGGAGAAGGAGGAAGAAGAGTTTCTCTTCCCTAACCGCTTCTTCAGGCACCGATTCACTGTCAGGACAGGGACATGGGTGCGCTGGTGGTGTGCAGGTGGGATTTCAGGGCATTGATGTCTCTGGCCTTTAACAAATAACCAGCAGTAGGCCAGCTGGGTTTTGCAGCTCCTCGGGTTTCTCTGTGTCCATCAGCCAGTTTCTGTGTGGAAGCTGCAGGGTTGGGTTGGTGGGTAGGAGGCAAGCAGCGATTAGCCTGACGTGTAACGAGGGCACATCCTCTGACCGACGACGCTTTCAGCCTCTCGTCGGCACGTGCTCTAGATCAGAGATGAGCCTGGCCACCCTTGCTGGCAGGCGACGCAGGCAAAGACCCGGACCACGGGACGGTGGGATGGAGGACGGTGCCTTCTGCGCTGGCCGAGCCGTGGCTCAGGCTGCCTCTGTGCCCACAGAGCTTCCAGGCTTGTGCTCCCAGGGAGCAAAATGGTTGGCTTGGCAAACCCGGGCAACCTCATTAATAGCTACAGAGAGTGTGAAAAGCATGTTGCTGGAGGCAGGTCACTGTGAACGAGGGCGCTAAAGTAGCTAGGGTTTTCTAACAATTAATTATTGAGTGGTTTTCCAGAGGTTCCTTCTCATGTTTGTAATTCATTCCCTGCTGCGTATACCATATTGATTTATAATTTTTTGAAGTTCAATATTTTGTGCCCTCAGGGTCTCAAACAAAAATTAAGCGGAAAATGAGAGCAAATTTCTGCGTTCTGCCTTGTTAGAGCTTTCTCTCCTGCTCCCCATCCCCGGAGCCAGTTTCCGCGCTCTGGTTTGGGTTGCAGATATTGCCAAGCCCGTGTGCCGTGGGCTGCAAGATGTGGGTGGCAGAACAGCTGTGGCACAAGAGCTGCCTCGCTGACCAACAAATGAGGAAATCAAGAGCCCAATTAAGAGCCTGGAATTGCCCCCGGTGACCCGAGCAGAGCATTTAGTAGCTGCTAGTGAGACAGGCCTGTTTGAATGAATAAGTGTTCCTGTTCCTTTGAAGAAAAAAAAAAAAAGGTCCCCTTCTCCCCCAGCTCTAATTAGCTACTCTTTTCCTTTTTCTGCCTTGAAGACAGAGGGTTTGTCACTGGAATGAAATCTTAACGAGATGTGTGTTCTTCAGCTTGCAGCTGGTGGAGGCGACCTCTGTGCAGGTGGCGTGGGGACTCCTGTACCTGTTTTCTGTGTGTCCCTCCTGGATCTTTATTTTTGCTGTTGTGAGTACAGCTCTTCCTTACCCCCTGGTTTGTCTCTTTTCCTCCAACAGAGTGACTAAAGAAGTGGACTCGACCTCAAAAGAAGCTAAATCTTTCCTGAAGCAGCAAGAGAAATGGCAGTCAGCAGCTCCAGCTTCCCACCCGACAGTCTCTGGGTGAGTACGTGGTTTCTCTGCCTCAGGTGTGGACCTTTAGTGAGAAAGACAGCGCTCGAGTCTACGTAGGCTCTGTGGCATTTAAGCTAATGGTATTTATTTTCTGCAGGGTTTCAGTGGGAGCAAGACTAGGCCTGGAAGGTGTGATGATTTGGTGGGGAGGGAAGCGAGGGAAGCAACCCACGAGTCCCAGTGACTCACTTTGTAGGTTCGGGCTCGAATTTCTCAATCCTCATAAATCATTCATCATGGTAAGGAAATACTGTTTCAAACGTCTTGAGCAGCCTGACGAAACTGCAGGTAGCCAAGGAACACGCCTGATATCGCCTGCAGTTCCTTTGAAAGGTGCTTCTCAGGACCATAAAAAGCCATGACGGGCTGGGCTGTGGCTTCTTGTAAACTTTGGAGGAGCAGCATTTGAATGAGAGATGCTTTTGATGTTCTCTAATATCATTTTGATGTGGATTTGTCACTTTCTGTTCAAGCTCTGGCACCTAATTCTGAGATTATCGTGATGCTTGTCAAACACACGAAGAGGTCAGGTCCCCTGTGCATCTGACGTGCCACTCTGTGTGGTTCTCGATGAGCTTGGGAGATGACCCGCTTCTCGGGAGTAGAGGAGGTGCTTCTGTGTTCCAGCAATGATTTTTATTCAAGTCAGTCACTTTCATTTATGTTTGAAAGACATAAGCTGCATACAATTTGGTCACATAGAAACAACGTCTATCGAATAAATACAGTGTCCTTCCCGTCTGCTGAAGAGCAATTCTCCAGTGTGAGCTAAGGCTGCCTTTCCCCAAGATGGGCTGTTAGTCAGTTGCTGCAGCTGGATTGTCACTCATTTTTCCGGCTAAGTGTTGCATAGCTTGTGGTTAAATCGGGCTACTGAAAGCATAGTGTGTGTGTGACTCTTGATAGCTGCTGTTCCCTGAGATGAAGGAATGCGTAGGTGAGCATAGCCTTGTTGCTGTTCATGCCGCACAAGGGTTCGTCCCTGCAGAGCTCATTAATTGTAACCTAAGCACGTCCGGGTTTTTGTGCTGGAAAAACTTGCCTTGAGTTGGACTGGCATTCCTTGTTCAATCTGGGTGGCCACTGAGGCGGCTCGGGGGGCAGCTCCTTGCCATGCACGCTGCTGGTGGTCCCCTCAAACCTGCCTTCCAGTTCCCCCCGCAAACGCCCTGCTGCTCTCGGTGCAGGCAGGTTCGGTAGCCTGCTGGGAAGGCCCCACGGGCTGCTCACCTTCCTGCTCGTGCTGGAGCTCTGATCACTCAGCAGACATAGCTGGAGCCCGGTTTGAGTTTACGGTGCACGTATCTGAAGTGACTAATCCGTGTCAAATATGGAAAAAAGGGAATAAAAAGCAGTGTAAGAAAGGAGTCCTTGAACTCATTATTTAACTTTCCCCCAGTGTGATTATTTTGGAAGCAGCTTAATGAGGTCGTTGTTCGGCTCACTGATGTGTGACGTCCTACTGACAGCTGCTTGCCCAGAATATGAGGTGGCCTGGCTGCGGGGAAGGGAGGGGGAACATACCCCGGGCTGGTACGCCTCGCATTTCTTCAGAGCAGCAAACCCCGATGCCGTGCAGCCCCGTGTACCTTCCCTTTCGCGACCTGCTGCAGGATATCTTGATTTCGTGCAGTGATACCACGGCAGTGGCGTAGCAGTGGTATTTTGATCGACGTGTGGGGCAGCCCAGCGCTATTGAGGGTTTAGCGGGAGACTGTCTGGGGCAGCCTGGCCAGTGCGTGCCCTCTGGTCTGAGGATGCTCCGGGGAGGCTTCTGCCTTGGGGTGGTATGTGAGACTGGTCCCTGAGACTGCCAGCAAACGCGCTTTGGGCTTAGGAGGGTGCTTCCAGCCGGGAAGTCAGCCAGGGTATTTTCAGGTGAGAAAATTACAGGCTTGCAGTGTTCCTTAAAGCCAGGGGCGAGTCCCTTATGTCAAGAAAATGACAGAGGTCAGGTTTTAGACTTGGAGCCAAGCTATTGTCCAAGCCCCGCTCCTCTGGCGCAAGGAGCCACGAGCCTCGGTGGCACGGCAGAGCAGCGCCCGGGGACCTACGGAGCCTGGTGGAGCCTGGCAGAGCCTGGTCGTTCTTTGCTCGTGCCCTTTGGCTACTTAAAATAGAAGTTTTGGGGGAGAGGCTATGTTTCTCCCTTGTGCATTACAGGAGAAGCCCCAGTCTGGGTCAGTATCGCTAGAAGGCAGTAACAAGTGTGTGATTTGGGATCCTAGATGTGCCGGTGGACACCCGCCATGCTGTGAGCCACTGTCAGCCCCCAGCAGCTTTGTCAACTATTAAAAAAAAAAAAAGGTCTTGCCCTGTGTGCAAGAGATTTGGGCATCTAAGAGTGGCCTCTCCATCTGGCTTTTCTTTCGTCACCTTGCAGGCAGCTTGCATTATTTCGGGATGCAGCCAGCCTACCCTGCATTTATTTAATTTCCCTTCTCTAAACAGACAGAAGTAATCCAGGAAAGCAGCGGTCACAAAAGCAAACATCCGGTTCCGCATCTCCACGTTACAAACCTCGCTGGTCCAGGCGAAGGGATGCTTGGGGCTCAGAGTGCATTTCCTGAATGTGTTTAACATCCACACCGGATGTGCTATAAAAAGCTAGATTTGTGCTTGTGAGGGACGTGGGGGTGGTTGGAGGAGAATAACTTAAACACTTGGCTGTAATTAAAGTCGGGAGTACAAAAAAACCCACCCAGTTCTCTCAGCAGGCTTTGCTAGAAAGGTCAGAAGCCCTTGGTTCCCAGGGATGTGAAGGTTTCCCAGCCTCCCTGTTATTCCCATCGTGTCCCCCCGTGACACCCAGCTGCGCAGCGGTCTGGCGGCAGTGGGTATGGGTCTGTCGGAGGGGTTTGGAGTTCATACTCTGTTCCAGCCGTGTTTCTGTCGTGCTGTCTGTGTGTTTTAGGGTTCATTTCCTATCCCAGGCCTTTCACGGGCAGCAAGAGTAGCTCCTGGCTGCAAGCGCATGACCTGATGGAGGGGTCAGCCAGCTCTGCGGGCATCCCTGGCGCTCCCAGAGCTGCTTTCTGCCCCCTCCGCGGGCCAGGCGTGACCGGCGAGCTGGGTCCGTCGTCCTCTGTGCCTAGTAATCCTGTTTTGCAACACCACTTCACATTCAGAGGATGTTAAAGCGAACGGAATCCTGCACGTGGCTTACTGTGGAATGACTGTGTGCGTGTGCTTGTGTCATGTGGCTTGAGGCACAACAGGGCAGGGTAGAACTACAGGCTGGGAAATGCCTGCCCAGACCCGTGCCCTTCGGTGTGAGCGGCTGCGATCTGCCCACAGCTTCTTGCCACTCGTCCAAGGGCTTCTGTAGCAGCCCTGAAAATGAAAAGAAAAATGCAACTGGTGGATCTTGTTTGAGATTCTCCTCTAAGCAGCTGTTTCTACGCGGCCTGAACAGGAACCAGGAAGAAAAAAGGGAGGTTTTTCGCTGGCTTTGTTCTTGCCTTTGCTTATTACCAAAACCATTTGTAATTAAACGTGGACTCGCTCGCTCGGCCCAGCTGTTCCTTTTCTGTTTGATCCTGCCTGAAATTACAGTAGTGGATGTGTGACCTCCTAGGCCTTTTCATGCCTCGTAGGCTGGTGTAAACACAGGGTAAAATTTACCTTTGAAGCAAGCAGGCAGCACTCCCACGGAGTTCAGGAGGTGCAGTGCTTGCCGACCCTGGGGCTGAGTTTGGTCTGCGACGGTTTGGACCTCGGTGCAAGACCTGGCAGGAAGAGACACGGCGAGAAAGCTCTGACCCAGAGACGCATACTTGCCCTGAACGAAGAAAGCAAGGTAAACTCCAGCCTGTTCATCGTGGCTGCTTCCCTCCTCTAGCCTGCAGTGGAGCAGTTTGCGTGGACTGAAAAGGTGTGAAAAGCTTCGGGCCTTTGCTTTTAGGAGTCGTTTACTCTGCTGCATGCTAGTGTTGGAGTAGAGAGACTCCAGCAGGAGAAGACATCTGTCCGTGGCTTCTCTCCCACCTTCAGCGTGCAGGAGGAGGACTGGTGGCAGTCTGTGGGAGGATACGGGTGACGGGAGAACCCTCAGCCTGCTTGCAGCATCCTGGCCTGTTACTGTAATTTTAAGCTAACCTTCCCCTCAAGCCTGCTTACTCCTAGGAGCTGCTTTGCATCCCAAGCTTTTTCTTGCAAAAGATGCCCTGTAGAACTGGTTGCTTGAGATCTAAAGTGGACGCTGGCGAGACAGGCACAGGCTCTCAGCATCTATAAACCTCAGGTGATCTAGAGCAAGTGCTGCAGCACTCGCACGCCTCCAGGGAGCAGTTTCATTTCACAGCAATCCCACGGGCTTGCTTTCTACAGAAAGCAGGATTTGACAGTCCGCTTTCAGCTCAGCATCAACGGAAAGCGGTTATTTAGCAGAAACTCTTGCACGTTTCGCTTCTATGGGCTTGAACAAGGATGCGAATAAAGCAAGTAATCAAGACCTTTGGGGCAGCTGGAGGCGGGGGGGTTTTTCTTCGGTAGTCACTTAAGCAATTGAATAGCTCTGTTCTTGCTAGGGCTTTCAGGGCTTCTCAGCTTTCTCCCGCGCTTCCCTTGCTGTGCTCCAGAGAGTGCTGTTCTCCCAGGCGGACGGATCCAGCCCCTTGCGCCACAGCCAAATGTCTGGGTGTGAGTAGTACATGACACATTCTTCTGTGCACAAGAAGATGAACCAGCCAGGGGCAACGTTCATGTGCCCTGGAGCTAGTTTTACTTGTTTTCTATTCATACACTTTGATTGTGAAAGATTAAATGTGGCGGTAGCTGTTCCAAGTGAGTAATTTCTCTTCAGGTCTTAGATCCTTTGTTGTTTTTAATTTCGTTTTAATTACTCATTGTTAGTGTCTGTCTACTGCTTTATGCGTGTCCGCTCCTTGACTCAACGTGGTATTGAGGCCGGGTGATTTTTTTGAAGTGTCTTGGTTTTTATTTGCTAGGTGGATTGAAATTAATCACCCCACGGGGAATCGGGGTGGGAAGGCGTTTGTATGCACAGGGAAGGGGAGGTTTGTCGTCAGGAGAGGCGATGGCTGGTTCGGTACCGAAGAGAAGGGTTTCCATCAGCCATAGTAAAGCAGATGCTGATTGCCGCTCACTTTTAAAGCATGCTGAACAACCTTGTCCTCTGAGCGTCGGCCTCTCCTCTCGAAGTTGGCGTGGATGTGCAATCAGGCCCCTTGCAGAGCCCGCAGCAGCAAGGATGCTGATCTCCGGCTGGCGCCCGTTCGGCAGCAGCGAGGGCACTGGCTGGGGCTTTGCAGCCCAGCTGAGAAGCAATGTCAGGCTGTCCAGGCTGTGAGCCGTGGCCACACCTGTGGCCATCGGATGCTGTGCTAGGGAGCTGGCCACTACCCGCAGGCAGGCTTGTCCAGGGCTGCAGTCGCCTCTGAGGTGTAACCGTGGGTGGGAGAGCTCTGCCGTTTGGGGTCTGTGCCCCTTCTCGCAAGAGTTCTTGCTCTTGAGCTTATGTTAAGCCTTTTCTGATAAGAAACGGAGCTCTGAGTGTGGGAAGTTTCGCACCCACTCTCCCAGACTCAAAGCAAAACATGCACTAAACATCCTTCTTTTAAACTA
Organism: Steatornis caripensis; assembly: GCA_013398225.1. Classification (NCBI taxonomy): domain Eukaryota; kingdom Metazoa; phylum Chordata; class Aves; order Caprimulgiformes; family Steatornithidae; genus Steatornis; species Steatornis caripensis. Next base: position 23,420 of record VZSC01000679.1, read on the forward strand.
GTCTCTCAGGAGCGATGCTTGCCTGTTCTCAGGCTAGATGAGTCAGTGCCTTCTACCCCAGCCTCTATTTTGCAATAGGAATGAATGAGATTTTTTAGCTTCACTCCGCAGTTTCCCGCGGCCGTGCTAGCGAGCGTGTGGTTGCTTTTGCTTGGGGCGATGGCGTCTTATTGGGAAGAAGTTTAGCAGTGCTCGTATGCCTGTGCCTTGCTTCAGTGCCCTGTCTTGATGTGGCGAAGCTGGATCCCCGGGCCGGGCTAACTGGGATCAGCTGTTTCTTTTTCCAGTCTCGTTGGAGGTTCAGCAGAATGGAATCTCAGCTATTTGAGGACTTATACTCTCTAAAGCATCTGTCTTATAAAATACAAACAACCCCCCACCAGTCTGGGGCCTTTGATAACTCCCCAATGAAAGTTGTGGGGCGCTTTTCCCTTAGGGCAGTACAGGTTTTATGAGGCTCATTTTCATGTGCTTTCATCTCTTGGATCGTGAGCATTTCTCCTTCTCCCTCTGTGAAAATAATTGAGGAAATTAACTCCTAACGGGGAACAAAGCCAACTGTATTTTTATTCCAGACCCCTTGCGAGGTCGCGGAGGGAAACCCCTGTACCTTCCCACGTTAGACTTGGTCTGGTTGGAGCGAGAGGGGCAGCATCGCTTTGTGGTTAAAGCCTGGGACTGGAGCTGTTCCCAGCTGTGCCATAGCTCGGGAGCGTGCCTACCGAGAAGACCGTTTCCACTCCTGCCTTTTATTTTGCTTTTATAGTGCCTACTTGCATATTAACTGAGCTGCGCCATGTCCCTGGAGTGTCTCCCCCCATACCAGGTGCTTGTGTTACATCCTCTGCTGTCCCACACTCGTGTTCCTGCCTTTTGCTCGTGTCAAGGAACAAGTTCAGCTGAATCATTCTTCACAAAATATGAGCCAGGTAAGTAAGGCTGGAGTGGCAGTCAGAGCAGAGCGATGCTCCCTGCTTTCAGGTGGTCTCGTTGCCCAGGCTTCTCACATACTGGTGGCTTGATTCATGGAAAATGACATACTGGTGGCCTCGTTCATGGAAAATCAGCACACCAGTGTTTTCCAGCACATTTGTTAGCCAAAACTTTGATCTGCGTGTCAGCCTTGTGCAGGACTAGGCTCAGAAAACGGGCATGCCCACGCTGGCTGGCTCGGTGTCAAGATGTGAAGTCAAACAACTAGGGTCAAAGGTACCAACTGAAACGCCAGCTTTCTCCCTTCCTGTCTTAAAGGAGACGTCGGTGTGACTCTGAGCTCTTGAAGGGTGCGCGGTCTCTTCAGAGCTCCAGCCTCTTTGATGGCAGCAGTCTCTGCAAGCGTTCTTTTGTTCGTTTCCAGGAAGAGCCCGAGAGAGGCTCAGCAAGCGTCTGCCCCAGCCATGGGGATTTCCTCTGCCGGTTTCTGGCCGTAAGGATGGCGAGCATGGCTGGGGTTTGCTTTGGCTATTGCTGTCCTGGCGTGGCGGTGGCAGAGCCCCCCAGTTCTTGCTTATTCCTGCCCGAAACCCTGAGCCTTGAGTGAACCGGAGTGCGAGCTGAGCTGAAAGGGTGTTGTCTCGAGCTCTCCAGGGTGCTCTAATCCAGTCCGCCAAGCCATGGAGCGCTTTATTTCCCTATCCAAGGAGTTTCAAAGCCTTCCTGATGCGCCAGGTTACGGCCCAGCCGGCTTTGCCCTGGAGCGCTCGCCGTTGTGCTCTTCAGAGCAAGCGCGGTCCCCGGGGCGGTCGCTGTGCCGAGGGACCCTCTGCGGAGGCAGATAACTGGTGTCGTGTTGGCAGCAGCCGTGTGAGCGTCCCCCCGGGTGTGCAAGGACGTGTGTGAGATGCTCTTGCATCCACTGAGGCAGGGAGTGGAGGGAAGTGATTTATTTGAAGTTTCTGCTGGAGACTGCTCATTTTTTCTGGGAATCCCAGGGGAAGATGCATTACGTGCCCTCTGTTCTCTTAGCGTCTACTGTCAAATACCCACAAATAATCGTGGACGTATAAGTTTGATCTGACCTTGTGCGATAGCTCTTCATGCTCTTTCAGGAACTCGTACTTCAGCACTGTTGCTGTAAGGCAGCCCCTGGACAATACAGACGCCTGTTCATCGCCCGACTGCCTGGCTCGAGAACAATGATGGCATTTCTTGAAGTAACAAGTCCTGGGCATGTGCGGGGTTGGCTTGTAGCGCTATCTTTTTTTTTTTTTTTAAGCTGCAGGCTTGAGAGCAGGAGGCCAGGTTGCAGCACCCACGAGTGCAAGCGCAGAGGAAACTTGCACCTTTTGGAAAACACTTGCCGAAAGAAAGCGAATGGCTGTTCTTTAGGTGCTTGCCTGTTTTGCCTTATGGTCGAGGGTGCGTCCGCTGTGAGTCACCGGTGCGTGCGTGCTGTTAGGAGGTCGGTTGAGACGCTTGTTTGGCAGCAGGGAGGGGGTTAAAGCGGACCACAAAGGCTGGCTGATTGCAGCTCATGGCTTTCATAATGCAAAGCCGGTGGGAATTCAGCTGAAGGCTTCATCTCCCCCTACCCCCCTTCCCCACTGCTAGAGGCAGGCAAACCTTCCTGCCTCGTCTGGAGCTGCGTCCCTGCCAGTACAGCTCACACAGGGTAGCTCTGCGAAAAAAACAGCAGAGGCGTAAGCATGTGAAAGATGAGATTATCAAACTTTCTTGGGAGAGCACTGAAAGAGTCATTTTCCAGCGTGGTCGTGCTGTTTCCTTACGCGGTGGCGGGTACGTGGCATGCCTGCCTCTTTGTGTGTGACCTGCAGATTTCCCATTGCAGGACGGCCGAGGAAGCAGCTGGTGTGTACGATATGTCTAACTCTCTGGAGACTGGTGTGCGGGGACGTCCTTGGCTTTGCCACAGGCTCTGGGTGATGCACGGCAAAGTCGCTTAGGCCAGAAAAACTTGAAGGTGGTTCAGCAGTGGTCTGTACAGCACCTGGCACACTGACCCGTGCTGCAGCGAGGAGCGGTTCCTGCGACATATGCCCTGCTACCCAGCTCTTCGTCTTGCCGTGTAACGCGTATCTTGCGTTAGAGAGGCACTGAGCAGACAGCGCAGCCCAGGGCCTTTTGTTGTGCAGCATTCACTTTAAGGGCAAGCACCATCACGGTGTTTTTCCTAATGTGTAAAATCCCTTCTCCCTCGCTGCTGTTTGCAATAACCCTTTGGAAAGCTGGAAGGGCTCTCCGTTTCCTTTCCCGCTCACACGCGTGCACTTGCGAGCCTCGCCAGCACTGTTTGGCTGTTTGCGCTGGTGGTGGTGGCGATTTTTTTTTTTTTCCCCCCCTACTTTCCTAAGTCAAAGTAGAGTCTGTAGCGTTTGTTTTGGAAACAAAACCACTTGTAGAGAATTACGTGGCCTTTGCAAACAGATCAGTACCAAACAGGCCACGTGCTCCGGGCTGGTTCCGAAGACTGTACAAGGTAGCCATCTCCTTCCTCGCTTTATGGTTTTGTGGCTGTTGCGTTTAACAAGAAACCTTTGAAGGAGCAAGTATGTCGTCAGCTTTACTAGCCCTGTGGGACAGTCAAGATGCTTAGCAGCTTTCCCCTGGTCAGTGCTGTGACTGCAGGGCAGGGTTTGAGTCTTCTACGGAGGCAGAATACCCGCAGTCAGACAAATGGGTAGGGTTTTCCATACGGACTTTTCTCCAAAGCCTTTGGGAGTAAAAGTGTGTTGGTGAATATTAGTAAGAGGTCGTTGGTCATAGCTGTTGAGGAACATTACAGAGCCGATTGTCTTCAACTTCCTCTGTTACAAACAAATGTCTCCTGGAAAAAATATTGCCTTCTGCCTCCTTCCTTTAGCACTAGGCGAGCTGGATGGGGACTGGGTAGCCCTGCTGTGACAAGGAGTGCTTTCCTGTCTCTGCGTGGCACGGGGATGCGTTGGTCAGCTTTGATACCTTCCCGCTCCATGAGCTGTCATGCTCGTGTTGTGCTGCGTTGGTCGGTACGCGTGCTGTGTCGTCCTTAGCTGCTGAAGTCGTCTTTAATGAGGGTGGGGCTTGGTGTCGGGTCTGGGGCGGCTTGGGACAGACGGCATCGGCACCACAGGCACCTATAAGCAAATCAACGAGTGTCGTCTGTGGCCATGGGATTTCTGGTCACGCTCTTCCTTTAGGAGGCAACGCGATCACATTGACAGGACTGAGAATATAAATCCATGCAGGCTCTGCCCCAGGTTGTGGAAAACCTCGAGTGCGGTGTCCTGGGGCTTCAAAGCCAGGCAGAAACTGGCACATTCCCTGCAAGCGCTCGTTCCTGCCAGAGCTTCTGCTTCGCTTGATACGACAGGCTGGGAAGGGGAGCGGCTGGATATCAGCGATTGCAGTTGCGAAGTCTTCCTTTTCTGTATCAAACTTACAAACGAGGGAGCCTGGGAAGGTCCCGCAAACTGCCAAGTCGTTCTCAGTCTCGGATTCCCAAAGCAAACCCTGCAGTTGTCTCTTCTCCCATTTGCTGTGCTTTTCCTTCCCCTTCCACACCTCGTGTGTTACTTGGGTGTAACTTTACTACAGGGCCCATCCCTGAACCAGAGACCCGGCAAGGCAAGCCGGATCGGCCTTCCAGCCATCCCGTTCTCAGGCTGATGGAGAAGACGTGTGCGTTTGGCGGTGGTGGATTGACTTCGTGGTTTTACAGCGAGTTACAGTGTGCAGGAGGAAAAAAGCCTTCGCAGTAGGCACATGTATTGCCACTACTTGCTCTGTAGGATGGCTGGCTCGTGGAAGAGGGTCGGAGCCCCTCGTGAGCCATGTTGGAAGCTCTGAGAGCTCATAGCTGGGGATTCAGTGGGGTGAATCCTAAACCCTGCTTATGTTGGGATGGAGACCTCCATTTGCTCGTATCCTCTTTTTTTAGCCAGTGCAAGGTCTCGAGTCGTTCCAAAAGATTATTTGGAGTCAAATCTGTGCCAGAACTGAAAGGAGGGCTTTGAGCGCGGTCCAGGTTTGTCCACACCTGCAGACTAAACCATCGCAAACTCCTTGGCCTGAAGCAGCGTTGGGCAGTGCGCACAGCTGCACCGGGAGCACAGCACCTTTACAAGCCCTGACGTCTTGCTGCTGCTGGTTTGGTTTTGGGTTTTTTTTTGAGAAGCAGTGAAAAAATGCAAACCCTCAGTGCTGTTCCTTTGCAGGAGAGACTCCGGGCTCTAGCATCACTCTATGCAATTTGAGCCAAAACAGCGGGTTCACGATGTTTGCCGAAGGTACTGATACTGGAATAGGCGAAGATGTTCAGGACCGACTGTCCTGTTTACGTGCTCCCTCGACATGCCCTTGGCCTGGTCCTCGTTGCTGCGGTCAGTGTCTTCCTCCTGGGAGTTAAGTGGAGGCATGAAGGCACCAGTGGGCTGGCTTGCCTTGAGGTTACCTGGGAAGTCTGGCTGATGACGTTTCCCAGCTCTGAGCTTCTGGATTGCCTCTCTTGTAGTACTTGCTTTCCGTGTAGCCTTTGTGTCTGCTGGGTTAAACGTTGCTGCTTTTAAGTGAAAAGTCTGGTTGTACGAGGACGGAGGGATTTTTAATAAAACAAAAAAACCCTGTCTGAATTGGGCATGCCCAGTGTAGCAGGCCTGCAAAATAGTTCCTTAGTCAACTACCTTCAGCTACAAGCTCTGCGTGGCTGCTGGAGCTGAAGGCCAGAAATGATCCCGAGTTCATCTGGGCTGAACTCCTGCACGGCACGCTTCTCCCTAGCCGCCCCTGTGCCAAACTGGTGGCCTTTGTTCTGCCTTTCTCCTAAAGCATTTTAGCTAATTTTGAGTTGAAGACCTCAATAAATGAAGAATCGTCTCCTTTCTCTGGGGTTAATTAACTGTGGCAGCTAGCTGTTGAACAAATTGTTTGAAACGGTTACAAATAAGCGAGAACTTCCCAGAACACAGCAAGTTGCTTGAGCTCCGCTCCTGTGGGTTTTATTTAGGACAACGGTTGAATTCAGAGGAGTCTGCTGAATTGCCCTCTTGCTCTCCGGCTCTCTCTAGGTGCCTGCCTCTGTATCTGAGGGTGCGCAGTGGCTGATTTATGACTCTTGCCAGCTTGAGCAAGGGCAAACTCCAGAGCCGTATAGCAGTGAGCGATGCATCTTTCCTCCTCACGTATAGAGATCAGCGTCGGGATGGATGTCAGCTGTCTGGCCAGTGCATGAGTGAATCTGGTTTTGTACACGCACCTTGAGCAGAGAGTACGCGCGTGTGTTTTTTACTGTTCATGATAAACCTGGCAGCGTGGGTTGTGTTGCAGGAAGAGGGCCTTTTGGTTTTAAACACGGACACCAATATAACAGGGCTGCAGTCATGGCAATCTGGGAGCCTTGAAGCATTAGCTCAGAGATTATGCTGAACGCTGCGGGGAATTCAGTATTGTGCAAAATGAAAGAAAGGGCTTGGCAAAGTGATAATATGCTTCCGATGCAGAAATAATGGACGGGGTCCTCTTGGGTCCACGGGCTGTGGACATGTGGGGCTGAAAATGGGACAGGAAAGACTCAGACCGAGTCTTAGGAAGAGGCCCCTGACAGAGTTTTTTATTTACTTTGATTTGTGATGTAACTGAAGAGAAAGCAGCTGCCCAGAAACCCAGGCGCCTATGGATTGATTGCTGTGGAGGAAGAGGTGAAGACCCTGTTCCTTGGAAATGCTCAAGGCATGGTGAGTTGGATGCGGTAGGTTGTCATCGTCTCTAGAGCCTCAGCTCAGAGAGTACCGAGCAGTTGCGCTGCGTGGTTCTCCGTCAGCTAATAGAGTTGCACAGTCGTCCAGAAGGCACGATAAGCGCTGGGAAACTTTTAGAAGTAACTTTGAGTGTTGTTCTCATCTCTCCAATCCCTTCAGGACTTCGAGCTGCGTGCACAGTTACCAGGCAGTCAGGATACCATGGGTTTCTTGCGTGTGCAGTTGCCCCTTGCCCAGCAAGGGACCCATCACGTGGCTTGTGAATGAACTGTAACAGGGGCCCACGGACCCCCGAGCTGGCTCCACGCACGGCGTACCTGCCAGTTCTTGGAGGGCTTACTAGCAACGGCATAGCTTTGTGCGGGCTGAGCTGTGCTGTGCCGCTTCCAAATCCGAGCTGGCTTTGTGCTTTGCTGTGCCTGGTCTAATAAGCTCTTTCCGAGTGGGATTTGCTGGGTCATGCTTGTCGAGGCACGCGGGCTGGCTGCGTAGCAGCGAGCAGAGGTCTGGAGCTTTGTCTGGGTGTTGCAGCACCCCTTCCTGCCGTTGCTGTGAATGAGGAGCCGATGAGGATATTTTCTGCATCTCAATGCCGGCTTTTACATTAGCTGGCTGTAATAAGGGTAGTCTACAACATAACTAGTAGTTGACGGTTATTTAATTTTTGCAAGCTGTTCCAGTGTAGGGTGTAGCTCCTGCTGGGAGAAATGTTCAAAATGCAGCGGTAGTTGTTGATGAGGGTAGCAAAGCACAGCACAGCTCGGACTCCTCTGCATGAGGTACAGCTGCCCAGGAGAGGACTCTCCTTTTGTCCTGTGCCAGAGGGGGTCTCGGCATCCGATGCATCAGGGAGCGGTATGGGAGCATGTCACTGCGAGTTAGTGTGCATGCCAGTTGCATACGCTGCTCTGGAGAGTCTGAGCACCTTAGCGTTTCAGTTGGTAAAGGAAAAACAAGGTTATAAAACTTGAAGATAACTATCTTCATGTGAAAAAGCAAACGGCACCAAGAGGCTGCAGGGGATAGGGAGCAGGATGGCAACCCAGTCTTTTAATTCAGCTGAAGTCTCACTTCATGCGGAGAGAGTAAATGAGAGGAAGTGATTTTTCTCTGCCAAGTCCTTTATTTAAATATAAAGGGTTTTCTTGGCTACTCGCAGAGATACTGCTAGCAGAGCGCTCCTGTGCGTGGCTGCTCTTTCAGGCCGAGGCTCCACCACAGCATCAGCCAGAAGACGTGGCCACTGGCTGTTGCGTTCCCACTGTTCCTCTCACACCCGTGCTTGTTGGATCTTTTTGCTGAGCTATTTTGGTGCGCTTAGCTGAAGCTAGCCTGACTGCCGGCGTCGCATGCTAAAACAGCCCTGCGACAGCCGAGCGCTGGAGCCAGAGTCAGGGAAGAGGTGGATGCAGCTTAAATTGTGAAGGACCTTGGGTCTTAGCTAAAGATCTTTGTCTTTCCCAAATGAGCTTGTTGTCCTGAGGCGGGGAAGGTGCGCGGAGGAAGGATCATGTTACACTTGAACCGTCACCTTTCCCTGTGCGTGTGCTCTTCGGCAGTGCTTACAGACAAGGGCCCGGATTAAGGCACGACCTTTGGACAGCGCGTGACTCGCAGTGTCTCCTGTTCTGAAGGCCGCCCTACGCGCGTGTGTGTTAGGGTGACTGTTAGGATAACATCGTCGTTAGTCGCATAGCGTTGCGAGAAAAAGGATTTCATGTCCCAGCAGAGCATGCCCACAATCACATACGTGCAGCTGCTAGTGCCCGTGGCCTTTGCGGTCATAGCTCAGACCTACGACATCGTGGTATCGTTTTCTTCAGCTTTTTAATTAAACAGAGGCATGAATTTCATATATTTCTTTCTACGTGTCTTCAAATCTCTTATGCTCACTCCCTTCCCCTCGCTTCAGCTTCCCCTGGTAGATCGCAGCCTGCTGGAAAATACAGAGCACATTGTGAAGCCCAAACCAAAAGCTGAGTCAGCGATCCTTCCCATTTATGCTGCTGCTGCTTATGGAACAGGAGGTTAACCTTAAAATACTTCTGCCAAAAAATACTGCTGCTCTAACGGAACTGGTGCCCATTTTATTAGCTGTTGCTATGTCCTTTAACTTAGTTTTTGAAAGAATGTAGTCTACTAGTGCCTCAACACTCTGGGAAAGAGAGTTTTCTTTTCTTATGCTGGAATAAGTCTGATTTTTCTATGAGAAGTATTTGGCGTCTCTTCTCTGGATCTCATCAGAAAGGCTCTGTCCTAGGCACAGCTCTTGTTGCTACTAACCACGGTCTCTGTCCTTAAAGGATTTCGACTCATGCAAACTGAAGTCCTGGAAGTTGCTGTGCGGACACGAACGGGCCTTGCTTTTAATCTGGGTGTCAGCACATGGGTATGTCTTCACAGGTTCAGGCCAACTGTAGATCAGGTCTTTCTCTTCCCCGTCTTCTGCTCAGATCTACAGAGAGCCACCCGCCAGCTTTCTGCTGGGGACTGTTTCATCTCCTGGAAGCAGGATGGGTTCTGGAACAGCCAAACCCAGTTCCCGCCGGGAGCATCTGCCCAGCTCTCCCACGCTGCGTGGAGCTGGAGGCGTGTGTCGCTGCTGCTCTGTGCTCCCTCTCTTGAGGAGAGGGGGGATGGAAGCGCTGCTGGGGGGGTCCCTTTAGTGCAGGCACCGGGCAATACGGGGGGAAAAAAGCCTTCCTGTCCTTCTCACCATCCTTACTACCCGGAGCAGGTCCGTTCGTGACCTCAGAGCAGACGGGTGCCAGGATCTGATCTGCGCGCTCGAGCGCGGTCTCGCTAACGTGTATGAAACTGGGTGCGAACGTGGCAGCGATGCAGGACTGGCCAGCGTAGCAAGGTGCTGCCATAAAGAGAAGAGCAAATATCGTCAAGTTCCTGTATTCTCCATAAAGCAATCGGTGGCAACGTGGGGTGATATTCCGTGGAGAAAGTGGATTTCGAGGAGGGGGCTGACCAGAGAGCAGAGCTTCACATGACAGCGCTGGGAACTGTGGGTGTCTGTCATTCCCGGAAATATACTCAAGTGCCCTTTTTCCACCAGGGAATTAGGGAGTTATGCAGACTCAGCCTAGTTTCCTTAATGGATTTAAAACAGGTCTTGGCAGAAGGCAGCCATGCACATCAGGAATGGAACAGGAAATATTCTTCGCAAGTCCAGGAGCCTGGAAAGTGCTTCTCACACCATCTAAAGCAAGTGACAAATGCTGTTCTTGTAGTCTGAAATCCTAATCCTTCTCCTTCCCCCACGTCCATCGAGTGCATGCATGAGTGCATAGGCTGTTTATTAGCAAATTTAAAGCCACAGGCACAGAGCTATTGTGGAGTCACCCTAGGAGTCCTGCACTGGAGGAGGAACGTGTTGCATTAAAAGGTACTTAGCAAAGCAGCTGAATCCAGTTTCTCGATCGCCTTGGCTACAGCTCCAGGTACTTACTCGTATTCTTTCCTTTTAACCCTTATTTCTTCTCCAGTCTGATCTGTGTTTTTGACAGGCGATTATTACCGCTGAAGGAGCTGACAGCTCTAGTAGCCTCAAGTGCTGTGGAAGTCTTGATGCTAGTTGTAACGCACACAGGTTGTCTTTGACTATTTGGAAAGAAAGGCTGTAGAAAACTTGCACGACTGTCTGCGCTGGTGTGAGCGGGAGTGCTGGGCGCTGCTCCGTCAGGGCAGGACCTGCCCTGGTCCCAGAGTGCTCCTAAGATCTCGGGGGGTCTTGGGCCTCAAAGGGGAGTGCTTGTATTCACAAAATCTGGAGGAAAGCGAGGCCGACAACAACTAGACAGCTCCTTCTGTAGGTGTTTTCAGCATTTTCCTGGCTCTGCCTTTAGCGCTGTTTTCTAACCCTCCGCACGTGGGGTGACTGCCTCTCTGGGCTTGTCCTCCTCCCAGCTGGCCTTCCCCAGTGCCAGTGCACGTGCCTGCAGCCGTACATCAGTGACCCCAGCTTCTGGGTTTGTTTTTCACGGTGGGTGCCTCTCACAAAATTTGTCTCATTAGTGGGTAATCCATGACTTGTCCGAGGCCAAAGGATAAGCTCATCAGCTCTGGAGCCCAGCCCAGGCAGTCAGCGTGCAAGGACCTTCCTCCTGTGCTGGAAGACTCTAGTGATGCTCAGAGCCGGTGCTCAGGATGTCTCAGTTAAGCCATGTTCAACGCCGGGATGATTCTGCTGCGCGGGCTGCTGAGGTACTTTGAGACCTGTTGACGGGAAGAAGAATATTCCACCATGGTGGACAGTGGGAGTCCTGGTGGAAAGCCCGTGTGCAAGGTTTGAACAGCTAGCGAATACCAGGATGAACTGACTTTCATAGAGGGCCCTATTTTAACACCTTAGTATTTGATACAGACAAAATTCTTTGTGGCTGTAGTTGCCATTTGGCAGGGTCCTACCTCTTGCAACAGGGGTCACTACTTCCATGCAAAGCTGGAGCTGGTTTTGTCCTATTTTTACTATGAGTAGAAAGTTGTTTTTCTAACATGCTGTGACTCCGCTTCCCCACCCTTAGACTCCATCTGTACACTTCAGTATAGTAGGAGGAAGAGGGCAGAGAAAGAACAAAGGCTCATAATACGAATGGAAGGAAACTAGGGAAATTCAGGAGGAAATGGACAGTGAGAAATACAAAAAGATCCAGCTGCGCTGAATGCATGGGGCGCGAGTGCGCAGGGATGCTTTCTGCGTGGTATTCAGAGCCCAAGGCCTGCATTGTGGAGCTGAACTTTCCTTTGAGTCAGGGACCTATTCAGACACCTAACAATGTCCATTATGTACAGTCAGCTTGTTTATGCACGTTGCTGGGCTTTCTTACCTTTTTTCTATGTACAATAAAACAATATCCTACTTGCAAAGTGGCCATGCCGAGCTAGATTGTGCTGTGCGAGCGCCTGACCGTCAACTTTCAGCAAGTGTCTTGTTGTTTAGAGATTTAAGAACGCAAACTATGGTGATAAGGTGCCGGAGCAGAACATCTGCCGATGAAAACACCGTTCTTGGTTGACGGATAGCAAATGTGTCTCTTCCTCAAAGGATGGGGGGGAGGGGAAAGAGGCAGCAAGAGGTGGGTCCCTGCCTCCGGCGTTGTAGTGATTAAATTGGCAGCCTGAAGAGGGAAGTCCAGAGCAGCGCTGAGGCTTGGGGGCGGCTTGGGACCAGCCCGCCAGCGATGCTCCTGCATCACTGCGGCGTGAAAGCGGCAGAGAGGTGAAACCCGGGGAGCTGGGGGAGAACGTCTCTGCTGTGGAGAGGCAAGGCGTGCGGCCGCAGCCCGCGTCCTTGCTGCAGAATAGGCGGGGCTGTCGGCCCACGTGAGCGCTCCACTTTGGTTTGTTCTACAGCTGCAGAGAAACCAGCTGGCCCAGGTTTAATGTATGAGGGGATCCCACTAGAGGCTTTGTACGCTCTCCGTGGAGTTTGGGGGCAGCAGCTGCAGAAGCGCCTGAGCGTGTTCTGTGGCAGAGATAGCCTCCGCGACCTTGGGCAGCCCAAGGTTTTAGCTCCGTTACTTGAAAACAGCTGCCACCTCCGCTACAGAATATAACGCAAGTTGCCGTCGGATCACGCGGTGGCTCTGAGAGCTGAAGTACAGCCTTCGGGTTAGACGGAATCACGTATGATACGGCTTGACCTTAGCCTGCTGTTCTCTGCGTGAGGATGCCATTCTCGGTTGAGGGAGGTGCTCTTTAACCCAGTCCCCCGAGAAGCGACTGTAAGCAGTGCCTGAAAGAGCTGGAGCTAGAAATAAGGTCTAAGTTTTGTGGTGAGAGTAATTTGGGCAGCAGAGCAAGTCTGTGCAGGCGATGGTGCTTTCTCCTCCTGTTTAAAGAGAGAAAGCATTTTGGCAACTTGCTTGTTCTGTCTTATGCCCTTGTTTTACCACCCCTCCTTCAGTTAGAGCCACTCAGCAGCTTTTAAGATGTTTCTTTAGGGAGGAAAAAATGAATTCTGCGCATTCAGGGAAACATCTGTCATCGTTCGGAGCAGAAACTGCAGTTAATGCTGTCCCTGGAGCGTGCGGGAGAGCTCCAGTTTCTTACTGCCACTACGTAGTCCCTTCTCGAAGGTCAAGAAGGTGGTTTAGCACCGCTGCCCCACATCCAGAGAAACCGGTTCGAAGCCTTGAATGCATGCGCAGCACACGACACGCAAGGAGTGTTTGTATTCGTGTTTGCTCTCGGGAGATCGTGTTGCTTTGTAAGCTGAGCCCTTTCAAGCGTCTTAAGTTTGGCACCCCGAAAGCTGGGCTTCAGCAGGCGCTTCTGGAAGACAGCAGCCTGAGCTGTGTTTCCGTGACTCAGATCCTTGCAGTAAGAACTGAGGAATGGAGCGTTTAAGTAGACAAAACCAGAAGCCACAGTGCAGCTAGATAATGTCAGTCTCGTCAATGCTTTTAATATTCACCGCCAGGCACAGCGATCAAACTTTGTCAGTTTTAAGTTAAGCGATCCTCAGTCCTAGTCAGCTTCTGTCGCTGTACATGAAAGGGATGGCTGAGCATACAGCTGCTAAAAGCATCTCTCGATTATTTCACTAGGTATTTAAAGATTAGTCTGGGGCATAGAGGATGAAAGGGGTTTTTTTTCTTTATCTTTTAATAAGAAGCTCGTATTTGCGGATATGAAAAAGACCAAAGACATCTAACACGCTCCTCTTCCCGCCGTGGCTTTCTCCGAGCGGGGTGGGGGTAGGGGAGCGTGTGGGGATCCTGCAGGGAATAAAACCCATGTCCCTCTTGGTCTGCTGCTTACCACAGCCCTGCCCTCATTCCCAAAATTGATGGGTAAGGACGTGCCGTGCTCCGGTTCTCATGACATAGCCTTGCTTGCAATGCAGGAGACCGAGCAATGTATGTGGGAATTAAATATGTGGGGCTTCGTATGCTTTCAGTGCGAACAGCAAAGGCGAGGGCGATCTCTTCTCTGTGCCTGTAATGCGAGAAGCCTTGAAAGATTCCAGCAGTCCCTTGCTTTGGCTGTCTCCACTATCAAACCCTTTTGGGGGGAAAGGATGTCTTCATTAGCTGTGTGGCTCTCCAGCCCTTCGATCGAAAAATAACCATGCCTGAGCTCTCCAGAAAATTATCTGGCCAAGTCAGGGAGGACCAGATTAACGTTGTCCTGAACAACAAAACCAGAAATAAGCAGGGGAGAATAGTCTGGTGGAGAAGGGCTTCCAGCTGTTTGTATTTTAAAGTGTGGGAAGGGGGCTGAAAGGCATGAATCCTGGCGTCAAACAAACCCAGCAGCTTTTACGACCCCCTCGAGGCAGGCACATGTGGCAGGAACAAAGATGCTCCCCTTTGATGTAGCTGCACGATTGTAGAAACGAGCTAGCGAACAGACTGCATTCGCACCAGCGTGCGCTCGAGAGAAGGGTGTGAACGGTTCCCTCGCAACCTTCTCAAGAGCGGCCTGAAACGGTATTTAACGTCCTCCCGCCAGCCGTTTGCCTTTACGCCAGCAAGTTGAAGCAAGCGATGGAGTTGCTTCAAGGGAATTTTCTGGTGAGCTGGTTGCGTACGGCACAACGGCCTTAACTGATGTCTTGGTGTGATCGCTTTGCTAATAGACGTAGGAAGCTCTGGCTTTGCGATCAGCACACTGGGGGGGCAGGGGGGGATGGAGGGCACGCCACATCCAGCACCCTCCGTACCACCAGATGCACGTGGTGCGGCTGAGGAGGGCCCGGGGAGCCTCAGCCCGAGCTAAGGTGGTGTGTCTGCATGGCAGAGGGCGGCTGAAGCGCCAAGGAGCCCAGGCGCAGCGCTGCTGTGGGGACACTGGGTGAGTCTGTGCATCGCGCTGCTGGCATGCTCCAAGCCAGCTTGGGTTTTCTGTGGGGCGCTGGGAGCAGCCACCCCGCGAGGGCTGAAGGCCTTGGGGAAACCCTGCGGCTAAAAGTACCCTCTGTTATTTGCGTAGTACGCTACCTGTACATGCAGCTTGGCTAAGAAAGCCTGGCTGTGCTGCGGAAGTGCCAGTAACTCGGCCGCATGCCCAATCCAGATCAAGGATTGTTGTTGCTGTGCCTTGATTCCTTTGCTTTTTTAGCTTACCCAGTTGTAACAGCCTCAGGGCCTGAAGGCAAGAAGTGCAAGGTGAAGAGGAGACGATCCTGGCAGCCGGGTGTAGCTGGGAGCCAGCACACATCAGCTCTCCATAGCTCTACCTCCAGGTTTGCTAATGAGACTTGACTTCATCTCCCTGTACCACTGTTCTCTCCCCCAGGTCCCAGGGTGTCCCTCGGTGGCACCCGTGGAGAGCTGGGGCGTTGTGTCTGACCTCCTCTGAAGTGCAGCATCATTCCTTGCGATGGTTTAACCCTGAGAGTTAATACCTCCAGGTCGCCTTTCCCGGTATAAACGGGCATCGCCTGTAACTTTGGTCCCTCTGCTTGTGTGTTTGTGCCCCAGCAGTCCTTTGCTCCTCCTGAGTTTGAAAGTGCTTGGCGCTTCACACCTCCTTCTCGACCGAATGTGCCAGGTCAGGAAGCCAGCAGGGAAATTCTGCCTCAAACTCATAAAGCAGAGGAACCAGGTAAAATAAACACTTGCCTTCTGAAGTGGTTACTTGGGATTGTACCGATGCAGCCTTTCCCATCTGCTCTGTTCTCCCCGGAGTTGAACATGGCAGGGTCTGCTCAGGTAAGCGTCGCCCCACCTGGGAGATGCTGCTGTAGGATTTTGCTCTGAGGGAGAAGAAAACCAAAGGGGTTTTTGTTCATAACGTAAGAATCCTGCTTCTAAGCTGTGCCTCTAGGCATATATTTAAATGGCAAGAGCTGTCAGTTTTCCTTCTGGCGGAATTTATTCTTCTCATTGCCGCCTTCGAGCGAGGGTATATTGTGAAAAACGAGCATTTTGCTGTTCAGAATCGGCCTCGTTGAGCGCTACTGCTGAAGGAGGACTTTCGGGCAGCCTTGCTTTGCGTTCATTACCCGTGAGACCCAGAGTCAGCGTGGCAACGGTGAGAGGAGAAAGTAAGCTTCGCTTTCTCCTTGCGCACTGTCACCAGACTGGCTGTCGAGCTTTGGGCGTCTTTGCGTTCTCCGCACTCCTCAAGGCAGGGCGGTAAATGAGAGTCTCCAGGGTCGGTTTCAGCCTGCAGAGACGTTTGTGCTACCCACGAGTCCGGAGGAACCCTCATTTGACGCGCGGACCCTTTCGTATTGCCTCTCTGCTGTGCACGAGTTGTTTGCATTGCGTCAGAGGGGCGTTTTTCTGAAATCTCTGGGACTTCTCTTCTGACAGTACTGCCGTGCCACTATTGACGGCTTTCACACCCTGCTTTTGGCGCTTGTCGGAGGATTGCGCGAGTAGCTCTGTTTTTCTGCAGCATTGCACTGCCCCTCCTTCAGCACAGAGGGTTGCAGAGGGTCGTTCACGTGGTCCATGGTCCCAACGTGGACATTCAGAGCCCGTGGACAGTTTAAGCCTTTAGTCTGCCCACTGAAACCCTTAGAAAAGGGACTCGGTGAAGAGCACTGCCTTGGTGCCGTAAACCTTCCCGTCAGACTGCCCTCCTCTGCTCTTCGCAGGCCAGCACAAGCCTCTTGTTGCAAATCCCGAGTCACACGGTGTCATACTTGATGGCTTGTGGGAGGGGGCGATGCTAGCTTGGAATGAACCGCCAAGTCTTAACGATATTTGGCAAATTTTCCTCCTAATACTCGAGTCCTGGGGGAAAGCGATCAGGTGAGAACCTCGGCTTTTGAGTAAGGGAAAGAAAGTTTCTGCGTCTTACGGCTGGAAGGAAAGGGCAGCTGCTCCAGCCGGCTTAGCCTCTGGCTTAGAAACTAGGAGGCAGACAAATACTGCTTCTGATTTTCTTACTTTTCTGCAGTGCCTGGCTTCTAAGCTAACCTCGACTTGGGGGCATGCGGAGGCTGACTCGTGGCTTTTGAACACTGGGGTTGGCGGCTCTAGAAAGGAGCTCCCACGTGCTCTTGGTTACGCCGATGCCCCTGCGCCTCCAAAGCGTGTGCTCTGGTTCGCAGCGCTGCTGCTTCCCAACACGTGGCTGGAGATAGGTGGCCTGCCCTCGCCTGTAGCTCGGCCGGTGCTAATAGGTCAGCGCTGTGCCAATCTGCCTTTACTTAGCGGTTTCCTTTGCCCAGATGTGCGGCAGCACGTGTGGGGTTTAGGTATTTGGATCGGCACGAGGAGCCGCTGTTGGGGTTTGTAGTTCGCCCTGGTTTAATTACGTGCTCGGAGACAAGGCTTGGTATTGAAGAAGCTGGGCATTTTCTTTTGGCCTCTGAGTCCACCCAATCTAAAAAAATGTGCTTGTTATCAATAATGTTACCGTCCTGGTTGGCGTAAAACCACTGCATGACTTTTACCTGCATCCCAGCCTTGCCAGTTAATGATGGGCTGCACAAATGGGTCAGCTGGCTCGGTTTAATGGCACAAGCGGAGAAAAGCTGGTGGTGCTGCTTTGGGTTGGTTTTTTTTTTTAGGTCTGCAGTGATCTCTAGCTCAGAAGAGCATATCTCTGCTAATTGACTGTTAAACGAGATTGCTTGCTGAGGTGTGCTGTCTTGCCGTTTCAATCCTTTAAGGAATAAGCCTCTGATCAGCTGCACATGGAGCTCTTAAATATAATCTGCCTAATGACTGTAGGGCTTCAGCCTGCTGGTATTAAGGCGCCAACGCTTTGGGTTACAAACCAAACCTTTGGGGTGAGGGGCTGAGCAGGGCTGGGCTTTTTTCTGAAACGGTAATGCTCCAAACAACAAAGGCTGCTTTTTAATCTCGAAGCGAGACTTGGAAGCGGCACAGAGTCAGTCTAGAGATAAGTCTCTTTCAGCTCGAGATTTTTAGGATTGTGCGCGTGTTACCGCACGCCTGGACCACCAGTTAGACACCTCCCTGGCCACAGATCCTTTGTCCCAGTTGCTGTGCATGCAAATAACGTGTGTTCGCGTGTGTTTGCTCGGTTTGGAAAAAAAAAAATCTGAGCCCTGCGGGATTCTCGCTTCCTTTTGTGTTATGAAACAGGCGACGCTGAGAGCCGGCTGAAGCAACGCTTGCAGGTTCTGGGGCCAACACATCAGTGTTTGAGGAAGGACGGCTAGTCCCGCTGCTTCGCGAGGATTCCCGCTGCCCTTTTAAAGAGCTCTGCTGGCACATTCCAGAGGGAATCCCAGCCCAGGCCCGAAGGAGAGCAGCAGCCTGGGGTGGGAGTCAGAACGGGCTGGGTGAACAGAGGCAGGCTCGCTCTTTGCCTCTTCAAATCCTGCTCGATTTTGTTCGGCTAGGCCAGCCCCTGGCACCCCTCGCGAGCGCGGAGGCAGGGGAGGGATGCTCCTTGTCCTGGGAGGCTCGGGGCATGCTCCCCAGGGTGTGGGGAGGGTGCAGATTGTTTGGATGCTTTCCCGTCCCGTTCTCCCCCACCCCAGCTGGTTGATGCACATCATCCTAAAGCCTTCATATCACGTAGCGACTGACGCAGCGGGCTGGAAATGGGAAAGGGGACAAGACTCACGCTTGCTTCGCTGCTTTAGAGTAAATGCTGCGGGAGCAGCTGGCGTTTCGTGGCTGGCATTAAACCTGGATGTGGGGAGAGCAGGGAGAGTGTGGCTAATGCAGAGCGCCTGTCCCTGACAAACGCCCGAGCCCCTAGAGACCCCACTGTAGTTTTGTAAACCACAAGCAGGTTTTCAGCCTTCCCAGAAACGTGCGCTTCAAAATGCTAACTGTCAAATGGCCTAAATTACTGATCCATCAGATTAATCTGTAACCGAGGTAGGCTTAGAGTGGCCGTTGGAGAACCGCGTTTAGTACATGGTGTCTGGCTCAGCACTCTCTGTCTCTTGTTATTCTGCCCTGGCAAATAATGCAGCCTCTTGTTTGTGCCGCCCTAAAATGCGTTGTAGGAAGGCCGTTTAAACGGGGGCTTCCTGACCCGCCGTGCAGCGTGTGAGGGAGGCGAAGTGGGAGACGGTGGGTAATGAACAAGCGGTGCCTGGAGCCTCAAAATCCAGCCTGCCTGCTTCTCCCTCTCTCTTCCTTTCTTGCTCCAGACACTTGTGATCAGAGAATGTCGGAGGTTTGTTGTATCGCTCGCAATAAAAGCTCAAAGCGAGGATCAGCCATGGGAGCAGTATATTTCTGTCGTAACCTGAAGTGAAAGCAAAGCTGCTCTGTGCTGCCCATCCCACTGAGAAGAGTCAAGTTGCCACCTCTAAGGTGGCGTTACAGGATGTCTGTCTGCAGACGTGGGCCTTTTATTTGTGTATTTATTGAGAGGAGGGAGCTGGTTTCCTTTGCAGCAGCAAGGGCAAAATAGGCTTTTAATAAAGCTTAAATCCTGCAGCTGCTGGCTAAGTTAAATAAAGCAGTGCTGGCACTTTGTCCTCCTGGAGATGAGCCCCTTCCAGCTCTGTGCTGTGACGCAGGGGTGCGAGCCATCCCTTCTGGTCTTCTTTCCTTCGTGCCACTGTGTTGGATGAGACTGATGGGAGAGTTTCGTCCTTGGCAAGGCTTTGCCCTGCTTGGGCTTTTCGGCTCACGGGGATGGTTTAGGTTGGGAATGGAAGGGAAGGGGTCTCAGAAGGAGAAGCGTTGTAGCAGAGATGTCCTGGAGGGGGCTGTCACGTTTTACTGGGTGTAAATCGGCTCCTCGAATCTCTGATGATAGATCCTAAAGAGAACTAGAAGTTCAAAAGCCGGGATATGAGAAAAGGAGGAACAACTTTGTATACAATGCAATAAACCTTTCCACCAAGGTGCACGCGTGCATCAGCTGAGCGTCGGTAGACATCTGAGAGCAGGCCTGCCGAAACGCCACGTTGCAGTCTGGATATGGGCGAGAACGCTTTATCCAAATATTACTGCGATTGGGGCAGATTATTTTGTTCCTGCAGAAAGTTTCCTGGTTCACGCTGGTCTCCTGGGATGTTCAGCCTGACCTCCCCGCTATTTGCAGAGCCTGGTCCTGGCGCTGGAGAGCCCTGTTGCATGGTTTGCAGTCAGGAGGGCGCACGGCACCTTGCTGCTGCAGCTTCTGGATGAGCACGGGCTGGTTTAGGTGGACTTCGGTAAAATGAAGTGTTATCCCTGCTTCTCCCCTGTTACGCCTACCTCTCTCCTCCCTTCAAATGTGTTTTTTCTCTTCCTTAGCATCATCCCGCACTCTGTGGTACGTGTCTCAGGGTATCCTGAGGCAGCTCCTAGGCAGAGCGTGATAGTCTTGACCCTTGGTGCCGTTGCCGCAGATTAAGTCAAAGAGGTGTTATGCTATAGATGAGACTCAGTCTCGTCTCTCTCTTGCCGAGGAATCTTCTCCAGGAACTGAAAGCAGGCAGGGTGATGGAGGACCTGTCTCCAGCAGCATGGGCCGTTGGGTACTGCGTGCTGTGAAAGCTTTTGCTGGTCCTCAGCTGGGAGAGTCACCAGGAAGCTGGCACTGAGACAACAGAATCTGAAGCAGAGAGACAGAGAAACTTCCACCAGGAGACCAGATTTGTAATTAAAACCCCCAAAACCCAACAAACAAAACCAGCTAGAGGGGTGGCAAGGTTTAGGGGATTTCTCACCAGGTCCGGTCACAGGGAATTTAGCTGGCGAGGGGCACGTCACAGAAACAGCCGGGAACTGAGCTGCACAGACATGGGAAAGGGCTACAGCCAAAAAAAGTCTTGAATTGCCATGGCGAGGTGCAAAGGGCAGGGGTTTCGTAGCTTTGCAGCTGGAAGGTCAGAAGCGGCTGCTCGTGCCCCCGGTGTGAGCTCCTGCCTTCGCTGGGGTCGTGGCGTTTCCCTGAGAGCTCCCTGCTGCGGTTGAACTAGAGCCTGCATTTTTGCAAGAGGCATCCGCTCGCAATGGAAAGACTTACAGTTTGGGATCCGCCACATCCTTTGGGAAGCTGTTCCCATGGTTAATGCCTTTACCGCGTAACTGTCACAGTTCCCTGAAGGAGTTTGGATCCTCCGCTGGCAGCCCGCCTGCCTTGCTCAGCGCTGCTGCATAGCTCTCTGCCTCCCGAGACAAAAGTCTTGCTACAAAGGGCCTAAGTGACCTGCCTGGGGTCATGCAGGCTTTCCGGGAGAGCCGGGGACCTGAATCTGCTCCCTCCAACCAAGCGCAGGGGAGTGAGTTTTGTGAAGCATTTGTCTGTTCATTCAGCAGCGGCCCGCTGATCTTGCCTCCTCCCTGGGTGATGCGTGCCTTGCCGGTTTGCCCTCAGCAGCTGGTAGGTCACGCAGGATTTGAGAAACGGCTCTGGCGTCGTACCGAGCAGAGGCTGTGGGACGCTCCCCAGCGAATTCCAGAGATGGTGTGTCATGAAAACCCCGGCCCTGCCACCGCCTTCTGCGCGGGGCTGCTGGAGGTAGCGGGAACGCTGCCGGCTTGCGGTCCCTGCGTTCGGTGAGAGCTGTGGCTGCCCGAGCAGCCTTTGGTAGGTGGGTGTTAGCTGCAAAATCTGTTCTGGAGCCTTCCGCTTCGTGTGGGTGGAAGGGAAGCCTTGCTCTTAGCCCTCCGCCTGCCTCCAGCTGGAAGGTGACAACTGAGCTTGTGGCTGGGAGAAGTCAGCTGTTCCCATGTTCTTCCTCCGGGGATTTGAAATCTATTTCCAGTGACGTGGGTCCCTGGGAGGAGGCAGGGCAGCTCTCCTAAGTGGCTGCTGCGAAGGCTGGAAGGCACTCAGAGGTAGCCTTGCCAGCCTCAGGCATCCAAAACACTTCAGTGAAGCCCTGGAAAAAAACCCAGGAATAATCTTAGTTTCTGCTCTTACATGCGATTTGGGTTCTCTGCCTGCCCTCTGAGCTTCTTCTGCAGCCGCCAGCCTTAGAAAGTTGCAGCTGAGAGGAAAAGTGCATCCTTTCATCAGTTACCTTTTTATTGCCTGCTTTCTCGTGGGCTGGACTTCAGGCTTTGTATGACAAACTCTTTTAAAGCTTTTAGGGTATTTCTCTTGGTTCCTTACCCTCTGAAATACCCTCTTGGCTCCGGATTGTGTAGCTAGCTCTTAATCTGTGGTGGAACAGTTTCATGGAAGGGAAGGTAATTGTGATGGATACCCCGGTGGTGTTACCCTGCCCAAAAGCAATTAAATGTGATCAAACCCTCATTCTTGTTTTATGGCTCCTTGTGGCAAAGCCCAAATGTTTATCGTCCCCTGTAGTCCCGCGTGCTGCCACGCCAGGCTTTCCACTGGAAGGTGATGTATTATATTCACACTATTTATTAAGTCGCATGATGCCACAAAGCAGCTGCTCCGCTGGGCTCCGGTCCGGTGTGCGTCGTAGCGATGCGTTTGTGCTAGGGAGCCCTGACGCTCATTCACCCCGACTTAATTTCCTGGGAACTTTCCCCTGTCCCAGGCTGCTGGGCTTTGCAAACGTTTGCCAGGGGAAGGCGGTGTATTTGTGTTAACCTGAACTGTTCCGAAAGCCGTCGGATTAATTGCTGCGGGAGGAGAGGGCGTCCCTCCCTGCTTCTGTCCCGGCTTTCTCGCCTTGTTTTGATCAAAGCCTGGCATTGATCTGATACAGGGGGGAGCTGATCGGGACTGGCCGCTGGGGCTGTCCTCGAATCTCAGGGGCAGAGCCAGGGAGGCCACGTTGCCGGGCGTTGTTTTCTCAGGGCTAGGGTGCTCGGGCTCTTGGAATCTTCCCTGCGTGCGGCGCCGTGAAGAGCAACCTGGGCGTCGCACCAGCTGCTCCGCCATCCACACCCATTCGCTTTGAAATCCTTTTAGCGCTGGAACAATTCCATTAGCAGTACTGCTTAGGCACGATTTGGAGCGGCTTCTCTGCCAATTAAAACTGAGCCCGCGCGCCGGTCTGGAGGGCTCGGGCTCGTGGTAACCAAGACGTTCCCCGCGTACCTCGGGGCTGCTCGCAACCGAAATCCTGAACAAAAGGTCTGCTGTTAGACAAAGGAGGAAGGAGCGAGCCTCCGAAGAGAGGAAGAATTTCTCCTCTGTTTGCCAGCAGTTTTTTTCTAACTATTCTTTTTGAGGGTTGGCCACCAGTTAATCCGTGTCATTTTGCAGACAAAGCTGTCAACGTTTTTAAGGTTGCACCAGTGAAATAACTGTAGTGCTGTTGGTTCTAGCAGCTCTGAACATTCTCAAACAAACGCCTTTTGAGATTAAAATGGTCCTTGCTCGGTCCCAGCCCAGGGTTGTGGTCACTGCTGTTTTGTTTGAAACTTCTCAACTGAACCCAGTGAAGTCAGTGAGAGCTGCAAGTGTTTGAAAGTCAAGTCACACTTATTTCCGTGGCTAAATATGGGCACAGCGCAGGCCGTCACTCTCAAACTCTCCGGCGTGCAACCCAAGCTGCAGCCCAGCAAGCACGCTCCGTGCCCCAGCTACCAACTTGCAGTAGCCTCTGGCGGCTTTCGGGTCGTCAGCCTGATAGACGTGGGCACCGAAGGCGTCATCGTGCCTTTGCACTTTTATTTTCCGCTCTTGCCTGCCGTTGGGGTGCGAGGTGTCTCACAGCCACGTAGGAGCGTAAGCTCACGGGCAACTTGCATGCGTTTTTGCTGGTTTCTGTGTGTTGGATCAGAAATGAGAACAGTAGAAGCGGGGCGCCTTCCGCCGCCGCGCACATACGCAGCATGGATGCTTGCGGCTTTGTAAAAGGCATTTCTTGCCACTTCTCCGTGGCAGCACTAAGATACCGCATTAAACGTAGCCAGCCACCTCGCACTCGGGTAGGTGCACCGTTCTGTGCTGGTGTAGCAAAATCCGTCTGAAACCGGCGCGTTTATTATCCCAAAATGTTTACACTGCCTAAGAGCAACGTAAAATACATATCATGCATGATCTTTTTTCGATAAAAAGAATAAATGCAAGCGGTGCTGTGCAGGTTTGAGTTAGTCTGTGTGGGAACAGTTTTGCGAGTTCTGGTGCGAGCGCACGGTCCCGCAGGGGCAGAGCAGGTCTGTTGTGTGGGTGCCCTGGGCGGAGGAGAGCTCACATGAGGAGTTGCTGGGAAGGGACAACTCCATCAGCGTGCGGCCACAGCTGTGGTGCTGTGCTGAGCTACCGGGGCGTAGCTTTGGCTGCGGACTGAGCCCCTACAGGTCCTTACCCATCAGCCAAGCATCAGATAGGGCTGGTTAGCTCTGAGTTGGAATTGGTAATGGCTTCGTAGTATCAAAAGTCATTTGAATGCTACAGCTCTTTCAATTAAGCTCCCGTTGAGCTCCATACACAGATATTGTAGCATAACTGGCTGGCCCGCTGCAAACGCATCAGGAGAGTCTGCTGCTGGAACAGCCGCCGTCTGTGCTCCGGGCTGGAGCGGAGCCAGAGCGAGCCGGGGTCTCCGCACAATGTTGTACTGATTAGGAGGGTGTGAGATTTTGTTTTCGCTAAAACGGTTCTGCCAGTACAGCCCGGAGGGCAGCTGCGCTTGTACTGGTACAGAGGGGCCTTATGCTGCTCTGAATCGTGCCCGGCGCTCGGGGCAGGCAGCGATGCTGCTGGGAGCACCTTTATCCTGCGGTAACAGTCCGTGCGCTGCCCGGCTCCGCAAGCACGACTTTGTTTTGTTGACAACCGCCCCGTAGCAACTCCATCTCGGAGGCCCGAGGGAAATATTTTGCTTCCTCTGGCTGTTAGGAAGCAGGTTCACCATGGCAGCAGCCCCTTCACAAAGGGTTCGGTGCTGCACAGGAAACCCTGGTCCGTTCCCTAACGAGCCCTTCCTGCTGATAAGGGGATCTGCGGGTCAGGGGCTCTGAGCCAGCCAGATCCCCAAGAAGTGACGTGTTCTTGATGAGCGTGTCCTCCGAAGCCTCTGAAAAGAGACTCCAGCCCATGTTCTCGACCAGATCCTCCAGAGAGGTGGGTGCACACCTGCATGCTTTGGGCTGGGACCTGCTTGAGGAGAGGCCGACTCCGGCAGAGCTCTGCACCTGTATACCCGCTGCTGCCCTCTGCATTCCATCTCTCCCCCGCGCAGAAAATTTGGTGTACGTGGACACCCGACTCCGGTTTTATTCCTGGAATAACTATATTCTTGTGTGCAGCACTACTGGGTTGTTCCCCAGTTTGGGGAGAGGGCTGGAGAGCAAGGTGGCACCACATCTGTGCTGTCCTGCTTTGGAGCAAGGTAGACCTTGGGTCTGTTTCGCCAGCCCTGCACTGCGGAAGGGCCTATGCGGCACGATTCGTGACGAGGAGGTGAGCCCAAAGCATTCGTATATCTCGGAGCGTGCACCAGAAGAGGAGTCAGTGAGCGGGGTCTCCGCTGGCACCCCACGGCCCGTCGCTGCGCGCCACGTCGGTTCGTCGGTTTTGCTGTTCGTAAGATGGTGCCATGGCACTTCCCTCCCTCCTGGAGGTGAGGCGCGCTCTGCCAGAGCAGAGCAGCATTGCGCAACTTGTAAAATCCCACAGTAACTCCCTGCGCTGGGTTAATCCCAAATCCAGCAATAAAACGGTAGCTGGAATACCAGAGCGCTGCCCTTCAGCGGGTCATCGCTCACTGCTGCTCGGAGGTGGGAGTGACGTGGTTTTTTTCCCCTGTGACAAACCCCTGTTCCCCGCTGACTAGATTTAGACGTAGGTACAGCCAGCATCAGCTGTGCCCGGGGCAAGCCCTGCCGCTGCCTGCAGCAATCCTCACCAGGGAGGCATCGCGCGCGCGTTTAGTCCAGTGCATCTGCCCTTGCCCCTCCGCGCTGACGGAGACCGCGTCATCTCAGCCACGCTGCGATTGCTGGGCTGCCGGGGTGTAGTGATCCGACTGCCCTTGCCTGGCAGTGCCTTTTGTCTCTGTCTTAAACTCTTTTCCGCCCAGACCCTGGCTGCGGGAAGGACAGCGGTTGCTTTCGCGTCTTGAGAGGTTACACCTCCTCTTCCATATGTGTGGACACACTGCTTGTTTTAACAATAGTTCTGCTCTGTGCTGTGAGCCTGGGTTACCTGCTCGGCTCAGCAGAGTCAGTGTGGAAACTTCCTGCAAGTAGAGGGAAGCTGTGAACACCAGTGTTCGTGTAGGGATCTGCACGGTGAGGCTGTCCTGAGGTCTTGGGGAGCATGGGGCAACTTCGGAAACCGGAAAGGACCTGGGTCTCAGCTTAGCTCTTCGGATTTTGCTAGCTTGCATTGCAACAGCAGCGATGGCAAAGCAACTTGGGGTTAGCTTGGGTTGGCAAGCCTGAACAAAAGCCCGGGTAGAGTTAACTCCCGCTGTCGGCTCAAGTTAAAACCTGCGTTCCCTTGTTGGTTCTAAGTCCTTCAGGCTCACCCTGCTGCACTCAGGACTGGCCGCCTTCTGCAGCAGTAATTGCACTCCGAGCGTTTTCACCAGGAGCTGCCAACTGCTGCTGTCGGCGAACGCCTCCGTGCAATAGATGCACGTTTGCCCCAGCCTGCCGGCAGGATCGCAGGCGGGGTGGTTGCGTTTTGCCAGTGTACTCGCGTCTCTTGCTGCCTGCTCTGCTGTGCCCCGTAGCACCTCCAAATGGGTTTTGCCCCAGTTGTGGCTGCTTTTCTGCAGCGGTTTGGTGCGCGTTGCTCTTCAGGATGCAAGAAGCTTTACGATCGTCACTCCAAAGGGACGGGTTCATAACCCTGCCTCAAAAATCACTGCTATTCCCGGAGCGTTTCAGGCAGGTTCTTTGGCTTGGTCTGAGCATGCTTTGGGGTGTAAATGCTGAGTATCTGCTATCAGCTCAGCAAGCGGGGCGTATCGACGGGTTGTCTGAGTTGGCAGCGAGTTCTTCAGCTGCCGGGCCAGGCAGTGGCAATCAGGCAGTCCTCTCCCCGCCAGCCTGCCCGGCATTCGCTCAGTCCCGGACGCTGCCATCCGAACAGGATCGTCACCGCCGTGCCGGCCCTCCAGCAGCATCCACCCTGCCTTTTATCTTCATTTCATCCTTGCTTGCCTTTTTCCCCCCACGCCCCCCTCAGATTTAAACGTCTGTTTGTTTGGCGTCCGGGAGGCTTTCTTGCTTGTTCTGTTTAAATACCTGTTGTGACAGGCAGGGCTGAGAACGAGCTGGGCTGCTCTCTGCATCCCTCCGAGCTCCCGTTCCGGAAACAATGCCAAGTGGGGGAAGGGAAAAAAAAAAAAAAAGAAGAAATTCAGTTGGGTTTGTCCTGGGAGAGTTTTCTGTCCTCCACAGGAGAGGGGTAGGAAGAGCTGCTTGGTTTTAGGGTCTCAAGAGAAAGACCTGCTTTATTGTTGCTGCAAGCTGGCAATACCGGGCACCGTCGTTCTGCTGCCGCCTACTCCGTCCAGTCGGACCACCCTGACCTTGAGTTGCCGATGGCACCGCGCTTCCCTCCCTGCTGCGTGCCCCTCTCGCTCCCTGCCAGAGTTTTCGCTCCTGCGCCGAGGAAGACGGTCTGGAGGGGCTGGGAGCGAGCGGCAGAGCTGGCGCGTGGGCCGCCAGCCAGGTCTCTGCGTACGTCCTCCTCGTGCGGTGTCACCCACACCCATGCGCGGTTTTGTCCGAAGGGAGGGCAGCCGGGCAGGTGATCCGTGGTGTGCTGGGCAGGAACCTTCCACTTCGTTAAAATGAAAGTATTTAGTGGCCGCATCGGTTGTCCGGCTGTGGTTAGTTTGTATGACAACCATTTCCTGCCACTAAGGAAACTATTCAGCTTTACAGCAGGAATTGATACCGCTGCTCATGAACGCTTGTGCCCTTCTCTTTGCTGAGCGCCAGAGCTTCTCACCTGCGTCCCTGCCACCAAAGCGCTTGCGGTGACGGGAACAGAGCTGCCGTCGCTGTGCTGCAAGCAAATATCGCAGGCTCCGGTGGGGAAGGGAGCTGGGCAGGAGAGCTGCAGGAGAGCCAGGGCTTGGTGACGAACGTGGTGCTTCCAGGGCTGCGTGGCCTGAGACGCCACCTTTATGCACTCGGTGATGTTTACTTGCTGCGTCCTGGGGGGTCTGACGCGGGGCTCTGCGTCGCAGGGAGCCGGCAGGGAAGCGGTTCTGTTATAGCTTACGTCTGACTTGGGTTCTTCCGCTTGAGGATTTGCAAAGCCAGTCAGCCGTGCTGAAAGACCTGCGAGCAGATGCCTCCTGCTTGTCCTCCCGTGCCAGACAGCGCAAGTGCCCTTGCCTGTTGTAATGGTCTCATCGTCTAACGCGCAACAGAAACTATCCATCCGCTTCTGAACTTCTCTTGAGCGTGGATTGTTTAGCTTGTGGGTGTAACCTGCCTTTTTTAGTGGTGAAGGGTAAAGGTGATTTCTTTGATAACCTGTGTACATAGGCTGGAGCAGGGGATACGGGTTCTTTCCTGGCCTTGCAGGATTTCCTGTTGATGAACTCGTGTCATCTCTGAGTCCAGATTTATTTCTGCAAAAAGAAAGGTTGCTCCGCAGTGCCTCACGGAGAGTCACCAGGTGTTTTGGATGGATGCTGGAAGGTGACAGAGTGCCTGGCGCCAAGTCATCTCTGCTCTGGGAGGTGCAAATGCCAGTGATGAGGCCGGAGAAGATGCCTCACCGCTGTCTCGTCTCCTCCGCCGCGCAGCTGCAGGGTGTGCAGGATGCCGTGGTGGAATCAGCATCACCTGAAAAAGCATCCCTCTTGGTCCGAGCCTTGCAGCAGCCGCTTTGTCACAAGACCCGCTTTGACAAAACAGGTTGTTGGCCACTCCGTTCAACAGGGGCTCGGGGGGCTGGATCTCATTAAGGGGCAGAAAACAAGCATCTTGGTCGTGATTTGCGTGCGTCAGTGACTTAAGAGGACTTAAGTGCGTTTGCTCATGCTATGTCCTCGAAACGTGACGTAACAAGCAAAGGAGCGGGGGAGCGTTGCGGGGGTTGGCGGAGCATCAGTAGCACGCTATGTGGTTGATCAGCGTTTGCTCCTTACACATCGAGCCCTTCTTAAAAGTATCGATAGGAAACAGAAGTAGGACCGTCCTGCCGCGGTTGTCGTTATCCACAGCAAGGAGGATGATAGGAGGCGCATGGAGCGGCAGCACAGGGTTTGCGGTCCGCACGCTCTCTCGCAGAGCCAGCAGTGACAGAGCAGGGTGATCCCCAGGGGTGGAGGTCAGGCTGCTGCCTCCTTGATCAGCACGTGAGTAGGTGCCCTTTGGGCGCCCTTCGTGTATCGGAGTCGGACAACGCAGCCTGTCGCAGCCCCTGCCGCAGTCCACCTGGTCCCTGCCTGCTTCTGGCCATCAGCTTGATCTTGTTTGGCAAACTGGTGCCGCTTCAGCTGCTGAATGGTCTCTGTTGGTGTTTCACAAAGACGAGAGGTGCTTTCCCCAGAGTTACTCTTCAGCAGCTGCAACGTGCGTGTTGTGAATAGGAGAGGGTGATTTGCAAAGGCATCTGAGATCTACTGCGTCGAGGGAAGCGTGCGGGCAAAACAGGAGGAACAGCATGGAAGGGACCGGTGCAAAGCTCTGCCTTTGGGTAGCACTAATCATCTACACGGATCAAGGAAGGAAGTAACTGGCTTGGCAGCAGCAGAGCAGACAAAAATCTCAGTGAATCACAGGCTCGGCATGAGTCGACGGTGTCACATGGCTGTGAAAAAGGCACACGTCATAGGAGGCTGCGTAAGGAGTTGCATGCTTCACAAGGCATCCAAAGTATTCCTCCTGCTCCTGGTGCCGGTAAAGCCATGGCTGGAGCCCTTTCTTTCCTGTTTTGGATGCTGCGTCTCGAGGCAGATGTGGGCCAATAGCAGAGAGCGCGGGGAGAGCAACGAGAGCGGCCAGAGGGCTGGGAACCGTGAGGAATGGGAAGAGCTTGAAAGGACCCAGGGTTGTTTAGTCTAGGAAAGAGCAGGCTGAGCAGGGGGGAAGATACGAAAAGCTTTCAAGGACATAAAGGGCTGCTGCGAGAAGCGAGGGAATGATCTGTTCTTAGTAGCTGCTAGGAAGAAGTTAACAAGTCATAGGCGGAACAAGGAAATTTAGTCATCGGGGAAAAGTTACATAAGTGAAAGGCTGATGAAGCACCGAAACCTCTGGTGCGTGCGGGATCAGTGTTGGGAGGCCTCCAGAGCACCCATCTGGGGGTGGGTGGGAGAGGAAGTCGCTGTGCTTTGGCTGGCAGGGTGCCCTGCGAGACCCCGTAGCCCTGTTTTCCTGTTGCTTGAAGATTATTTTGTAAAGCTGGTGATGAAGCGTGCCTCTTTGGAGGCAGGCGCGTGTTTCCCAGACGCTGCTGACCTTCGTGTTACAAGACAGCAGGGATTACGTGTGGCAGTGCCACTTTATCGCTGGCGTAGCAACAATTCTCTAGGGTCCTGGGCAGGCTGCAGGTTCCTACCGAGATGGGAGGAAGCCTCGTTGTTAAGAACACAGAGCGTGTTCGCCAGTGGTGGGACAGCAAGGGAGCTCTTGGCTTGCTGCTTGTCCCGGCGCGTGGGCACGGCCCTTGTCCTGAAGGCATTAGACGGGTGCAGGGGGATCCCCGTGCCAACGTGGAGCTTGCCAACACGCTTATTTGCTGGTCCAGGGGCTGGTTCGGGCCGTGCTTTTTAATCATGGAAAGTAAGAGCGTGTCTTTGTGTCCTAAATAGGCGATTGTCCTGATTCTCATCCCCGGGATCCATTATGTCGTAGCAAATTACTTTCTCTCTTTTAAATGCCTTGGTGATTAAAGATGCCACAGCAGATACCCTTAATGAGTACAAAAAGGGTAATAATTCCTCTTGTTGGCACTGAATGCAATTAATCAGGCCCTTTTACTTGCTTTTTAAACAGATGAGGCATTTAAGGCCATGCAAGTTTTTAATTGGACTTTAATGTCTCTCATTTACTTCATTTTGGCACAAGCATAGGAATTCCCACCCCCAGGTTTGCTGTTGGATTTGTTCAGCATGATGAAAGGCTGAGCGCGGAGCAAAGGCTCCGCAGCAGACCTGAGCACGTCCTTCAGCCCGTGCCTGGCCCAGGCTTGGTCCCGCTGCAAGCAGCGCAGAATTGTCTGGGCAGGAGCAGAGCCAGGCCATCCAGCCCAGGGCCGGTCTCCAGCATGGGGCTGACACCAGATGTTAGCAGTAGTCATCAACAGGAGCAGTCAGCAACACAAGGGTGCAGCATGACCTGCCCTGTTCCGTTAGGTGCCCTTGCCTTGAAGGAGCCGTTGACTTGCAAGTGTTCCTGCAGCTGTCTGGAACCCTTGCTGGAGGTCCGTGTTTATAACCTAGAGTGCAGAGCTTCAAACATGGGGTGAGTTGTGTCTCTTAAGGGATATGCCTGAGATCCATGGCCAAGGGCAGATAGAGAGGCCTCGAGCACTGTCACAGATGGGTGTGTGCGTGTAGACGGTGATTTATGCCAGGAATTACCATGGGAGAAAAGATACGTGACGAGCAAACTTCATCTAGCCTGCAGCCCCTGGTCCCTGCCGTGAAGCCAGCACCGCCTCCGCCCCTGGCCACGAACCGTGGTGCCGTTGGTTCCCTTTGCTCGTGGATAGCCTCCACTGCGCTTTGGGGATGGCAGCGCCCTGTCAGCGTGTCCCAGTCCGTTTCGTGCTGGGACGTGTGCCGCAGCCCAGCCTGGCCTGTTGGCCCCTGTCCCAGCTCAGCTCTTCCCCACCAGCGGCTGACAGCCTGAGCGTCGGCCAAAAAGACATCAGTCCCGGCGCGTGCAAGCTTGCCTCTGAGCCTGCTTGTCGCTCCGCGGGGCCGGGATGCCTGTGACACCCAGGAGAGACCCTGAAATGGCTTCAGGGGGGTTTCCCAGGCACGTGCGGTGTCTTTTGTGGAGTCGGCCCTGTCCACAGCACGGCTGGGCAAGGGCTTTGGACGGCTGAGGTGGCCCGTAGGCCATCAGGGTTCTTTGCCCCAAAAACCATTTAGGAGATGTGTAGGGACAAGGGACAACACTCTCCATTTCTGCATCCCTGCTTCTCCCGCTTCAGAGGAAGGCAGAATTGTAAGCAGGAGTGTGTCTGGAAAGTTACTGAATACCTTCTGTTAATTTAAACACCTTCTGCCTGCTAGGCTGCGGGGAGAGGAGCATTGCCAGCAGGATCAGCCATAGCTCTTCTCTAGATCTGTCTCAGGGCATCTTTACTTTAAGTCCCTTGCTGAAACCCAAGGCCTCGCAGCGCAGCGTGAGGAATAGCCGTGCCCGAGCGCCGGGCTCTGCCTTCCAGAGCTCAGCAGGGACCGCCACAGGGGCTGCTTGCCCAATGTTTTGTTTGGCTTTGCCTTCTTCCTTGTCCTATCTCCTCTCCTCCCGCTCCCTCGCAACTTGAACTGGGTTTGGTGGTTGTGCAAGGCTCACGTGTAGTCCTGGATAGCCAGGTGTGGGAACCGAATGTCTCCATTTTTATCTTGGGCTGAGAACGTTTTTGAACGTTTTGCCCCCTTGCACCACCTCCGTGCTACCTGCGGATAAGGATGTTCGGAGCCGTCGTGTCTTGAAAAATACAGGAGAATGGGAGGCTGAGCGAGGCTCAAGGTTTTGTTGTGTGATCGTGACGTGAAGGGCTGTAGACATCTCGATGAGACGTTCGGGGATAATGGTGAACGTCAGAGCATCCAGCTTGCTCTGCGTCCCTGCCAAGTGAAAGCGCGGGCTGCTGGCGGTTCTCCGGCAGTGGGCAGGGACTGAAAGAAATAGAGGGCCAGGTCCTAGGACACTTCTGCTCCTGGGGCCAGGCAGTATGAGGAAGGGCAGACAGCTTTGCCCAGTGGCTGCGGAGCCTGCCAAGATGCCCTTAACCCAGAGTGTGTAGCCCAACCGCATCTATATCAGGAAGCTGCAACCCCCAGTGACCACCATCAGCCATTCTCGCATTGAGAGTCTTCTGGCTGAGGCTTACAAAGATGTAATTTTCTTTGATTTAATTCCCTATAAACTGCAGAATTATTTTCCTTTGGAGGCTTGCAAATTATGGAAGCATAAACCACACTAATGATCCGATAAGGACAGCTTTGGATGCGTTCCCAAGAACGGCTACCCCTGGGCAGGACGTGCTTGGAGAGCATACTGACGGAGAGCAGTCTGCTGCGCACACCTGGCCGCCTTCCGTGGGCCCCCCCCCCCCAAATTCCTCCATCTCTCAGGAACGAGAATCATTTCCTCTCCAGGTTCTTGCAGAGGCAAAGGCCCTGCAGACCTCAAGTTATCTCTGGAATGTGTGTAAACACAGAGTTCAATGGGACGCTGTTTGCCCCCCTCTCCCGGGGGCGGTTTACGAAGGGGTTAATACAAGTTTGTCTTACGAGTTCCTAACCCTGAGAATTGTCTTCCTCGCAGGGTGACCCGGCTGACCCGAGTCCCTGTGTGTGCCTTTCCCAGCACAGAGGGGAGATTCGGGGGCCTCGCCGCGCGGGTGGGATTTCGGTGCCCTTAAGCCCAAGGAGATGAAAGACCAAGGCGGTTTCCCTGCTGAGCGGGGACCCGGGAGATGCCGTAGGATCGCGGTGCGCAGGCACTGGGCCTCGGCGTGTCGCGTGATGGTGTAACTAACGGGATTTAGGCAATCCTTGGACAGAAACAGATTTGTGGTGAGGAGAAGGGTGGGGGTTACACATGGTTCTGGTGCCCCCGTCTTCAAAGAGCGTTGAGACGTAAGCAGGGGGAGGAAACCTTAGAAATGGTGTACGGGCTGGGACAAAATGCGTTTCAGTGAGAGGCATAGAGAACTCCATCTGTTTGTCAAAAAAAGTAATTCCGATGTAAGTTCATTACGGCGTATGAGTACGTTACTAATGAGACGCGCCTGGGCGCCAAGGTACTCTTGGATTTAGAATAAGCAGCGGCAACCAGAACCTCAAGCCACACAAAACCAAGCTGAAAACAGGCGTGTTGATAACAATGAAACGGTTAATTCCTGGATGTGTTGTCAGCGCTGGTGACGCGCTGAGGCTGGATCCCTTCCAGAAAACAACACTTCAAACCAAAGACAAAGAACTGGGCTTCGCGCAGAGGCGATCAGTGGAATGGCTTGGCCTGGTATAGCCAAGGGGTCAAACGAGATGATTTAATGATCTCCTTTGGCCTGAAAGCTCTCTGTTCTCTTACGAAGATAAATGAAAAAGCCCTTTCACAAAAAGCGAGCACTCGAGATACGTGTGAAGTGAGCTCCGCTGCTTCCAGGGCAACGGCGGAACAGGATCTGCAGCGAGCGTGACCTTGCCGCCTGCGGGCTGCCCGGAGTGCGGTGGCCATCTGTTCGGTGGCGATGGCTCACCACCGTCGAGGCCACTGCTCTCGCGTGGGCCATTTCGCAGCTCCGTTTTTAATTGCTAACTGACGCTGGCTCCCTGCTTTTAAGTAACGTTTGCTCCCTTGTCTCCATCAGGGTGAAGAGGCCAAGCGGCATGAGCAGCCTCCTGGGGAAGATCGGCTCCAAAAAGCAGAAGATGAGCACGCTGGAGAAATCTAAACTGGACTGGGAGAACTTCAAGGAGGAGGAGGGGATTGTGGAGGAGCTGGCGATCCATAACCGAGGGAAAGACGGGTAAGAGGGACTTTACCTGGTAGTAATCCAGCATTTCCCACTGCTTCCGATACACATAGGAGCCCCATCGCTCGCTACAGAGTTCAGCAACCCATGGGATTTCTTAAGGATTTACCCTGGGGATGCATAAAGCCAGTAGCTGCCCTAGGTATCACTGGGAGACAGGTAAGCCTGCAAGCACCTATTGCTCTCTGCTAACAGCCGCATGAGTTCTGCAAGTCCAGCTAAAGTAGAGCCTGTCTGTGCTTTATCTTTTCTCCCGTCAGTGGCGTAGATGCAGCGTGAACCGGTTTAACGCAGCGCTCGCATGAGGGAGCACAATTGCCTTTGCCCTGGGGTTTTGTTTTTTTCTTTTTTTTTAAAAAAAAGTCTCAAACTGGGAGGTGTATTTTTCGTTCTGTTCTTCAAATGACGTGCTCCAGCTGCATCTGTCCTCCCGCCTCCTGCATAAAGATGTGTGCAAACCCAGAACAGCTGGCAAGGTGCGTTAAAGATTACGGCAGCACTGGGCGTCGATTGCGCGCATAGAGCAATGTTCACTCCAATGAAGTTAATGGAAGTATCGTAAAAGTAAATGGCAATGCTGTAAATAAAACAGAAAGTTAATAACGTGCACTGCAGGGAAGGATAATAAGATCAGAAGCGGCGCGTTTCCACTACAAGTGCTTTGCTAAGCTCTGGGAAAATGTAACCGGCTTAGTGGACAGCTCATAAAACGTATTTTTATTGTAAGCTGTTCCTTTACTCTGCGGGAAAAACCCGGAGCTTCTGCATTCCAAGAGATTGGATTTTGTCTTTCAAATAAATATAACTGCTGGGTTATTTCGGTTTGGCCTCGCGCCCTTCCACAACGCCCGTTCTCCGGCAGGTCTGCCCTCATCCTTTTCTAGGCGCTTGCCCTCGAACAAGGAGAGCAGTTCAGTAGGAGTGTGGGATGGGGGGCAGGTGTGCCTCCGCGGTCCCTGGAATCCAAGGAGGGGAGCGATTTACATCGCATACAGGTGTGGCAGAGCACGCGCGCGCTGCATCATCACTGACGCTCACTGCAGCACGGCAGATGCTACGGTCAGGGCCCTGTACGCAAGGCTCTCCGCTGAAATGGCCTGTGCCGGGAGCCTGGAGGTACCAGGCCGTGTACCGGGCTCTGTCTGACATGGAGGAGGAGGAGGAGGAGGGTGAGCTTCTCCCCTGAAGCCCCATCAGGCGCCGCAGGCTGCTCTGGGAAGCTGCAGCTTCCCCCCTCCAGGGCAGGGTCCTGTTTCTGTCTGTGGCACCTGGCTGTCTTGTCCCGCTGAGACGTGGAGTGAGATTTTGCCCTACGCAGATCTCCTGAGTAGCTGCCAAGTGTGGTAACAGCTTTCGGCCTTCACCGCTCTGGCCGGCGCTGGTTGTGGCAGTGCCACCAGTAAAAACCAGACCATCTTGTGCTGCTTGCTGGGACTCGCTGTTTCTTTCCACAGCCAGTGGAATCAGCCTGAATCGGGGTCCGTCGCTCTTGGCTGGACTGTACCTGCCCCACCAAAAGGCTGGGGTGCCCTGCGTGAGTGTTTTGTGCCACCTCTTCCTTGTTCAAACCTAGCGTGTCGACCTTTCTCAGCCAGTGCTGTTTCCTTTCCCAGCCCACGCAAGCAGGATGGCTCGCTCTTCACGCCTGGCAGGCCCTTCCGGAGACGCTAACATAATGGTCCTTGAAGGGCTGAAGAAGGGATCAGCACATTCAAAAGATGAGCAAAGCAGAGCAGCAATTTTAAGAGCATCTGTAAGCTTGGACAGCTTTGGATTTTGCTGGGCTAGAAAATCCCCTGGGTTATCGGCAAGCGGTTTTCGTTATTAACCAAACAAGAAAGACGATGCCACGATAACGTTAGACGCTCCTTACAAACCCGCTTGTGCTAGTCAGGCGTGTCATGTGAGGGCATCAACCGAGTATCTGCTCACTGCGAGTCGCACCCGCCCTCGAGGTAAAGGAGGGGAGAAGGGAGGAAGGTGGGTGGGCACGCAGCACCCCGCTGCGTCTCTGCTTACGGGCCACCTTGAGCGCCTGTGATGAGCAGCGCGCTGCGCCTTCAGGGAGCAGCCAGCCTGCGCGGGGGCAGGTCGCACACACACAGCTGCTGCCGGCTTCACGTCATTCTGCAGGAGCCTCTTGTCCCTTCCGCGGCCGCCTCTCCTTTAATAACGTAGGCTGCGCTCACCCTTCAGTGGGCAATCATTTACACATCGCCATAAAAATCATAATGAGCGGTTGTTAACCCTTCAACCCAGGCAGGAGGGAGTGGGGCGCTGCCTTTATCCTGGTGCCGACGTGCGTTAGAAACCTGTCCCGGTGTGTCCTTCTGTGTAATTAAAAACGTCTGCCTGACGAGGAGAGCCACGGCTCGCTCCTGGCAGTGTCTGCCCGAGGCCGCGCGTGCCTGCGCGCCACGGAGATGGTCCGTGCGTGTCTCGAGGAAGGTGGGAGGCATCCCTTGTTGCTCAGAAGGGAAGGCAGGCCGCATGCCTCGCCTTTGCAGTAACCGTGCAGAAGTTGCTGTTCGCAGCCCAGAGCTCCTCATGCCTTGGACCTCCCTGGCCCTTCTCTGGCAGCAATGCGTGCTCGCCCGGCACGCTGGCGGCCGCCTGAGCAACGGGGCCATGGCACCTGTCTGCTGCTCGTGCCGGTTATCTGCAGCCTGGCCCTGGCATTCCCAAGGCAGCGGGGACACGTACTGCCCCGTGGCTGCGTCCGCCCTTGCCTCTGATTTTCTGCCCCTTGTCTCGCCATCCCCGGACAGCGACTTGCGTTTCCCCAGCAGCAGGACCCCGGCTTGCGCAACCCGGTTGTGCCGGATCCCGAGGGCCCGCACTGGATTCGACAGCGGGGGCTGCAGTAAGGAGCGGAGGCAGCTGCCCCCCTCACCGTGATCTCTCTGGTGTGCTTTATAAAAGGAAATGCGTAGCGGCCTCTTAAGTGGGCCACCTTTGTAGGGCAGGGCTAGCGGGGGAGCAGCCCCGCTGCGGGTGTGGGGCCAGATCTATGCACTTGTGTACTGGGTGGCTGACGGTGACTGGCAGGGGACAGGCAGGGGACAGGCAGCACGGTGCCCCCCTCCCCGGAGCAGTTTGCAGTTGCCCTCGTAGGCAGAGACAGCCTCTTCTCCCAACAAATTTCCCTTCCTCTGCTGTGAATCCCAGCTGCTCTGTTTCCGTGTGGGCTGATAATTTACAGGAAGGTATTGGTTTGGGTAGCAAAGGTTATTTAGACAAGCACGGGACGGGTGTTTGTACCTTGCTCGTGCACTTTGCACTGCCATTTGGCAGCACCTCGCTGCCGGCTGTGTGGAGCCAGGCTGGGAACCAGAGACGGAGCCGCAGCTTGGGCACGGGGTTCAGGGCGCAGTGGGCTTGGGGGCAGCTCTTGCCGACTCCGCAGACCTGCTGCTTCCCTGCTCGTGTTGGTCGGCACCTCCAGCTTCCATGTACCTGCGGCGCAAGCCGGCTCGGCTTGTTCCCAGGCTGCCCACCCCATAAACCCCGCAGCACGCACAGGTAGTGCCTTGCAGGGTCTGCCTGGGCCACCGCGGCACTTTTCTGTGGCGGGCCAAGGACAACGCCACAGGGTCACGTTGCAGTGCCTCCTCCGTGCAGAGCTGCTGGCTGCGGCCGGGAGACTGCATTCCTGGTCCGTGATCCGTATCGATCCCCCCGAGCAAGTCCCTGCCTGCCAGAGAGGCACGGCCGCCGAGGAGGAGGAAGGCACTGACCCCTTGCTGGGGTTGGGACAAGGTTGTTGCAGAGGGGCCGAAGGAGCTTCAGATCTGGTAGCTCGGGCTGTTGCTGCCCCAGTGGTCTGGGTGTTCGCAGGCTGACAGCGGTAACCCCCGTCTCTCGCCTTCCCGGCTGTGGTTGCACTTGGTGTTTAGCAGCAGAGGGAAACCACACGCCCAGCAATATGACACGCGGTAATATACAGCGTGACCCCCCCAGCTTCCTTCCCGTGGCCTCTCGGAGCCAGCACCGGGAGCGGGTCGCCTCCCTGCTTGTGGGGGTGAAGGGAAACGACACTCCCCTGCCCACCTTTCCTGATCCGGCATGGGGAGGGGGCCTCGGTGCACAGCCCTCCTCCCGTGGCAAGGGGCAGGTGGCCAGCAAAACACCTCCTTGCGGCCAGCACGTTGTCCGCCCTACGCTGCGCTGGGGAGAGGAGCCGACCCAGTCGTGTCAGCGCGAGATGGGCTCGGGCTCCAACGGGTGTGGGTGGTGGCGGGGATGAGCGGGAGGGCAGTCGCTCGCTAACGTGAATGTGAATTCATTTCTGATGATGGAAAGGAGTGGCGGGACTGCCAGGACCATCCCTTGCAGCAAGGGCGAAGGCACCCTGGTCCTGGGAGCATGTTCTGCGCCGGTTCGATAGTTGCAGCGTAAAGCAGAGACCTTGTCACCAAAGGCTTTGCCTCCCCGCACAGCTGGGTCTTAGGCGCCTTCGTGCACGCTGCCACGGCCACCCGGGAGCCTGGAGGGCCCACAGAGCTCGCGATGCTCGTCTTTCCCTGCAGCCTTCAGCCTTGCTTTGGAGCCACGGGCTTCTCTGGGTGCCGGTGGAGAGAAGCCGAACGCAGTGGCTCGTGCATCTCGCGCCGGTGCCGAGCGTAATGACCTTGTCATGACTGCCAAGTGTTTGCCACCCTGGAACAAACGCAGAACAATTGTGATGATTCAATTACAGCTCCTGTTTTGAATTGCAATTTCGCTCCCTCTGTAGGTTAAATAGTAGCACAGCCCCAGGCTCTCTGTGGCAAGGGTTTGCAGTGAAGTACATCAAAATTCAGCTGCACGCCATTAACAAGCGGCAAGGTGCTTTTCCAGGCACACGTGTGCTTGCCTTCTTCCTCGCAGGGCTCAGGTGCCTCGCTGAGAGGGAGAAGTAAATCCTCCGTGGTGGCTGGGAGCTGGTCCGTGGCCGGGAACCCCCGCGCCCGAATCCCCAGCTGCTGCAGGCTCGCTGAGCAAAGCTGTTTGCATCCCTAATGCTCCCCGCGCCTGTCAGCGGCGCGTTCCATGGGCCGTGCTGCTGCTGTCGGGTCTGAGAGACGCCTTGCTGGGGCGCGCGTGGGCAGCGTCACCTGGGCAGCCCCAGGGCTGCCTCTCCTGCCAAGGACGTGCCTTGAGCCCGTTAAAGCTGTCCACGAAGGTCGTTTCCCAGCCAGAAGAGAAGAGCTGCAACCAGGAGCAGCCAGCCCGTGGCCCCAGCCTACGGGGACCCTTCAGGCCTGACCTCTGCAAGTCCGCTGGGGGATACCCAGCAGGCCACGGAGCAGCTTTTTGAGATCCATAGGAGATGCTCAGTGCAGTGATCAGCTCTCGGAGAGAGAGGGAGGGGGCAGGTGGCCCCTGCCCTCCCTGCTCATCTCTTCGGGTCAGCTTTGCCCCGGGCTGCGGGCAGCGCTGTTGCTGCTGCGGGCGCTGCCTACAGCCTCTGCCTCTGTCTCCCTGCAGGTACATCGAGAGGAAAGCGTTCCTGGAGCGCGTGGATCACAGGCAGTTCGAAATCGAACGCGACATCAGACTGAGCAGGATGAAGCCCTGACGTGCCAGGGGTGGCGGCGGGGATCCTGCTCCCTTCTGTGCCCGAGCGCTGGCTGGGGGCTGCCGGCCGCCGCCAGGCCACCGGGCACGGAAACTGTTCTCTACCCGAGACTCAGCCTGTGTGTCTCAACGTGCAGGTTTTTCCTTTTACTGTAATAGTGTGGGGAGGGTATTTGTCAGGGGGCAGGGGACACTTTGAGGGTTAAACGGTCCAGCAGGCGACAGAAGAGACCAGGGCGGTTCTGGCAGGAGGCTTGCAGAGGAGAAGAGATGGTGGCACCCATCCTTCGCCAACCCCGGACACTTCCGGCAGCAGGAGGAGCCCCTGAGGCTGGGAGGGTGCTGGAGCGTGGATTAAGGCTCGGCTGTGTATTTGGTTGAGAGAGGAGCCGCAGGAAGGTTTTGCCGCTGTGTGCGTGCACAAGCCGTGGGATTCAGGGCTGGAGCCCTTCTGCCCGCTCTGCTCCCTGCCCCTCCGCGCTGTGCTCTTGCCCGGACAAAGCTGAACTGTCTGTACTTGTTTGTGGGGTCTGGTGATGCTGGTGGGGGTTAAGCAAGCCGATGAAGAAATCCTTCCTTGTTCACGCTGTCGAGAAGATGGGAGCAGCTGCAGCAGGCAGGATGGGCCAGGATCTGAGCGTTCACATGAATAAAGTATTCCATGCCGACAGTCTTGCATGCTGGCAGCGTGGTTTGTGCGGGAAGCAGGGGACAAAGAAATTATGGGTCACATGCAGAAAGGAGTTTCTGACTGCGATTGTGAAAATCCCTTTGCAGAGGTGCCCGGCATCTGCCTTCGTGGCAGCCTGAGGGTCAGGGCAAGTGCTTGGATCCCTTTCCCTCGGCAGTACTGAGGCTGGCGTTGGGATTAAGTCCAGAACTGGGGGGTGATGGGGACAGCGTGGCGCTCCTGTAGCAACGCTGCAGGTGTAAGGAAACCCACCCGGGCGCAGAGCAAGCAGCCGCAGCCGGAGGCCAGCAACGTGCCATCATCTCAGCCGTCCCTTCTGCTCTGGCTGGCCGAGTTAGCAGCTCCTGGGTTTGGCCTGTGCGCATCCTCGGAGCAGTGGCACTCGCCGGCCTTTCCCCACGGCATGCTCTGAGCCCGCGCCGCGCCTGGCGGGGAACGCGGCATGAGCTCCGTCCGTCCTGCTGACGGGGCGAGCAATGCTGCTGCTGCCGCTGGCCCCTTGCCACAGCTCTGAGCACGGTCTCGGCTTTGGGCTCACGTGTCGGCTGCTGAGTCAGTCCTTGCTCCGTGTTGCGGGATAGACGAGAACAAAACACCACGTGCTGGGGGGAGCTGCAGCCTTTGGCGGCTGTTACGTACAGTATCGGCTGTTAGGGCCCAGCTTAAACGAGCCTGAAATTGGACAGAAACAAAACGGCCGGAGCGGTGACGTGTTTTCATCTCCAAACGCTTCCAAGGTAGTCACTGCTTTGGTTTCGTTTGCAAAAACAACTGGGAGTCCCTGTCCAGGGCACCGCTGCGGGGCGGTTCAGCTCCAGGCTGACAGCAAGCTGGACCTCAGAGTGGGCTGCGGGGCAAGGCAGGCGCTGGCCTGCCAAGGGTGGTGCGGACCATCCCTGGCCCCGTCTCTCGTCCCCGGGTGCTGGGCTGGGGAGCCAGCCGGGTCCTGCCCTGCTCGCAGGGTCCCTCCTGGCGCAGACCCCGAGGCAAGCCAGGCTTGTTCTGCAGCAGATCCTCGCAGACCGCGACACACACGCTTGGCCAGGGCGGCCTCGAGCAGGGCTGCAGGGCTGGGCTCGCCGTAAGCGCCGAAACGATTCGCCTTTTGCTGTACTTTGCTGGGGCCGAGGAGAGGAGGGCATGCTGGGGACCTTCTCTGCCCCGTATCACCCCATGACTGCCGTCCTGGCGCCTCGCACGCTGGACGGGAGGTGGGGAAGGGCCGTGTCGCCCCTGCACAGGCTGGGTCCCTGCGGCACCTGGCTCGCCAGCAGTTGCCGACCGAAACCCTCGCCGTGGCACAGGCATCCCGGCCACTGCTGGGTGCTGCCTGCCATGTTGGGCCTCCGCTGCAGCGCGTTTTAGGGCTCGTTCTGCTCCAGCAGCTCGGCAGCATGTGGGATCTAGACACGGGAGGTGGTTCTGTGCGTTGTGCTGTAGGCAAGAGCTGGATGGAGATGCAACACGGGAACCTTTGGAGAGCCTGAAGGCCAGAGGCACCCAACCCGGCCCTGCTGGTAAAAGCCTTAAAGAGCTCCGGGCCGTGTCCAGAGGGAGTTCTGCAGCAGCATCGGGCTCTGGACGGCTCGGCGGGGGTGTCTTTGGATTGACACACACGCTGATGGTGGGTTGGTGGGATCCGGCTAGCACAACGCCCACTGGGACGCTGGTAAATTGGGGAAATTGGTGATCCCAGTGTAAGGGATGCTGCCTGCCAGCCCAGCCCTGCTCTCCAAAAGCACTCTGGCCTCTCTTCTCAGGGGTTTTTCCTTCCCTTCAGCTGAGCAAACTTGGAAAATTTTGAAATCTTGGAAGCAATCTGACCCGCTGGAAAAGTGCGTTTTAACGGCGGCGGCTGAGAGCTTCGGCTCCCCTCTCTGCCGCGCTCCCCAGCTCGTAGCAGCATGGGGTGCCCGGCTCGACTCAGCTCGGCTCGAAGGCGCTGGGCTGCGGTGCCAGCTGCCAGCCCGGCAAGCTGGGACGGGCTCGGCAGGACAGCCGGGAGGTAGCCTCCAGCCTGGGGCTGATTCTTGGCTTCCTCTGCACGCACTCCCAAGCGTCCCGCGTTTTTGCTTGGTTGGATCATGTATTCTTCGCCTCTCTTTCCTGAGGACGAGGAGTGATTTACAGGTCTCCAGAAAACACAGCTTGGCTGCTTAGGAAGGGGGGAAAAAAAAAAAGCCAATCCGCTTGCTATTTCCATCCCTCGGGCGCCTTCCCACGAAGGGGGGTGGCCCCGGCACTCGGCATCCCCGCCAGCCCTGAGCTTTCTGGAAGGAGCAGAGCTCCCGGGAGCTGTGGGTCCCTCTTCTGGGACATGCCCACCTTGAGCTGTCTTCTCCGCGAAGCTCATGTGTCCTCCACGGGTCGAGACCCACTCGGGGCACTGGCTTGACATCGTTTCGGCCCTCTGAAGAGTCCCTCATGGCCCAAGCATCACCTCACCCCGAGGAGCTCCCCCTTCGCCAGCGCCTGAAGGGGCCCCTTGTGCGAGTGGGCCCCGAACAAGGCAGCGATTGTGTCTGCGTGCCCAGACCGTCCGGGCTCCTGCCGTGGTAGCTGCGCTCCGAAGCTGCGGGAAAACCGGCTGCGCCCGAGCTGTGCCTGCGGGCTCGCTGTTATTGAGCCGTTCGGCGGGGTTTGGGGGGGCTGCCCGGGGGAGGGGGCCCAGGGGAATCACGGACAGGGAGGTGACATCATGCATTTAAAGCTGCTTCGGCGACAGGGATGCAGGAATAAACGTCCGGCTCTCAGCGTGGCCAGAGGTTGAGAGCAGGCTGCCCGGGTGCTGCATCCCACGGGCCATCCCAAGCACCACGATGGGACTCAAGGCTGACCAAGCCACCGTGGCACAAAGCGTGCCGGTGTGCCGTGCCGCGGCGGGCAGGCGAGACAAGGAGGGAGCAGAGTGCAGGGCTGGCCCCGGGAGGCATCTCCCCGCAGCCAGGGCAGCGCTTCCCCACGGGCACCGGGGCCGGGAAGAGCTGGTGCCCGGGAGGTGATGTGGGGGGAACTGCATCTTCTTCCCCGAGCTGCTTTCAGCCTGTCCCGCCTCTTGCTCGCAGCAACGCGCCGTCCGGCAGCGCAGCACGGTTTGTGGCTGCGGTGGTGTGGGACTAACAGGGAGCAACAGGGCGGCTCATGGGTCTCCCACTCCGCTCTGAGCAAGGGTCCCCAGCCTGGGGCATCCTCGCGCTGGGGGTGGGTGCTGGTGCCGGCATCTGAAGTTCAGCCAGCAGTGGTGGTGGGCCAGCCCTTGCCCCGCCAGGGCCGAGAATCAGTGCCAGCCATCACCGGGGGATGAATGGGGACATGAACAGAGCCGCTACTGTTGGGGCAGCCCAAGGGCTGTGCTCCACCTCAGCACTTCTGGAGGCGAAGGGGATGCCTTGCCACCCCGCTCTCTGGAAAGGCAAGCGGTCCCCCCCACCGCCATCTCCTCCGCGCAGCTGAAAACCAGCCCAAGCGCCACGCAAAGGCATGGGGATAAATCCTGGTTGTGATCCTGTTGGGTCCCGTGATATTACAAGCTGAGAGAAACATCCTCATTATTTCCAGAATATTGAAGTCTAATAAATCCTGTCCTGCCTTATAGGATTTATTTCTCTGTTCATTGCTAGGAGACTCAGTCCCGTGTAATCCTATTGCTGTTCCAGGAGGCAAGAGGCGGCTTCCCGAAGCACGGACCCGGCAAGGCCGCGGGCTGGTGCTGCGGGCAGGAGCAGGCAGTCCTGTCTGGAGGCTGCTGGTCCCTGCTGGGGATGGCTCTGGCCCCACGAGTGTCCCAGTGCCACTCCCTTTCCTTCCCGCTGTCCCAGAGCCCTGCCCCGGCTTGGGTTCACCAAAACGCACCCCGTCTGATGGCTGGGGCATGGCAGGACCAACGGGGCATTAATTGGCAGTTAGCCAATTACCGTGGCACAGCACAGCGCACCCCGCTCCCCCAGTCCTGTGCACACCCACCGCGCTCCCCCGAGCCCCCCTTTTGGGGTCCTCTGACACCGTCCCGTGCCAGGGGCCAGCAAGAAGAGCCGGGAAAAGACGGGCCCAGCACAGACAGTCCCCCGCAGACGTGGCGGCAGCCTGCCTGGTGCGGAGCCGGCCGTGCCTGGCTCGCCGGACGCGGGGAACTCTCCCGAAGACAATGACGGACACATGAATATGGCTGCAAATTTCACCGATGAAGTATTTTCCATAGC
Organism: Steatornis caripensis; assembly: GCA_013398225.1. Taxonomy (NCBI): domain Eukaryota; kingdom Metazoa; phylum Chordata; class Aves; order Caprimulgiformes; family Steatornithidae; genus Steatornis; species Steatornis caripensis. Next base: position 67,966 of record VZSC01000679.1, read on the forward strand.
AACCGTTGCTGGGGCAACCCGCATCCCGAGCAGCATCCATTCCGAAACACGCAGCCCTGCGTCCCCTGGAGCGGGTGAAAAGTCATGGCGCGGGATCCGTGGGGCCCTTGCCGTACCACGCCACCGGCGGCACGGCAATGCTCCAGCTGCACCAACCCGGCTCTGAGCAGCCCCAGCTCCGCAGGGCCCCCGTAATGCTCTGCTTTTGATCTTCTTTTCGGCATTTAATTTTCTTGGAGATGGGAGAAGCCAAAGGGGAAGGGAGACCTGTTGGTGCCCGTCGCCCCTCAGGCACTTGACGGAAGTTGGGGGTGGGGCGCGGGAGCTGCTGCCAGCTCTGGGCGCTCAGCACATGGAAGGAGCGATTTGGGCTCCAGTGCACTGAAATGGTCAGGACTGAGCATCGACAGGGGATGCTTTAATCTGGCATTGCCACGAGGATGGGGAAAAATAAAATCCCCGCTGCTTTTAAGTACCAAAGCGGGGAGCTCGGGGCCCCTTGGTGCCCGCCTGAAGCCATGAGGCGGCAGGTTCACCCCGGGGACTCCCCAGGGATCCCAGGAGAGACCCTCGCTGCCAGCTGGGCAGGCCCTCGCCGGGCTCAGGGTCCCCGAAGCGAACACACCGTGGCCTCACGGGACCGGCCGCGGCGGCGGCAGTGCAGCCGGGGAGCTCGGAGCCCGTCCTGGGAACTCCCACGGGGTCAGCCCCTGTGCCGTCACCGCCGTCGCCAGCAAGAGGAAACCGCGATCCCTCAGCCACGCCTGCCGAGGCAGCTGCGGTTTGTGGGCACGACCGCAGCCCCCGCCACCGTGTATCTGCTCCCCTCGGCCGTGCCTCAGTTTCCCCTCCTGCCAGTGACGCGCAGGGTGCCCTGCCTCCGAGCAGGGCACGGTGCAGGGAGGCTGCCGGTGCTGGGGGGCGGTGGTGGCTGTTTTTGAGGAGCAGAGTGAGCCCTGCTTTTTGGGGAAGGAAGGGCGAGGGCACATTTGCAACCTGCCCTCGATTTCACCGCCGCACACTGGTGTGGCCCAAGGGTAACTCCCGAGGACGAGAGAGGGAACGCCATGGTGGGGGAACGCGTGCCTGGAGGCACCTGCATGGGCAGAGGTGCACCCCTGCCCTGCCTTGGCAGGCGCCGCTCACTCGCTGGCCTCGTGGCTCTTGTGACGTTTCGCTCATGCCTGCTCACGCGTGTGCCCACGTGGCTGCCGGGCACCTCTTGAGGCACTCCACTTGGCTCCCTGCACATGCGCAGGCCTCGCACGCTCGCCGGGCGCCCCCACGACCCTCCCTCTGCTCTGGGCACACATGCGCAGCCCCACGCTCGTGCACACCCGGATCTTGCACACCGCCGCGCGTGACCTGCAGCTCATCCGTGCCCATGCAGCTTGCGTGTCCTGCAGCTCGGGCACGCTCACGCAGCTCGCACATGGCCAGCAGACTGCGCAGAGCCGTGCAGCTTGCATGTCCTGCGGCTTGTGCGTGTCCCGCAGGTCGTGCGCCTCCATACGCGGAGCTCGCACATATCCTGCAGCTCTTGCACGCCCATGCAGCTTGCACATCCTGCAGCTCACGCATCTGTGCAGCCCGCGCAGGTGCCCCTCACGAGCTCACAGGGAGCCCCACAGCCGCCCTCCAAGCCTGCACCCGGCTCCGTGCAGATGCTGGTAGGGCCAGAGCTGCGGGCAGGGACTGCGGCTCANCACGGGGAGCCCCACAGCCGCCCTCCGAGCCTGCACCCGGCTCCGTGCAGATGCTGGTAGGGCCAGAGCTGCGGGCAGGGACTGCGGCTCAGCATGCAGCAGCGTCAAGCCTGGGCTCGCCAGCCATGGAGGCGCCTGCAAGCCACGTGGCTGGGCTGTTGGAACAGGCTGGGCGGGCAGCGTGCCGGCTGCTGCAGTGCGCTGTGGTGCGCCGTGGTGCATCGTGGAGTGCTATGGTGTGCCGTGGTGCGCCGTGACGCAGCACCACCCCAGAGCAGCGCCCGGGCTGGCGAGGGATGTGCGGCCAAGGGAAAACAAGGACGGGAGAGGGTTCAAGGCCAAGGGCTCGTTTGCGCTGTGGCCCCCAGGCAGCACTGGGTGACCCGCCGCGCTTCACACACGCGTTGCACGCCCCTTACACAGCCACTGCATGTGCACCCACCCATCACCTGTGCCTTACACCCCCCCTTGCACCCCATGCCCGGTACACACCCCTGACCTGCCCACAACATCCCAGTCACACCTGCTGCACGCCCGTTGCACGCTTTTCACATGCACTTCCCCCTGCTACACACCCGTCACATGCACACATATGTGCTCGAAGCCCATGACAGCCCTGTAATGCACGCCGCTGCCTGCTACACTCCCCATCACAGCCCTCTGCCCCCCCACCCTGTAACACCCCTGCTGCGCCCCGCGCCTGTTACATGCCTACAACCCCCTTGCACCCCCGTTCCACGCCTGTCTGATCGCCACTGGCCCCCGTTACACCCCCAGCGCACCCCCGATATCTCTGTCAAATACACCCCAGCACCCCCCCGTGCCCGTTGCACACCCTTTGCACACTTGTCACCCTTTGCACAGCCACTGCACACCCTTTGCACACCCGTTATGCACCCACTGCACACCTGTTACACCCCGTGACCCTTTGCACACCCATTCCACACCGTAAGCTTTTGCAGGCCCGTTACGCGTCCACTGCACACCCGTTACGTGCCCTTTACATTTTGCACACCCGCTGCACCCTGTGACCCTTTGCACGCCCTTGGCGTGCCTGTACACCCACCACGCACCCGTTACCCTTTGCACGCCTGTGACACCCGCCATACACCCGTTACCCTTTGCACACCTGTTACACGGGCATTACACACCTGTTGCCATTTGCACGCCCATTACGTGCCCGTTACACGCCCGTTACACACCTGTGACACGCCTGTTATCCTTTACAAGCCCGTTGCCCTCTGCACGCCCGTTACACACCCGTTACACAGGAGTTACAAGCCCATTGCCTGTTACACGCCCGTTACACACCTGCCACTTGCCTGTTATACTTTACAAGCCTGTTGCCCGTCACACGCCCGTCACACACGCGTTACCCGCCCGTTACCCGCCCGTTACCCGTTACACACGCGTCACACGCCCG
>VZSC01000679.1:73634-101504 GCA_013398225.1 Steatornis caripensis
GATCCCTGCCTGCGACTTGGTGCCTGGATCGGCCATTCCCTTCTGCACGCCATGGCCGTACCGGCTGGGCTTTGTCTCTCGCTGAGGCTCGCCGCTATAAATAACCGGTGATATCATCTCCCGTCCGTGTGAAGAGCGTGCACGCCTGGCCGGGGAGCGCCCTCCCGTGGGCAGTGTTTTGCCCGCTGCCGGATGGTCTGGTATGGGATGCGGCACCCATCGTCTCTCCAGTCACAGAGCTGAATCTTATTTCTTCTCAGTCTTCTACGCTAGCTGAATTTATTAAAAAAAAACATTTCAGTGATATAATGCTGAAACTGGACTTTTTTAACCTATGAGTATTTTAATACTTCATATTAGAAAAATACTGCTATACCAATACGAATACTAACATTAAAACTTTTATTAGTTCTGATATGCCTGTGTATACAACCTTTNGGGGGTGCTCGGTGGTGCCCACCTCGTCCCTTTGCCTCTAAGCAGGTGCTGGTGCCCACCCGTGTGGGGCAAGTGTACGTCTACGACTCCGCCAAGGGCGAGCAGGATGAGTACGATTTCCCTCGCCACCTGGTCTCCGCCGGCTCCCAGGAGATCTACGATGTGCCGCCTGTCCGAGGCGGGGTCCCGAGCCAGTTCAGCCAGGAGGTGAGGCTGGGGGCAGGGCTGGGAGCTGGGGCGGGGGGGTTGCTGGCTCCATCCCCTGACGCGGGAGATGCTCTGGCACAGCCTGGGTTCCAAACCTGGGCAAACTACACGCAAAGCTGGATGTGTTACGGGCCTCGGGGCTGCTTCTGGCGCATCCATCCTTCCCGGCCGGTGCCTGGGAGGAGGCGTGTGCCCCCGCCATCCCTGACGCCCCATCCTGTGTCCCACGGCTCCAGGTCTACGACACCCCCCCCATGGCGGTGAAGGGTCCCAACGGGCAGGACCCGGGGCAGGAGATCTACGACGTGCCCCCCAGTGTGGAGAAGAACCTGCACCAAACTGTGAGTGCTGCTGGGAAGCTCCCAGCTTCTCCATGCAAGAAAGACACTGTTTGCGGTGGGAACAATCTCGCTCACCGGAACAGCCTCCCCAGGGACGCGGTGGCATTCCCGGCGCCGGAGGCTTTCGAGATGCAAGTGGGTGGGCTGCTGGGCGATCTCGCCTAGGGGATGAGGTCGGACCAGATGGTCTTTCAAGGTCCCTTCCAACTTAGGCTGCCCTAGGGTGATTTTGCGATTCCCGGCCCAGAGGGAGCGCGGAAGGCTGGGGGTGCTGTGGCAGAGCTGCGCCAGGCTCCCCGGGAGCAGGGGTGCCCATGGGGTGCACGGCTCTGTCCTGGTGCGCACCCAGCACCATCTCGTGTGCCCAGCGCTGCCGCTTACGTGCACCGTGCCATGGCGCAGCCTGCCCGTACGTCCACGCGTCGCCTGGGCTGGCTTTCCCGGCGATGCTGATGGTGCGTGCCGCTGCCCTTGCAGGTGTACGACGTCCCCCCTTCGGTGAGCAAGGACGTGCCGGATGGCCCAGCACGGGAGGAGACCTATGACGTGCCCCCTGCATTCACCAAGCAGAAAGGCTTCGACCCCTCCCGCCACCCCCTCATCCTGGCCCAGCAGGAGCCCTACTTGCCGGAGGACGTCTACGACGTGCCGCCAGTGGCTGGGAAAGGCGTCCCCGAGCCGCTGCTATCCCATGAGATCTACGATGTGCCCCCGAGCCTCAAGAAATTGGGGGGGTCGGCCTTCCCCTCCCAGGAGGTGTACGACGTACCCCGGGAGCTGCACGCCCCGGGCAAGGGCCCGCTGGACACGGAGGGCGAGTACATCTACGACGTTCCACCGCAAGTGGACCGCGAGGCCAAGGGCGCCGACGCCAAGCGCCTCTCGGCCTCCAGCACGGGCAGCACCCGCAGCAACATCTCCACATCCTCACTGGATGTGGTGCCCATGAAGGAGCCGGCCAAGGGAGCCGGCAAGGAGTTCTCCCTGGACTTGGACGCCGCCATGGAGACGTTGGCCAAGCTCCAGCACGGCGTTGGCGGTGCTGTCTCCTACCTCATGTCCTTCATCGGTGCCAACTGGCGCAGCCCTGAGCACATGGAGGCCAATGCCGCCGGCATCCGCGGCGCAGCGGACGGTGTCCGGACGGCCCTCCGGGACCTGCTGGAGTTTGCCCGGGGTGCGGTGGGCAATGCCGCCCAGGCCTCTGACCGCTCCCTCTACACCAAGCTCAGCAAGCAGCTGCAGAAGATGGAGGAGGTCTACCAGGCCCTGGCACGGCACGGCCAAGCACTGGACGCTTGCCACTGGGCCCCGAGTGCCCTGGCCGGTGGCAAGCCGGGCACGGATGACTTGGAGCACTTCGTCATGCACTCGCGCGGTGTCCCTGATGACACGAAGCAGTTGGCCTCCTTCCTGCACGGCAATGCCTCCCTCCTCTTCAAACGGACAAAGCCGGCGGCGGAGAGCGGTGGCCACGGGCCCCCTCACCCCTCCGAGAAGGCCAGCAGCATCCAGTCGCGGCCCCTTCCCTCCCCGCCCAAGCTGCTGGCCCAGGAGTCACCCGACGGACCCTACGAGAACAGCGGGAGCGGCTGGATGGAGGATTACGACTACGTCCATCTTCAGGTGGGTGTGGGCAGGGGGTGCTGCTCTGCACGGGTGGGTTCTGTGCCAGTGGCTCCCCGGCACAAGGGCATCGGGCAGCTCTGACTGCGGCGGTGCTTCTGCCACCCATGTCTTGCTTTTACGCTCTGGCTTGGGGACTGTGGGGACCAGGGGTGTCCCAGGGCAGGCGGGGGCTCACTCCCAGCAAGGCTGGTGTTGCTGATGCCATGCCGTGCCCTTTCCTTCCCTGCAGGGCAAGGAGGAGTTTGAGAAGACCCAAAAGGAGCTGCTGGAGAAAGGCAACATCATCCGGCAGAGCAAGGACCAGCTGGAGCACCAGCAGGTAACGGGGCCGAGGCCCATGGGCGCAGCTCTTGGGGTGGGCAGGCGGCTTTGGGTCCTGCTCCCCCTGTACCCCTCTGCCTGTCCGGACCACGGCCTCCTCTGGCGTGGCTGTTCCCGTGGTGGGTTCTGGCTTGCCTCCCGTGCCCACGCTGTGCCAGCAGCGAGCGGTGTCGGCACCCCGCTTCCGGAGAGGAGCCTGGCACGGCTGTCCCGGGGCTGGCAGCCGTGGCCACCCGTGCTGGTGGCTCCAGGGAGGGGAGCGGGTGCTGGCTCAATGCCATCCCACCTCACACCCATCCCTCCTGCAGCTGAAGCAGTTTGAGCGGCTGGAGCAGGAGGTGACACGCCCCATCGACAACGACCTGTCCAACTGGAGCCCCCCCCAGCACTACGGCCCGGCACGGGGCAGTGGCGCCCTGTGTCCCGCCGACCGCCAGCTCCTCCTCTTCTACCTGGAGCAATGCGAGGCCAACCTCACCACGCTCACCAACGCCGTGGATGCCTTCTTCACTGCTGTCAGCACCAACCAACCGCCCAAGATCTTCGTCGCCCACAGCAAGTTCGTCATCCTCAACGCTCACAAGCTTGTGTTCATTGGGGACACGCTGTCCCGCCAGGCCAAGGCCCAGGACGTCCAGCACAAGGTGATGCACTACAGCAACCTTCTCTGCGAGATGCTCAAGGAGATCGTGGTGACCACCAAGGCAGCCGCCCTCCACTACCCTTCTCCCGCCGCCTCTAAGGACATGGTGGAGCGCGTCAAGGACCTTGCCAACAGCACGCAGCAGTTCAGGATGGTGNTCCGGACCACGGCCTCCTCTGGCGTGGCTGTTCCCGTGGTGGGTTCTGGCTTGCCTCCCGTGCCCACGCTGTGCCAGCAGCGAGCGGTGTCGGCACCCCGCTTCCGGAGAGGAGCCTGGCACGGCTGTCCCGGGGCTGGCAGCCGTGGCCACCCGTGCTGGTGGCTCCAGGGAGGGGAGCGGGTGCTGGCTCAATGCCATCCCACCTCACACCCATCCCTCCTGCAGCTGAAGCAGTTTGAGCGGCTGGAGCAGGAGGTGACACGCCCCATCGACAACGACCTGTCCAACTGGAGCCCCCCCCAGCACTACGGCCCGGCACGGGGCAGTGGCGCCCTGTGTCCCGCCGACCGCCAGCTCCTCCTCTTCTACCTGGAGCAATGCGAGGCCAACCTCACCACGCTCACCAACGCCGTGGATGCCTTCTTCACTGCTGTCAGCACCAACCAACCGCCCAAGATCTTCGTCGCCCACAGCAAGTTCGTCATCCTCAACGCTCACAAGCTTGTGTTCATTGGGGACACGCTGTCCCGCCAGGCCAAGGCCCAGGACGTCCAGCACAAGGTGATGCACTACAGCAACCTTCTCTGCGAGATGCTCAAGGAGATCGTGGTGACCACCAAGGCAGCCGCCCTCCACTACCCTTCTCCCGCCGCCTCTAAGGACATGGTGGAGCGCGTCAAGGACCTTGCCAACAGCACGCAGCAGTTCAGGATGGTGCTGGGCCAGCTGGCGGCCATGTGATGGCCCCAGGCTGTTCTCCCCACCCCACAGCCCCCACCCCGTCCCCAGACATGCGTCCCCCTCCACGAGAGCCGTTTCTGCCCGGTGTAAGCAGACGTGTACGTAGAGACTGCCACGCTCAGCCGGGGCCTGGGGCTCTGCTGGTAGAGGGGTGAGGGGCTGCGGCCTGCCGTCCGCTCTCCTCGTCTGCCTCCCCCCGGCTAGAGGCCGGGATTGGGTTCAGAGCTGTGCCTGTGACGAAGCAGAGCTGGGAGGTGGATTCGTGCCCGCTCTCTCCCCACTGTCCTCGCTCCATACACAGCAGGTGGATGCTCCTGGCCTGGAGGCCATGGGGCCGTGTCCCCATTGAATCGAGACAGGGTTGCGCCGGGCAATGTGGGGTGATGGTGGGGCTCTTCCCCTCCCAGGGGGAGCTCCCAAGCCGTCGCCGGCAGCCAGCAGATTTTAGTGGTGGTGAAGCCACCCCTCGCTGTGGGACAGCGGAGCATGGATGGGTTGTGCTGTCCCGCTGTGAGCCGGGGGCTGTGAATGAGGGTCCCCGGGGGGTTAGGTGGTGACGGAGCGGGGAGGCTGGGGGCAGCGTTCTCGCGTCTCGGGTTTTGCTACCGTACCAGTTGTAACTGAAACGCAAACTGAAATTGGTGCCTTTTGAACACAGGGGAAGCTTCCGCTGGTTACCGGAGCTACGGAGTCACAGCCCCCCGAAACTCGGCCCCCTGCCCCACAGCAGCATAAAGATTTGCCTAGAACCCCCCCTCAGCTCCTGGGTGTCTGCGTGGGCGCTGCCTGGGACGGGGACCCCCGGGGAGGGGCTGGGGGGTGCTGTCCCCCCAAAAGACGTCGCGGCACGTGGAGGACACATGTGCAAAGGGCTTTATTGGGGGTTGGCAGTCCCCGACCCACAGGGCTGGAGACGGGCATTTGGGGGAACATGGGGTGGGGGCAGCGTGGGTGCCCCGGCCCCAGCTTTGGGGGCTGCTATGCCGGTGCTGCTGCCCCCCTCAGAGCACCTTGCCGGGGTTCATGAGGTTGTGGGGGTCCAGCACGGTCTTGATGCTGCGCAGGGTGTCCAGCCCCTCCTGGCCCAGCTCCTCCAGCAGCAGCGCCCGCTTGCCCAGCCCCACGCCGTGCTCCCGGGTGCAGGTGCCCCCCGCCACCAGCGCCCGCCTGTGGGCTGGGGGGTCAGGAGACGGCACAGGGACATCCCCCCTCCCTCCCCGCCCCCCTGGGGCATCCCCGTCGCCACCTGCCCAGGCTCTGGGTGAAGGCGTGGACGCGCTGGGCCTTGTCCGGGTCCTGGGTGTCAAAGATGAGGAGGCAGTGGAAGTTGCCGTCACCTACATGTCCCAGCGTGGGGCCTGCGGTGCCACAGGGCGTGGCGGGGAGCATGGTGGCCCCCCAACCAGCCCCCCCCTACCCCGGGGGTTGAGACCAGAGTCCTGCAGGTCCTGCTTGGTCTCCACCACCACGTCGGGCAGGCGGGAGATCGGCATGCAGACGTCCATGGGGTAGCCATGGTGACATTCCTGGCCCATCAGTTCCCATTCTTGGGCACCCACCGCTCATCCCAGCATACCCAGGGATGGTCCCACCATCCCTGTCTGCAGGCACCCATCATACACCCCAGAGACACGCCATGGCCACCAGCACCCCCCCTCACCCCAGGGCACCCCTGTCGCCTGGCCGTAGGCACCCATCCCTTACCTTCGTGACACCCTGGTACCCCAGTTGCCAGCTCTGGGCACCCGTCCCTCACCCTGGGGACCCCCCAGGTCCCCCAGATCCCCTTCTAGGGCGCCTGTCCCTCACCCCAGGACACCTCTCATCCCCCTGTCTGTGGGCACCCGTCCCTCACCCCTGGGTGCCCTCAGAGCCCGAGAAGAGTGAGGTCAGCCTGGGACCATGGCACCCCCACCCCACAGGCATCCCTAGCAACCCCAGTGCCTCTGCCCCAGGTGTTCCCTGGCCCTGGCGCCCACGGTACCGACGGGGAACCAGAGCGCAGTGTCGCGCAGGTGGCCATTGAGGGCCTTGCAGGTGATGCCGGGCTCCACTGCCACGGAGAAATCCTCAAGGCTCAGCTCCGTGATGGCGTCCATGCAGCTCAGGTCAAAGCAGACGCCGCCCTGGCACAGGGGCACTGGTGAGGCTGGGCACGTGCGGGCACTGAGAGTCGCCGTCCCCTCCCCAGACCGTTTCGTTCCTTTCCCCGGGGGTCCCGGTCCCTGGCACCCACGTGTGCATGGACTCCTCGTGGCCGTGCAGACGTTGGGGCCCCCGACCACAGCCCTCAGGGCCTCCACGAAGTCGGGGGGCAGCGGGCGCCGTGAGGGGTGAGGGCCCCATCAGGGTTTGGGCCGGAGGGACCCCTGCCTGCGCCACGGCTCCGGTCCCTCCTCCCCATGCCCCCACCCGGCCCCACCTTGGAGCAGCAGCCCCTGCGCCCCAGGGCCTCCGCCAGCCCCAGCACCCTCCACAGAGCCATGGTGGGGACGGCCAGGGCCAGGGCCAGGGCCAGCACTGCCCTCCCCCTCCCCGCTGGCTCTTCCTGTCCCCTCCTGCCGCCATCGCCACGTTAAGGAGGCTCCGTCTGACGGAGCGCGCGGCTGGGACGAGCGTCCCCTCCGAGCCGGGCCCGTGCCCCCAGCCCCGTGCCGGGGGTCCCCGTGCCCGGCCAGGGCTCCCACAGCTGACTGTGTGTCCCCCTGCCCAGCCCTACTGCCACACATGCACCCAGGCGTCCCCACACCCCCAGGTGTCCCCACGCCGGCGGCGTGTCCGCGTGCTAGCCACGTGTTGGCCAGGTGGGCCCATGGGCGGCCACGTGCCCCCACGCCTGGCCGGGTCTCCCCACATCCGGTGTGCGGCCGGCTGTCCCCGGGCCGGCTCAGGTGTCCCCTCGCTTGGCCACGTGTCCCTGCACCTGGCCAGGTGTCCGTGGCCCCGTCTCAGCCTGCGTGTCCCCATGCCCCCAGCCCTCCCAGCCGGCTGTCTCCGTGCCCCCTGGCCTCCCGTGCCAGCGCTGGGCCAGCTGGGACATGCCGCCCTTCTGCACCCGTCCCCATGCCCGGCCAGGTGTCCCTGCTCAGCCAGGTGTCCCTGCGCCGGAGAAGCATTCCCAAGCCCACCGCACGCCCCTGTCGCCGCAACGCGTCCCCCAGCTGTGCANCGTGAGGGGTGAGGGCCCCATCAGGGTTTGGGCCGGAGGGACCCCTGCCTGCGCCACGGCTCCGGTCCCTCCTCCCCATGCCCCCACCCGGCCCCACCTTGGAGCAGCAGCCCCTGCGCCCCAGGGCCTCCGCCAGCCCCAGCACCCTCCACAGAGCCATGGTGGGGACGGCCAGGGCCAGGGCCAGGGCCAGCACTGCCCTCCCCCTCCCCGCTGGCTCTTCCTGTCCCCTCCTGCCGCCATCGCCACGTTAAGGAGGCTCCGTCTGACGGAGCGCGCGGCTGGGACGAGCGTCCCCTCCGAGCCGGGCCCGTGCCCCCAGCCCCGTGCCGGGGGTCCCCGTGCCCGGCCAGGGCTCCCACAGCTGACTGTGTGTCCCCCTGCCCAGCCCTACTGCCACACATGCACCCAGGCGTCCCCACACCCCCAGGTGTCCCCACGCCGGCGGCGTGTCCGCGTGCTAGCCACGTGTTGGCCAGGTGGGCCCATGGGCGGCCACGTGCCCCCACGCCTGGCCGGGTCTCCCCACATCCGGTGTGCGGCCGGCTGTCCCCGGGCCGGCTCAGGTGTCCCCTCGCTTGGCCACGTGTCCCTGCACCTGGCCAGGTGTCCGTGGCCCCGTCTCAGCCTGCGTGTCCCCATGCCCCCAGCCCTCCCAGCCGGCTGTCTCCGTGCCCCCTGGCCTCCCGTGCCCACGCTGGGCCAGCTGTCCCCATGCCGCCCTTCTGCACCCGTCCCCATGCCCGGCCAGGTGTCCCTGCTCAGCCAGGTGTCCCTGCGCCGGAGAAGCATTCCCAAGCCCACCGCACGCCCCTGTCGCCGCAACGCGTCCCCCAGCTGTGCAGCCGCCCAGTGCCTCGCTCCTGCCCATCCCAGTGCCACAGCGAGGACGCAGCGTGGTGGCGTGGCAGCGTTTATTGCCAGCCTCAGTTGGCTGCCAGGATGGAGTCGATCCAGTCGTGGAGCTTGGTGACGCGCGTGTAGACACCAGGCACGTTGGGGTTGCACGTGCTGCTGCCCCAGGAGACGATGCCCACCAGGTTCCAGACGCCGTCCTTCTGGCAGACCAGCGGGCCCCCGGAGTCGCCCTGTGGGCAGATGGTGAGGGCAAGGGCTGGGGGGCAGGGGGCCAGCGGGCCGGGGGGGCCTGGGGGCACCTACCATGCAGGAGGAGGCGCCATCGGCGCCGGCGCACACCATCACGTCGGAGATGCGGTAGCCCCAGTACTGCTTGCACTTCGTGTTGGTGAGCAGGGGCAGGGCCACCTGCTGCAGCACCGCCGGCGTCTGCGAGGCTGCGGGCGAGCGGGGCGGCCTCAGCGCCCACGCAGCCCCCGGGTGCCCAGGGACGGGGGTGGGGATGAGGGTGCGGAGGGGCAGGAGGGATGGAGATCAGGATGGGAATGCGGATTGGAAACAGGCGATGGGGATGGGGACTGTAAATTTGGGATACGGATGGCGATGGGGATGGAGATCAGGATGGGAATGGGGATTGGAAACTGGCGATGGGGATGGGGATGAGGGCAGGAATGCACATGGGAATAGGGATGAGGATGGGGATGAAGACGAAGATGAGGATGGGAATCAGAAGCTGGGCATAGGGATGGGGTTGAGGATGGGGTTTGGGGATGAGGACAGGAACGGGAGTGGGGGTGAGGACACGGATGGGATGGGGATGAGGAATGGGGATGGGGACACGGATGGAGAAGGCATGGGCATGGGGCTGGGCCCAGTGACGGGCATGGGGACAGGGAGGTGCGGTACCTTCGGGGTCAGTGAGCCCCCAGCCTGTGGTGACGCAGGTCAAGCCCCTTGGGAAGTCATCGGTGGCCTGGGGCACGCAGACGGGGGACACGCGGGCTGACAGCTTCGCCGGGGTGGCCAGTTTGAGCAGGGTGATGTCATTGCGGATGGTCAGCATGTTGAACTTGGGGTTCTTGAAGACCTGGAGCAGGCGACACTGTTCCCAGCACCCGCACCCCCAGCCAGGGCACCAGGCACTCAGCAGGGACCGACAAGGACCCCAGGGACTGACAGGCACCCTGGGCACTCATGGGGACCCCAGGGATCGATGGGGAGCCCAGGGAGCGGCCCTGTAGGTGCCAGGTTGTCGGGGTCCCTGGGGGCAGATCTCAGCCCCCAGGGCACGGGGGAGTGGGGATGCAGTGGGGACTCACGGGGACCTCAGGGAGCAGACCCCAGCCCCGGGCTGGTGGGGACCCGGGGAGCAAACCCCAGCGCTGGCGGCAGATGGCTGGCAGGGACACCACAGGGAGCAGACCCCAGACCCTGCGCGATGGGGACGCTCCAGGGACCATGGGCACCAACAGGGACCCAGGAGACCCTGGGCAGAGCAGACCCCAAATACCCAGAGGAGGTGCCCCCAGGGAGCGGGTGACGACCCCAGGCACCAGTGGGTTCCAGGGAGCAGGGGCCAGCCCCCAGTGCTCGGGGCAACGGCAGCACCAGCAAGCCAGTGTCCCGCCCGGGGCTGCTGCCGCTCCGGGCCCCGCAGGGCAGCCACCAGCATGGGGGCACCGGGGAGCAGGGCCACCCCACATCACATCACCTGCAGGGACGCAGGGGACCATGGGGGTCTGACCCCCATCCCGCAGGGCATTCTGGGGACCAGAGATGCCCTGCAGACCTGACCTGAGGGATGAGGGGGATCCCTCGGGGCAAGGGAACTGGTGACCCCCCTGGGGACCCGACCCCCAGGACAAGGGGGATCCAGACCCGCAGGGCTCCCGTGGTGGCCATGGGGCCCCGCAGGCACACGGCCCCCGCGCTGCCGGTACCTTCTCGATGGTCAGCTTCTGCTCGTCAGCGGAGGGCGACTCCTGGTCATACGCGCCCACCACCACGGTGTCGGTGGTCCTGGATACGGGCAGGCGCTGAGCACCGGGCACAGGAACACGGGTCCCCGGGGACCCCACGCCCGTGCCCAGCCACAGGCCGGCCAGCAGCGGAGCCGGTGCCTACCTGACGCTGCAGTGGGCAGCGGTGACCACCCAGTTCTCGCTGATCAGCGACCCGCCGCAGAAGTGGAAGCCATTGTTGCGCTGGCCAGGAGAGCTGCCATTAGCACCCGGCACTGCCGGCACCGCTGCTGGCGTGCTCTGTACCCGGCCCCCACCCTGGCCCCCAGCCCCACCGCGGGCACTCACCTGGAGGGAGACCTGCCATGGCCAGGACCCCGGCACCACTGGCTCCCCGTTGACGATGCGGTTGTAGCCGCGGATGACAGGCGTGATGGCAGGCACGCCGCAGCCTGTGGGGCACAGATGGCCGCGGCGTGAGGTCTCCGGCCACCCCAGCTCCGTGGCCCCCACCGCTGCCACAACCCGAGCCCTGAGCCCCGAGCCCACCCCGCCGAGCCCCGCGGCCCCACGCACTTGGCAGGGAGAGAGTGGCACGGGCAGAGCCCGCCAGCGCCAGGCAGCTCAGCAGCCACAGCAGAGCCATTGCCGCTCCTGGGTTCAGACCCTGCCTGGGGCTTGATGCCTCTTATACCTGCTGCTGGGGACGGCCCCGCTGCTGGCCTTGCTGCCGCAGCCTCAGGAGGTAGCGTGGCACCCGGCATGGCACCTGGGCCTGGGAGTGCAGCACCTGGAGCCAGCGGCCTTGGCCAGGGTTGAGGACAGCGCTGGTAGTGTCTAAGTGCCGGCTTCAGTGTGCTCCTTGGCGTGGGGCGTGGGGCGAGCTGCCACCTTGTCACGGGGTGGTTGAGGTTGGAAAGGACCTTGGGGGGTCACCTGGTGCAACTCCAGCAGGGCCGTGCAGCAGCCATGTCCCAGTGGTTTCTGCATATCGACATGGACGGAGCCTCCACAGCTGCCCTGGGAAGCTGCGGCTGTGCTCGCTCACCCCACAGGGATAATGCGTCTCCTGACAGTCAGGGGAACCATGCCGCTTGTCGGGTTCTCCCATCACCTCCGGTCCTGCACTGGGCACCGATGGGAAGAGCCTAGCTCTGTCCCATGCCCCCTCCCTCTATTGCCATCAGAGATGCTCCTGCCCCTTCCTTGTCTCCTGGACTCTCTCCAGCACATTCCTGTCTCCCTTGAACTGGGGAGCCCAGCAGCAGACCCAGCACTCCAGGGGTGGCCTGCCCGTCCCCAGCACTGAGCAGAGGGACAGGACCCCTCCATTGACCTGAAGGCAATGCTTTGCCTTCTGCGACCATGGCTGCCTCTGCGAACCTTGGCTGGTGCCTGGGAAAGTGGTACCACCTGCACCCAAGGTGGGATCTGTAGAGTTCTTCCCAGCCCGCGCCCAGGCTGGGGCACGGCGTCACTACTCATTCCCAGGGCCAGTCCCCCCGTGGCACACAGCGGCTGGGCGATGGCCATGGCACCAGGGCTGGCACCGTGCCAATGGTGCCGTGCCGGGTGCCACGCTATCTCCCGAGGCCGCGGCAGCAAGGCCAGCGGCAGGGCCATGCCCAGCAGCAGGTATGAGTGGCACTGGGACGGGCGGGAGCGGGGCACCGGGAGGCCGCACAGCTGGGGGACGCGTTGCGGCGACAGGGGCGTGCGGTGGGCTTGGGAACGCTTCTCCGGCGCAGGGACACCTGGCTGAGCAGGGACACCTGGCCGGGCATGGGGACGGGTGCAGAAGGGCGGCATGGGGACAGCTGGCCCAGCGTGGGCACGGGAGGCCAGGGGGCACGGAGACAGCCGGCTGGGAGGGCTGGGGGCACGGGGACACGCAGGCTGAGACGGGGCCACGGACACCTGGCCAGGTGCAGGGACACGTGGCCAAGCGAGGGGACACCTGAGCCGGCCTGGGGACAGCCGGCCGCACACCGGATGTGGGGAGACCCGGCCAGGCGTGGGGGCACGTGGCCGCCCATGGGCCCACCTGGCCAACACGTGGCTAGCACACAGACACGCCGCCGGCGTGGGGACACCTGGGGGTGTGGGGACGCCTGGGTGCATGTGTGGCGGTAGGGCTGGGCAGGGGGACACACAGTCAGCTGTGGGAGCCCTGGCCGGGCACGGGGACCCCCGGCACGGGGCTGGGGGCACGGGCCCGGCTCGGAGGGGACGCTCGTCCCAGCCGCGCGCTCCGTCAGACGGAGCCTCCTTAACGTGGCGATGGCGGCAGGAGGGGACAGGAAGAGCCAGCGGGGAGGGGGAGGGCAGTGCTGGCCCTGGCCCTGGCCGTCCCCACCATGGCTCTGTGGAGGGTGCTGGGGCTGGCGGAGGCCCTGGGGCGCAGGGGCTGCTGCTCCAAGGTGGGGCCGGGTGGGGGCATGGGGAGGAGGGACAGGAGCCGTGGCGCGGGCGGGGGTCCCTCTGTCCCAAACCCTGACGGGGCCCTCGCCCCTCACAGCGCCCGCTGCCCCCCGACTTCGTGGAGGCCCTGAGGGCTGTGGTCGGGGGCCCCAACGTCTCCACGGCCATGGCGGTGCGTGAGCAGCACGGCCACGACGAGTCCATGCACACGTGGGTGCCCAGGACCGGGACCCCCGGGGAAAGGAACGAAATGGTCTGGGGAGGGGAAGGGTCTGGGGAGGGGAAGGGCCATGGGGAATTCAAGGTGCGTGGGCAGCGGAGGGTCCTTGGGGTGGGAAAGGATCCTGGGGAGAGGAAGGGCCACAGAGGGGGGAAGGGTCCGGGCAGGGAAACGGTCTGCGGCAGGGAAGGAGCACCGGGAGGGGAAGTGTCTCAGGAAGGGGGAGGGCTATGGGGCCATGGTGCCACCCTGTCCCCCAGCTGCGCACCCCCGGACGCCGTGGTGTGGCCCCAAGTGGTGGGGCAGGTGCAGGAGCTGGCGGCGCTCTGCTACCGCTGCCGTGTGCCCATGGTGCCCTTCGGCACCGGCACCGGCCTCGAGGGCGGTGTCAACGCTGTGAAGGTATGGGCCCGCTCAGCACCCCCTGCCCCCCTGGTCCCACCTGCCCGGCCCCTGCGTGGGGGCTCTTGGTGCCCGGACGTGCCCAGCCTCACCAGTGCCCCCGTGCCAGGGTGGCATCTGCTTCGACCTGAGCCGCATGGATGCCATCACAGAGCTGAGCCTTGAGGATTTCTCGGTGGCGGTGGAGCCCGGCATCACACGCAAGGCCCTCAACAGCCACCTGCGCGACACTGGGCTCTGGTTCCCCGTCGGTACCATGGGCGCCGGGGCACTGGGGAGCAGCTGGGGCAATCCCAGGGCTGGGGGTGGCAGCACCCGGGGTGCTAGGGACACCTGTGGGGCTGTGGTGCCGGGAGCACTGCACATGCTGCGTGTGTCCATGGCGTCAAGGGTGCTGTGGTCCCGTGGGGGCTGTGGGGTCCCAGGGGTGCCCAGGGGCGTGCTGTGCTCCCGGCGGATGCTGGGGAACACATGGGGCTTGGGGGCTAGGGTCCTGGGGTGCTGAGGTCCCCATAGGGTTCCATGGTCCCAGGGGTGCTGGGAGGGCCCTTGGGTGTGCCGTGGGCCTGGCGGAGGTGTCTATGGGGCTGGGGGTGCTGTAGTCACAGAGGTGCTGGGGTCCTCCTGGGACTGGGGACGCTGTCATTCCCGAGGTGCTGGGGGTTTCCGTGGGTGTGCTGTGGTCCCATGGCCGTACCGGGGACCCCCATGGTAGTGCCATGGTCCCAGGAGTGCTGAGGGTGCCCATGGGGTGCGATGGTCATGGGGGGTGCACCAAGATTGTCCATGGGGGAGTGGGTGCTGTGGTCCCGGGGTGTCAAAGTCCCCGTGGTTTCAGGGGCGCAGCGGAGCTGGCACAGGGCTGGGCTCCTGGGCTGCTGCTCCCTGTGTGTCCCCATCCTCGTGCCAGCAGCCCGCCCCATCCCTGTCCCTGTCCCCGACCCGCAGACCCCGGTGCAGACGCCTCGCTGTGCGGCATGGCAGCCACTGGTGCCTCAGGCACCAATGCGGTGCGCTACGGCACCATGCGGCCCAACGTGCTCAACCTGCGCGTGGTGCTGCCGGACGGGCGCCTGCTCCACACCGCCGGTCCTGGGCGCCAGCCCAGGTGGGTGCGGGGGGACTGGGCCGGGCGGTGGCCACGTGGGCGCCCGCTCACCAGCCCCACGCAGGAAGCGAGCGGCTGGCTACGACCTGACCTCACTCTTCGTGGGCTCCGAGGGCACCCTGGGCTTCCTGACACAGGCCACGCTGCGCCTGCACCCCGTGCCAGAGGCCACTGCCGCCACCATTGCTGCGTTCCCCAGCGTGCAGGCGGCCGTGGCGTGCACTGTCCAGGTGCTGCAGGCTGCTGTGCCTGTGGCCCGCATCGGTGGGTGCCGGGGGCCGGCGATGGGGCTGGGGTTTGGGGGCTGGCGGCAGGGCTCAGTGCCGCCTCCTCCTGCCCAGAGTTCCTGGATGAGGTGATGGTGGATGCCTGCAGCCGCTTCAGCGGGCTGGAGCTGCCGGCGATGGCCACGCTCCTCGTGGAGGTCCACGGATCCCGGCACGGCCTGGCTGAGCAGCAGCAGCAGGCGGGTAGGGACGGCACTGGCACGGGTATTGGCTGACTGGGATTGGGGACGGTGTGCCTGGGGCTGGGGGCCATGGCGGGCACCCAGGTGTGAGGGACGGGTGCCCACGGACAGGGGGATGAGAGGTGTCCTGGGGTGAGGGACAGGCGCCCTAGAAGGGGATCTGGGGGACCTGGGGGGTCCCCAAGGTGAGGGACGGGTGCCCAGAGCTGGGAACTGGGGTACCAGGGTGTCACGAAGGTAAGGGATGGGTGCCTACGGCCAGGCGACAGGGGTGCCCTGGGGTGAGGGGGGTGCTGGTGGCCATGGCGTGTCTGTGGGGTGCATGATGGGTGCCCAGGGCCAAGGGACAGGTTGACCAGGGGTGCCCTGGGATGAGCGATGGGTGTGCGGGGCCTCAGGGTCACCAGGGCAAGGGACAGGTGCCCAGGATTGGGGGACCAGGGGTGTCCTGGGGTGTGCGGTGGATGCCCGGGGCAGGGACTGGGGCTTCCAGGGAGAGGGCCGGATGCCTGGGGCTGCTGTGGGTCGCGGCCTGGCCCCATCCCAGGGCTCCCGGCCGCCGGCAGAGGAGATCGTGCAGCTGAATGGTGGCTCTGGCCTGGCCTGGGCGGAGGGGCCGGAGGAGCGCAGGCAGCTCTGGACCATGCGCCACAATGCCTGGTACGCCGCGCTGGCCCTGCGGCCTGGCTGCCAGGTGAGGGACGGGCATGGGCACGGGGACGATGGTGGCTGCGCCCCACGGAGCTGCAGGCACCACGGCTCTGCCCTGCCTGGCCCAGGGCTACTCCACGGACGTCTGCGTGCCCATCTCCCGCCTGCCCGACGTGGTGGTGGAGACCAAGCGGGACCTGCAGGATTCTGGCCTCACCGGTCAGCGGGGCCGCAGCCCCCCAGGGCAGGGAGGGGCTGGTTGGGGTGCGCCATGCTCCCCGCCATGCCCCACCTGACCCGCGGCCCCGCAGGCCCCATGGTGGGACACGTGGGTGATGGCAACTTCCACTGCCTCCTCATCTTTGACACCCAGGACCCGGACGAGGCTCAGCGCGTCCACGCCTTCACCCAGCGCCTGGGCAGGTGGGGACGGGGATGCCCCAGGGGGACGGGGAGGGAGGGGGGATGTCCCCGTGCCGTCTCCTGACCCCCCAGCCCACAGGCGGGCGCTGGCGGCAGGGGGCACCTGCACTGGGGAGCACGGCGTGGGGCTGGGCAAGCGGGCGCTGCTGCTGGAGGAGCTGGGCCAGGAGGGGCTGGACACCCTGCGCAGCATCAAGACCGCGCTGGACCCCCACAACCTCATGAACCCCGGCAAGGTGCTCTGAGGGGGGCAGCAGCACCGCCACGGCAGCCCCCGGAGCTGGGGTCGGGGCACCCATGCTGCCCCCACCCCATGTTCCCCCAAATCCCCGTCTCCAGCCCTGTGGGTCAGGGACTGCCAACCCCCAATAAAGCCCTTTGCACATGCGTCCTCCACGTGCTGTGACGTCTTTTGGGGGGACAGCACCCCCCAGCCCCTCCCCGGGGGTTCCCGTCCCAGGCAGTGCCCATGCAGACACCCACAAGCAGGGGGGCCAGGAAGGCCCCGCTTCAGCTGCTTCCCCAGAGCTGCCGGTGCTGGTGGCGCGGGGCTGGGGCCCCTCTGAGCCGCGCCAGCACCGCCATGGCCATCCCCATGCCAAGGCAGTCACGGGGAAGGGGCAGTGGTGTGGGTGGGCGGCCCCAGCACCTGGCAGGCATTGCCTGCTTTACCAAGAAAGCCAGTGAAATAAAATAACAGTGAACATTTTATTGAACATTGTTTTTAATACCATATCAAAACACCTTGACTAATGAAGGAAGCTCCCCCCAAGCTCTGAACTCTTTTTTTGTTTTTTCCCCCTGTTTTTTTTAATATATAAATACAGAAAGGTTTCCTGCAGGGGCACGGCCACCTGCAGGGGAGGTCTCACCAACGAAAACGTGCCCGCCGCACGGGGAGGGGATGGGGATGGGCTGGGGGGGTCACCGCCATGAAACGACTCCGTCTCGGCACCTCCAGCAAAGCCACCTCCATGGCCACGGGCAGCCGGGAGGCCATCGGGAGCCTTCCTGCGTCCTCGAAAGGCTTCCACTCAAAGGCGATGGAAAGAAGGAGGGGAGGGTGGTTTTGGCAAGAGGAGCCCAGCGAGGGGGCGGCGGGGGGCGGCAGGGTGCTGCGGCTCTCCAGTCTCTGAGTGGTTATAGCTGAGTTAAAGAGTGACCAGTCTGTAAACATCACCGGGGCAGGGAAGCTCAAACCGAAGAACACGCCAGTCAACACGAAGCTTCAGTTGTGGTTTGTTTTTTTGGTTTGGTTTTTTTTTTTGTCGGTTTTCTCTTTTTTTTTCCTTTTTTTTTTTCCTTTTTTTTTTCTCTCGTTGTAAACACTTGATAGACGGATCCCTGCGGCTCAGCACCGGGGAGCAGTGGCCCCACTGCGGTGTGGGGCAGAGTCCCCGTCTCACGATGCCGGCTGGGGTGGAGATCTCCAAAAGGGAGACAGGCGAAAGGAGGAAATTCCTGTTTAGTCAGTGCAAAAAAACCGAGCAGAGCCCCCGGGCAAGTCCGGGTGGGAGGTGGGGGGGGTTGCCGGTGAGAAATGCTGTGTGCTCCGTTTGGCCGGCTGTCCCCCGGCAGCTTGCCCCTTAGTTTCAGGGAGAAAAGCCAAACATCATGGCAGGGTTTCGGCCAAGAGCGTCCCCAGGGCTTCCCCGGCAGGCAGAGCTCTCCTGGTGACCAGCGGCTGTGGAGGGGAGAGCGGGTTGCTCCGCTTTTCTCACACTCTCTTCTCCTGGATCTTTTTTAATCTTTTAAATTAAAAAACAACACCTCCCCCCTCCCCCCAACAAAACAAATAAAAATAATAAAATAAAATAAAAAAAATTTGCCGTTGTCCCAAGTGGATTCAAGTTTCTGGGTTTTATTTTTGTCTTCTCGAGGAGTTTAAAGTCAGCCCAAAACTTCAGGCGGGGCGGGGGGGATGGGGAGAGGAGGTACAGCAGGTATAGCAAGGTGCCCTGCGAAGGCAGAGAGAGACGATGCCAGGTGAGGAGCAGGAGCCACGGCCACCCCATCTCGCCCCATCCTGCCCTCCTGGCCCAGGATTCAAACCCAGGATTCAAAGCGCAGGAAAATTACGGCTGAACAGCATGCCGCAGGCTCACCTTAGAGAGAAGTCAGCAAGCACGCCCGGCAGGTCAATCGGAAGGATGCTCCGGGCAAGATCTGTTCACTTCAAACCATGAGTCTATACAGCTGCAGAGAGGAGAGCGCGTCACTGCCACGCTGCCGGGCCTCGGGATGTCCCCGTGTGTCCCCCTGCCACCCGCCTGGCTCTGCCCCTTCGCTGCCGGCGCCCGTGCCATACCTTTTGTGATAAATGCAGAGGCAGGGCAGCCTGGCTATCGTGTCCCCCTGCAGCAGCTCCTCCAGGCAGATCACACACTCGCCGGCGTCCTTGGTCAACACGTCGTCTGGGAGGGGAGAGCGCAGCGGTGAGATGCAGCCCACCGCGGTGTCCCCCTTCCCAGGACGGAGGGGAGCCCACGGCCACCTCCACAGAGGCAGTCGGGATGGGGCAGCCGAGCAGCAGCAGCGCCGGCAAACGCTGGCAGAAGGCTCAGGTAGAGGCACAGGAAGGAGATGGGGCTGGGGCGGCTGCAGCGAATGCACCCCCTACGCCTGGCTTCCAAAAAAAGCACCCCAGAGGAGGGGATGAGCACTGCTCTCCCGTAAAGGGTCACGAGAGAGGATGGGAGATGCAGGAGCTTGCAGGCCACTGCCAGTGAGGAGGGGAGGAAGGCAATGACCCCTCGGAGGGGCAGCCCGGGCAGGAACGCCCGGCCAGCACGGCTCCCTGTGGCACGGCACACCACGGTGAGCACCACGGGGAGGGGGCCATGTTACAGAGGGTCCCAAGGTAAAAGCAGTGGGGTTCAGCCATGCCGGGCGAGCGGAGTGGAGTGTGGATGGTGAGCTGCACCGGTCCGCTGGAGCACAGCCCTCTTGGCAAGCCCAGCCGAGCCGCCTGCCCGTGCAGCCTGCGGCAAGCGTCTCTCCAGCCTGCGTGGAACCACCTCAAGCCGGCAGGATGCCGTGTCCCCTGCGCAGCCTGGCCGCTGGCCCTTACCGTTGTAGGAGAGGCGAGGTTTGCTCAGACACATGATAAAGTGCATTTCCATCTCGTCAGAAGCCACGGATTTGGAGCAAATGGGGCACTTAAAACCTGGAGGGAGATCAGAGAGACAAGCCCTTAGCGAGGGGAGGAGGAGAAGCGCCCATCCCATATCCTGGGGAGTCCCCAAGACCACGGCAGGCATGGCAGTGGGGCAGCCCCTCACCTGCCGCCTGCATGGTGCCACGCACCCCACGCAGCGCCCGCCGGATGCCCACTCATCCTGTGCCGGCTGCCAGCAGCGCCGGCGTGGTGGACAGCCACCCGACAGGGAACAGCCGCCCAAGCCGGCGCACCGGTCGTCCCCGCGTCCACTGCGCAGAGGGCACGGAGAATGTGCCAAGGCAGCGCACACGTGGCCATCAGCTGCTGCAGGGCCTTAAAGGGCGAGGAGCAGCCTGGGCCACACAGCACCCCGCGTCTGGCAAGTGCAGGGGCATGTCCCTGTTCCAGGACGGTGCTGTCCCTGCTGCCATAGCTCAGCCCCGCACATCTGAGCCAGAAAAGCCACACGGAAGGCGGTTTTTCTGCAGGGCCGCAGCCGAGGACAGGCAGGCTGGCGCCACGAGCACGAATTGCTGCTTTCTCCAGCTTTTTGCAGGAGCGACGTGGGTGCTCGCCACGCCAACGCCTGCAGACAGCCCCAGGAGCAGGAGGACTCCGCAGGCTGATGTCTCAGCTTGACCTTGACCCTGCCTTGTCACCTGGTCCTGCCCGGTGACGCTGGCAGTGATATCCAGACCCGCTCTGCACCCTCGCCAGGGCACGAGGATGGGGCCTGGCTGGTGCTGGGGTATCACACCGGTGCCACCTCCTGCTCGAGCCATGCACCCACCATGGCATTGCCCACAGCAACACCAAGCGAGGCTGCCCCAAACCCAGGTTTCCAAGCCCCAGATTCCCGGGGATCAAATCCCCCACCAGCCCTGCCGGACACCCATCCAGGACTCCCTGCCCTCCCACTGCAGCCAGCTCGAGGCCGTGCCGTTTGCCACCACCCGGCACTGCGGGGCTCGCGCCGATGCAGCCAAACACACGCATGCTGCCACCGTGGGTTTGCACCAGAATATCTAGCGATTCCCTGCCTGCAGAGAAGGAGAGGGTAATTTAAGGACCTGCCTTCTAAAAGCAGATCAGGTTTGACTGCAGTGCCGCTTAAGAGCTTTCTTCATATATATGCAAAGGCTGCTCAGGAAAGAAGAAAGAAGGAACGTACACAAATTATCGAAGGATGAATCAGGTTCTTGTTTGCCACCACGCGGGTGTGGCAAGGGCATCTTCGTGCTTCTCGGAAGGGAGAAAGCGCGGGTCGCTTTAACGGGAGGCAGCTCAGATCCCTGCCCTGTAAACAGCCCTCGACCCCTGAGCACCCTCTCGTTAGCAGTGGTGATGAATCCAGACTGCTCCGCAACTGCCCGGATGAAAGCCTAGGACAGTGATGCCAGCCCCTGCCCCTCCGGAGGGTGGTTATAACCCACGAGGGCACAGCAAGGACCAGCATCGTGGGCGCTGAAGGAACCAGCTCTAAAGGGCCCCGCTCAAACAAAGAGCCCCCGAGGCCAGGGTCCCCTCCGGCGGGGTGCCAGGCTGGCCTGCAGCATGCCACCACAGGGATGCATCCCTGCCCCAGCCAGCCGGTCTCTGCCACGAGGCCGGCCCCGTTTGCACCAAGCCCCAGCCAAAACGGCAGCACCGGCAGCCGGAGCCTCGCGGGCAGCAGCACCTGTCTGCCTTCTCCTCTCCAGCCTTATTTTACTCCTGACCGATTTATACCTTGTGGCAGCAGTGCCCATTAGCTGAAATAGCTTCCCCCCGCAAGTGTTTACCCGCCTGGTGTATTTATAGAGCGGGCTCAGATAGCTTCCCAGCCTGCCTTCTGCAAGACCCAGCCGGCCTCCCCTTGCGAGACACCTTCCCCAGCCCCCGGCTCCCCTGGCAGCCCGCCTGCCCCTGTCCCTGGCTGAACTGATCCTGCTCGAGCAGACAGCCCGCCAGCACCGTGGGCGCCGGTCCCTACCGGGGAAGCTCTGGGGACCGGTTTCCAGCGGCGAGCCCCTCGTGGGGCACGGGGCAGCTGCAAAACATTCCCTCGGGAACCGTGTTTTGGCCGTGAACTCAGTGTCAGGGCAAGGCGCTGGCAAAGGTCGGGTACCGTCCCCTCTGCCCGCGTGGGAAGACCTCGTTTTCTCCTGTTTCCCCTTTTTCTGTGCCAATGTGTTATTTTAAACAGCTGCCCCAGATCTGCTGGCTCCAGCAGCACCCAAAGGGATCCTACGACATGTGCAACCGGGGCAAAGGGAGAGGGCCCGGATGAGACCACCGGGCCGGCAGCTGCCAGGGCACGACCGCCGGCTCTCAGCAGGAGCCAGGGAAAGAGCAGGGCCCTTCGCAGGCTCCGGAGAGCGGCTGTTGCCGTATCTCCAGGCCTCTTTGCTAGCTGGGGTAGCTTTAGCACGGTTATAAATAGCCGGCACAAACACCCGTCACACTCCTCAGTGCTCCCTGGGCAGCTGGCTGGGGGACAGGGACCCCCAGCGCCGCTGTGGCCCCACGGCAAGGACGCGGGGACGTTGCGCAGACGGAGGGGCCCGTGCTCAAACCCCAGCACACGCATGATGTGCTCCAGCCACAGGGTCCGGGGGCTGAGCCAAGCACCGAAGCACACGCGCTTTCCTGGCTCTGCGTTTTGCAAGACGGAGGCGGGGAAAAAACCCATAAAATTATGAAAATGCAATTGCATGAATTTCCGGATCTGAGCAGGAGCGAGGAGCTGGTGTGGAAAGGCGCCCGGGGTGGGGGGCTGCCCTGCACCCCAGCTGTTGGCACAAATACTCGGCATTGCACGAGCAGCTGCCTGCATCGCCCTCCACGGCAGGCACTGGAGCCGCTGGGAGCCCACCGCCCACGGGGCAGGGGAGGCAGAGCAGGAGGTCGGGCTCCCTCACCCCTTCTCCGGGTGACCTTTGGAGGAAGGTGGTGGATGGAAAACCAGTGAGGCCGGGGGACAGCCGGCACCCAACCGCAGCAGGCGCTGAGCCCAGCATCTCAGAGCACCCCTCCGCGGTTCAGGCAGGCGCTGGGGCCCGGAGCCAGTCCCGCAGATGAAAGGGCCACTCCACACGCGGCCAGCCCCCTCCGGGCCACGGTATTTTCCACGTTCCCTGAAATCCCCGTTAATTTATCCTGCCTAAGCTGGCAGCCTGAGCAACACAGATCACATTTTGACAGCTGCTCATGGAAAATTCAGCTCCCTCCTTCCTCCTCCCCAAGTCCTTTCCGCCCTCCTCCCACGTGCCTAAAAAAACCCGAGAGGAAGGGCCCAGCCATTCCTCCTTGCCCAGGCCTCCCACGTGCACGGGGAGGCTCAGGGGATGCTCCTGGGAAAAGCCATGGACCCTTCCTCCCTCCCAAGGCGCTCGGGGCAGCTGGCGACGCTCCTGCCCCCGGCGGCATGTTAAACCTGAAGCTGGCACCATGTCCGCAAGCAGAGATGTGCGGCGGGCAGGCAGCAGCTCTGGCCAGGAGCAAGCGAGGAAGAGGAGGGTGCTGCGGGAAGTGGGATGGCCCGGACAGACAGGTTCAGATCCAGACCTGGACT
Organism: Steatornis caripensis; assembly: GCA_013398225.1. Classification (NCBI taxonomy): domain Eukaryota; kingdom Metazoa; phylum Chordata; class Aves; order Caprimulgiformes; family Steatornithidae; genus Steatornis; species Steatornis caripensis. Next base: position 96,510 of record VZSC01000679.1, read on the forward strand.
CTTGAATCCTGCAGGAGAGTTTGAGGAAGCCAAGGGCTTTCCAGGCTGCGAGACACATTTTGTCAGGTGATCTCATCTCTCCGATGGCTTGGTCTAGAAACTGGGAGCAAGCAGTGCTGGTGCTCTCCAGGGGCTACTGCCCTCTGCATATTTTTAGGAACGTTACATGGTTAATTTTAGAGAGCCAGGCAAAGCAGAGCTGGGAACCTCTGAAAACCTCCACCAGGTCCTACTGAGCTGAAAAAGCCCTGTGGCTAACCCTCATGGCGCCGAAAGCACCGCCACACAGGCTGCCGGGCCTTTGGTGGTGGCGGAAAGGTCAAGACACGTTTCCAACCCCTCTGTAAACACCTCAAATGCAGCTGCTTCTACAGCTGGGATAGGAAATTCCCATCACCTCTGTCTACAGGTGATGTCCACAGCAACTTGCATGGCCTGGGGAAGCCACCGAGCACTACGGCAGGGTCAACCACAGCACGTCCTGCAAACGGAAGCAGCTGCTCCCCTCAGGGACAGGCGAGACAGCATCCACAGGAGCTGCAAACCCATCCCTGACCACGGGGAAAAGGCACGTGCCCTGTCAGCATTCACTCACCAAACCCTCCACGAGCTCGACGTGCCTCCAGGCAGACCACTTACAGGCTACCGTGGAGATGTGCACCGCCCCAGTGGCAGGGGACCCTGGCTCTGTCACTAGCAGGCAGCCAAAACACAGGCAGCAGCAGCTTCACCACTGTGCAGCACCTCCAGCGACGGGAGGAAGATGCCGGCGGGGAACGACGTGCCCTGAAGGCAGGGATAAGCAGCAGCCCCGGTGCAAGCGAGCGGGCACAACCCCGGCAACCCATCCCATGGCAAGCAGCATTCACCGAAGGGATCCCCAGCTGCCCAGGACCCCACTAGTGCAGCAGGACAAACCAGGAGCCCTGCGTGCAGGAGCAGCTACGCGAATCCCCCAAAACACACCTGCCCCAGGAGGGGTCCCTCCCCCACTGCCCAGTCACCCCGCGGGACACCCTGAGCACCAGGGAGCTCAGGGCTAAGCCCCAGCAGAGATTCGGAAGCCGCGGGAGATCCAGAAGCCTCAGCTGCACAGCCCATCTCCGTGCCTCCAGAAAGCATCCAGGGCCTCCGGCCACGGCGGCTGGCTCACACCAGGTAAGGATGCGGCCCAGCGCCCGATAAATGCAGGGAATATTTGGTCCAACCATGCAGCTGAAGCAGAGTCCTGGTCCCTCCTCCTTGCTGAGCAAACCCTGAGCACCCCACCTCCTCCCACGGCTTCCCCGACATCGCCAGCTGAACCAGCACCAGGTGGAAGCTGGAAGAGCTGGATCATCTTTAAAAAACCACACTGCTGGTGATTGAGGCAGAGGGCAAGACTGAAGGATCACATAGGTCAGTCTGAAGCAGAAACATGTTGCGTTGGGCGAGGAGAAAGGACACCACATCCTTTGCTTCCCTTGCCCCTCATGGGCTCCAGTGCAGCCCCAGGAGGGAAGGGATTACAGAGCAGCTGTCCTCCTTGCCAGCCGAGCGAAGGAAACCTGCGAAGATGAGATATACAGAGCTGACATCTCCCGGAAAATAAATCCCCTACCAGCTCAAAGCAGCCTCGTTGTTTGAAAGCAACGGTCGCAGGACAGCCCATTGGAGGTGGCACATGGCGTGCACAGAGCACATCTCCAGCACTTGGGCACCACAGGGACCTGGTAGCCGAGGACCCCCACGGGCATCCTCTTTGAGAGCATCACCCACAACGGACACGATGCTCTACCAGCCTCTGAGTGATGCAGCCGGCCATTCCACCTCGCACCGGGGCCAGGAGGCAGCTTGCAGCTGCACCAAGGCCCTGTCCCACCAAAGACCACGCTCCTGCTGCCAGCGAAGCTCTCGCATGGAGTGCAGCAACCCTTGCAGAAGGAAACGGCATCAGCTGTAGGGGCAGATGCAGGGTCTGGCACCTGACAAACCTCACTGCCTGCCGCCCCGGCAGGACACAAGGCACCGGGTGAATGCCGCGACGGCACTCGGCTAGTGTGCGGCACAAGGGTTGACACGAGCAGGGACACGTAGGCAGGAAGGAGTAAAGCACTTAAGTTGCCTCATTTACTGGCTCCGAAAAAGGGCTTTATGCGTCCTTCCTCCCGACTCAAGGCTGCAGGAAGGTGGAGAAAGCATAAAGGAGGGGTCCAGGGTGGAAACAAGACATCCCACCTTCCTGGGGCGGAAGGGAGGCAGGGCTGGGGGACGCCAGTGGGCCAGCCCCAGGCAACAAGCAGGCAGCAGGGACGTGGCTGGGCCAGGACATCCCTGGATGGCAGCGCTCGGACAGAAACCCGACGGCGCAGGCTGCTGCCTCAGCAAAGGGACGGTCCTGCTCCGTCCCCGCCCCACCCCACCGTTTCCTTGCTGACCAAGTCAGTTCGGCCGGCTGAGCCAGGAGAAAATAAACTCTCGTTACATGAAGCGGCACTCCAAAGTGAAGCCGCTCCTGTGCGCCGTGTAAGAAAAGCTGTCCCCGGTTCACGGTGGCTCCTGGCAAAACCCCCATGCTGCAGGTGTTTGCTGTCAGGTCGGCCACACGCCAGCCCAGGGTGGCAGGGATGTGCTGTGGACCATGCAGGCGGCCAAGGCCAGCACTGCTGTAACGCTCTGGGCAGCGGGTTTTGGAGACGCCTCTGCCACTCCTCCCCAACTCAAGCCGCAAAGGGGAGACGTGGCAACAAGGACAAGGCATTGGCGCTCTAGATGCGACGTGGGGAAGGTATTGGGGCCAGAGGGAGCAGGAGGGGCTGGGGGGCACCAGCCCAGGGCTGGATTGCTGCAAGCTGGGAGGCAGAGACATTTTTTAAAGCTGGCTGGTTTCTTATGGGGGCGGTGGGGGAGGACAGAAAGAAGAACAGATTGCAGTACCAGGTCTGAGTGAAGCCGGAGAGTTGGGAAGGGGCCGGAGAGCAAGAGAGGAAATGCCACAAGGACATTTGGCTCCAGGGCGCCCAAAGCCATCAAGCCGCAGCAGACGAACACAACAACGCCCTACAGGACACCCCCAGCATGGCCCACGGACACCCTCGGGAGGGAGAAGAGGCCTGGCTCCATGGCCGTAGGACATCTAGAGCCACTCTCCTTGCACACACGTCCTCAGGGAAGACGTGCAAACAGCTTCTGCACCCCAAACATCCCCGTTATGGCTGCAAGTTTTGAGTAAAAGTACTTGTGCTACAGGTAGAGAGCATCTCCCTCCCAGAGCCCAGGCTGTGCTGCCGCATCCGTTGCCCCAGACCCGGATGAAAAAGGCAACCTCCCGGGGCCACCCTGCCTCCCAGCTAGTCCCAGTTTACTGCAGAAACACTCCCCCAGCTGCTGGGAACAGGCTTCACAAGGAAGAGTGTGTAGCCCAAAGCTAATTTTAGCATGCCAGGAGCACAGCAAAGTTAAGCAGAGGGGTCCTGGACGAGAGCCCAGTGAAGGCATTAATGCCTTAGGCTCCTGCTGTTGGGCTGCGTGTCTTGAATTTACCGAGTCAGAAGCTCGCGTAGGGCTCCTGCTGGTCACAAAACCAGCATGGGGCCGTCTCACGGCACAGAAGAACTGCAGGGATGCCCTGGAGCTGCCTCCCCACCTCTCAGGGATGCTGGGGGTTTCAAATTCACTGCCCAGAGCAGAGAGGGATCCTGCACGCACGCCTGGCAATTTCCAAAGGGTTTGCCTGCGCGTCTGCTTTTTCCCTCCCGCACGTTTCCCGTGCGAAGGCGGAACTCAACCACAAGCCCTGCTGCGGGCAGCAATCACCCACAAGGTGCACGGAGCCAGCAGGGCAACTGGGGGGTCCCGGGTGCAGAAACGAACGCGCGCAGGGGATCCTCTGGCAGCACAGCAGGATACAGCGACTCGGAAACCAGAGCAGAAAGGGAGACAGTTGGACGTTTTGGCTCTGCAGGGGCTGGGAGGGAACAGCGAGGCAACATCACGCAGGGACCGGTGGCGTGAGTCACGCCTGACTAAGCCATGCGATGGGGAGGTACCCACCGAGTCCCCACGGCTGGGCTCCAGCCGATACTGAGCTGCCAGAGGAACTCCCGCCTTCAGAAAGGCTTAAGTGCAAAAGGCTGACCTGAGCCACTCGCAGACACAAGCAGATCTGACCCCGCGGGGTGAAGTGGCAGCTCCCCGGCTACCTCCCTCCCAACCCCTGGGTTTTTCCAAAGCAGGAAACTTCTGTCTTGTTGCTGCTGAGGCTCCGTCACAACCCAGCTGACCTTGCTGGGACGTCGAAGGGACACTCCAGGACACACGATGACGTGCCCCGGCTTCACGATGTTGGCAGAGGCAGCAGAGCCCAGCGCTGACCTCACCCACGTACCCGCTCCTGCCGGGTACGAATCCCATCCAGCTCCCGGGAGACCCTCCTCCCCAGGCATCCCATGGCAGCACCACATGGACGGCGTGGTGGAGGGTCACCCACGGCACTTCGCGCCCAGGCCATGGGACACTCCGTGCAGGTGGCAGGAGTTACCGGGGGTAGGAGCCCCCCAGGCCCCCGGGTGCGCGGGAAGGACAGAACACTGCTTTTCATGGTAGAGAAAGGCCAATTTTTATGCAGCTGGCTGCAAACCAAGCACAAAAGGCACACGGAGCTACGCCCACCAGCAGTGCACGGCCGTGAAACGCTCACGGCCAGTTAACGCTGTTTTTTTAGGAACGAAGCCCGTGGCGAGCAGCAGGGTCTGCCCGTGCCGGATCCTGCTGGCAGAGGCAGGAGGGGCAGCATGACTGTCACAGGCAGGAGTAGCCCTGCCCAGCTCTCCCACCTTCTCTGCTCCTGCCTCCCCTTCACTTCGACACGCGNTGTTTTTTTAGGAACGAAGCCCGTGGCGAGCAGCAGGGTCTGCCCGTGCCGGATCCTGCTGGCAGAGGCAGGAGGGGCAGCATGACTGTCACAGGCAGGAGTAGCCCTGCCCAGCTCTCCCACCTTCTCTGCTCCTGCCTCCC